>JAZHFQ010000437.1:1200000-1800000 GCA_038387885.1 Spodoptera picta | reverse complement strand
CGGCATTCATCATCATCAACAACAGCCTATAAGTGGCCACTGGTGACCAAAGACCTCTTCTCGCACGGAAAAGGTGGGAGCATTAATCAAGAAATTACAAGCCCGGCTTTCATCAGAATGTTTTCCTTAACCGTTTGTCAGTGGTGTAATAATTTATTGACAGTTGTCGGCATCGCACTTAAAAAATATTTAAGATGATTTTCAGGTAATATTAATCGTGAAAAAGATACGTAAAAACAACAGCCTGTACATGTACGACCGATACTTTTTGCATTTATTACAATCAAACGATTTGTCGAAAGAATAAAACTAGAATCTTGTTTTAAGTTAATTACAAAACTTTGAGGTTGTAATCCGAGTCAATCCGAGGTTAATTTAAATTGGTCTGAATTACGTAAAGAGAAGCACCTAAGATTTGGGTGCATGCAAGAATTATATCTCAGTAACAACAGCTCGTGGCAGTCTAGTGGAGGAGTATAGGCCTCGTATGCATGCGAGGGTTTGCCCCTGACGCGCGGCGGACGCTCAATGTGATGTCGGAATATATTGACACTAGCTGTTACCCGCGACTTCGTTTACGTGAAATTATTCATGTCTTGTTAATTTAGAGGTATACTTTTTTGACGCGACAACTTGTTGATTAATTTGATTGGCGAGGCGTATTTGAGAGCTAGTATGAAACGGAACGTTTATTGTATACTCAAGATGGCGACTGCGGTTTGTCTGTCAATGTCATTAAAATGAATTAATAAAACGAAATAATCTCCGTAATCCGAATTTTGCGGATATAAGCTGTTGACTCGACGAAATCGATATTTTTTATGTTTTGTTATTTAGGTAATGTTTCGATCGAGTCTACCGTACCCCTTGACGAAATTATGAATATAGATATTTAATTGTACACTGAACGAATTCAGAAGAGCCTGTTACTGCACCTGTACCCATCTGTGACTTAGCTTAAGGAATATGATTGTAACCATAATAATGAATGTTGTAGTACCTAATAGGGTAGATGCCTAATTTTTGTAATGCCCAATTCGTCTGGTAGATTATTTTAAATCATCAGACACGTTTTTTTTTTCTTAAAGAAATGAATACTTTCGTTCGACGTTTGATTACACACTGTGTCATTATATCATTATTACTTTTCCCGGTCTAGGTCCACAGGAAGATATTCCAATAGGAATAGGTGGTAGTTTTATACTTTAATTTTATATATGTGTTGTCTTTTATATTGTATATGTGTACTTCACTACATAGTATAAACAAAGTTGACACCAACCGTGCGGTTGGTGCGGTGGCTGGGCAACCGGCTGCCGTGCAACGTGTCGCGGGTTCGATTCCCGCACGGAACAACACTTTGTGTGATCCACAAATTGTTGTTTCGGGTCTGGGTGTCATATTGTGTATGTGAACTTGTATGTTTGTAAACGCACCCACGACACAGGAGAAAATCCTAGTGTGGGGCAAAGTTTTAAAAAAAAAAATCGCTATCCGCCGTCTGTCTGTCCCTATGTATGCTTAGATATTTAAAACTACGCAACGGATTTTGATGCGGTTTTTTTAATAGATAGAGTGATTCTTAAGGAAGGTTTATACCTCTATGTATAATACATGCATATTGCACTCGTGCGAAGCCGAGGCATGTCGCTAGTAAATAAATAAGTCTGTTTACCCCAAACAAACTATAAAATCATGCAAATAAATAATTATTTGTTATATATAATTTTTCATCATCATCATCATAACATCACGCCTTTTATCCCCGGAGGGGTAGGCAGAGGTGTACATTATGCCACTATACAATGTATGTACGTATATGTTTTGTTTATATAAACAATGTTTTCAAACGACTATAGAGGTAGCGTAACACGAGTCTGACACACGAGAAGTAAGCTATGAAATTGAGTACAATTGACATTGAAAATATGCGATCTGCGCATTCCATAATAATTGTTAATGTTTGAGCTAGCTCCGTAGTTTTATAACGACTTTTTATTATATAAAGTAATCGACAGATTGCCTTGTTGGCTGGGTGGTCGCAAGTGTGACTGCCGGGCAAGGGGTCAAGGGGGCAAAGTAATACTGGTTAAGGAAAACTTAGTATTAGCATGGAGTCTGGAATTGTGCACAGTATACGGCAATATGTTCACCCCCTATTATATGGGACTCACAAAATAAATAGTGAAAAGTGTGACATTGTACAGTGGCATTAAGTGTCGTAATGTGCACTTCTACCTAAAAGGCGTGATGTTATGAGTAACATAGAATTATAATATTATTACACAGACACAGTACACGATAACGATCTCAAACTTAGTGATTAATCGAGGAATAGAAAACCCGAGAAGTTAAAACCGGAGACTTCACGCCCTTGTTTTTATTAAAAAATATTTAGAGGTAAGGGGCTGTTATCGAAGATATGTCAGCCCCATTGTACCCTTATTACATTACTTATTACATTTTCTTTACTCTAGCTAGAGGATTACTTCATACTTTCCAACTGCATCATATAGATGGTTGGCAGGCCACAACTGTGCGCTTCTCACGTAGCTTCCTGCCTCGCTCAGCAAAACTGTGGAATGATCTATCGTCAGAGGTATTTCCGAACCGATACGACCTTCAAACGTTCAAGAAAAGAGAGTATTCCTTTTTAAAAGGCCGGTAATATACCTGTGGCTTCTCTAATGTTGCGGATGTCCATGGGCGGCGCTGATCGCTTATCATCATGGTGATCCGTCTACTCGTTTGCCTCCTATTCCATTAAAAAAATACATCTCGCTCTTTCGAAATGCAGTAAAATAAAACCGCGAAATAGAACTGCGAATTAACTAACCAAAATAAACAAGGTCTACTCGTTTGCCTCCTATTCCATTAAAAAAATACATCTCGCTCTTTCGAAATGCAGTAAAATAAAACCGCGAAATAGAACTGCGAATTAACTAACCAAAATAAACAAGGTTATCAATTAAATATCCTCGAGAGATCCATACGATTAACCTCCGGTAAGCGGGCAACGTCACGTGCAAGTCAATGCAAATAAATAAATAATTGGTAACTGTAGGTATAATATAAATAAAATTTACATAGAATTAGCGTGAATAATTATATAACACCGCGCGAACATTTGAATGGTTAACGACATTTAAATAAAATCATTTCGGCTGTGTTACCTTGTCCTGGCTGCCTTACACTTGTTATATACAGCGTGTTTGTAACATTTAGGGGGTTGATTTGTTTGGGGGTCGATTTAAACAATATTAAGTTTTTTTTATTATTTTTTTTTTAATACGTTGACCCACACTTTTTTTTAAGGGGGAAAATCATCGAATGACTGCTCCCGCTTGGGTGAGGCGGGAGGAAGTGTCAGACTCTTACTGACTAAAAACCACCCCGTTCCTTTTCCTGCACGTCGAGCCGGAGCCCCGGTTACCCGTTAGGTTCTCCGCGACACGTTGCCCCACACTAGGATTTTCTCGTGTCGTGAGTGCGTTTACAAACATATAAATTAACATACACATGACACCCAAACGCGTAACAACAATTTGTGGATCGCACAAAGTGTTGTTCCGTGTGGAAATCGAACCCGCGACACGCTACACGGCAGCCGGTTGCCCAGGCACCGCACCAACGGTCAATATTGTTGTATTTGTCGAAGCAGCAAGCAGAGATGGATATTAAATGATTATTTAACAAATGGGATAATAATTATGATATACTGGACACAATTTAGCATCACGACATTTTTTTTAAAATATCGATCCAAGATTCCAAACTTTGTATAATAATCTATTTGGCGATTCTCTTACCCAATTTTTTTTTTAACCATGGTCGTCCCACTGCAGAGCAAAAGACCTCCAAGAGATTTCATGATATTATTACGTAAATTGTAAACATCCTTAAAATTAAGGAAATACATTTAGGATTCTGTCTACTCCTCTTAATGTGTTGTTAATCTAATAGATTAGCCTAGTATAGGTTCGAGGTTTTTAGCCCAAGGTTAGGCAATATATTAATGACTTTGTTACTACTTAAACCATGTCAAGTAAAACAAGAGGCTCGATTATTATACGAATGACAAAACGTTGATAAGACTGCCTCGTTGGCCGAGTGGTCGCAAGTGCGACAGCCGGACAAGGGGTCTCGGGTTAGATTCCCGGGACGGCCAAAGTATTACTGGGTTTTTAAAAATCTCAGTAGTGGCACGGAGTCTGGAAATGTGCCCGGTATATGGCAATTGGCTCACCCCATGTAATAACATGGGACGCATAACATAAATAATGAAAAGTGGGTGTTGCATTGTACAGTGGCATTAAGTGCCGTAATGTGCACTTCCACCTATTCCTTTGGGGATAAAAGGCGTGATGTTAGTTAGCTAATATAGCTAGTAAAAGCAGGCAAATTTTAATTATCTGTATCTCTGCTTACCCCTTTACAGTATATTTATTTTAAAGATTAAGCAGTGAACGTCAAAAAATAACTTACTCAATCAAAAATCTCCAGTTAAACTTGAATAGAACCCAGGCGCGTCAGTTAAAGGGCCAAGCGTACAACCAACGCACTGTACCGTTACTCAATATATCGCCGAGTGCAAATAATTAATTTTATACATATACTATATACCAAAACGATATAATCTAATGTTTATTTATTTATTTATTTACACTTCTTGCAATTGTATACAATGGCGGACTTAATGCCTAGTGGCATTCTCTAACAGTCAACCTTAGGGTGATGCTGAGAGACACAATAGTAGGTGTAAACGTTTAACACTGTTGTGAGTTTTGAACATAGTTGTTATGGTAGTATATATAATTATACATATCACACAATATTTACTAATTAAATATAATGAAGAAGTACTACAATATATACGTAATGCAAAACGAACAGTAAGGGATAGTATACAAATAAGTATGGGACATATATATACCTAAATATACGAAGGCAAATATATAACATAATATAATATATAAATATACATGATTATTCACATATAAATATATAAATACGTATATGACCTAAGTGTGTGTTGAGTCTGCTAGCCTCTTCTGTAGATGCTCACGAACCCTAAATTTGAAGGACAGACGACTGGTCGTTTTATATTTAATATTTAATAAGGTTTAAAAATGGCGTCGTGGTGGCCTGGAGGTTTAAGACGCCCACTTCTCATGCATGAGGGTGCGGGTTCGAAACCTACCAACGGCAAGTACCAATGTGACTTTTTCCGAGTTATATGTACATTCTAAGATTATTTAGACACCACTGACAAACGGTGAAGGAAAAACATCGTGAGGAAACCTGAACTTATAATTTCTAATTATAAGTTTGAAATCGCCAACCCGCATTGAGCAAGCGTGGTGATTAATGCTCTAACCTTCTCCGTGTGAAAAGAGGCTTTGCTCAGCAGTGGGCATTTATAGGCTGTTGATGATGATGATGAAGGTTTAAAAATTACTAAGATCTCACCTTCGCATTCAAGGTAAAACAATACACGTGTCGACAGTTATTTTAACTTTTAAATGTTGTTCAGCGATCCGTGAACTATTTGGTAAAACGATATCCTTTTAAATTATGCTTTTTCGAATATTTTCGGGAACGGGTCTTTTTTTAAGGGGGGAATAATCGAATGACTTCTGCAGCCTGGGTGAGGCGGGAGGGAGTGTCAGACTCTTACTGACTAAAAACCATCCCGTTCCTTCTACTACACGTCGAGCCCCGAAAACCCGTTAAGTTCTCCGTGACTCCGTGGGTTTGGGGGCCTTGGGGTACCAAATCATTTTCTTGGAAACGGGAAAAATTAAAATTTTATTAATTAATATCACAGTACATAATGTATACGAATTAATTATTATTCATCTGTAATTGTTCTAGTATATGCAATAGGTTCGTTCTCATTTAAAAACCACTGATATTTATAAATGAAAGTAAAATTAAAATCTAATGTCGAAAAAGAGATTTATATTTAAAGAAAATTTAGTAGTTGGTAGTCATGATGTACCTATTTAAAAATATTTATAAATGTACCGACCTACATATTACCTTTACCATAATAGAAATTGTTTGTTTAATGAACCGGGTCTCGCCATCAAACGTTAAATTTTGCGAGTTTAGACTTAACGCCACTCCTTTGTGAAATTCCTCTAAATAAATTAGTTAAAAAAATCCTATTATAAATTTAATTATATCTACTGAACCACAATAACATAAGTTTAAATCCCACATACAATTCATCTAAAAATTAAATCCAAAATAACCTTACAATATGTATAGTTAACAAATTAAAAATTTGTGGATAAAAATTAGAAAAAATAAAACGCTGGGGAAACAAAATTTGATGAATATATTAACTAACCGACTTAATAGGAATTGAAGTATAAAATTATATATAAATCATTAAAACGTATGACGTACATACAAAATATTTTATTTAGTGTTTGTATACTTCCTAGTCTAGTCAAGTTGTTGCTAATTCGATGACTATTTTTTTTTAAGGGGACTATATCTATCTATCTACTTTTTAAGGGGACAACTATATTATCGAATGACTGTTCCCGCCTGGGTGAGGCGGGAGGGAGTGTCAGACTCTTACTGACTAAAAACCACCCCGTTCCTTCTTCGAGTTCGAGGTTCGAGTTGGGCAAAGTATTACTAGTTTTTTAAAAAAATTTCAGTAGTAGCACGGAGTCTGGAATTGTGCCCGGTATATGGCAATAGGCTCACCCCCTATTGCATGGGACTCGTAACATAAATAGTGAAAAGTGGGTGTTACATTATACAGTGGCAATGTGCACCTCTGCCTACCCCTTAGGGGATAAAAGGCGTGATTTTATGTTATGTTATGCATAAATTTATTTATATTTCCTGCTATATGCCCTAACTATTTTCTATTGTATCAATATTTTTGTAGGTGAAAATGGATAATTTCGATTTACGGAAAATAGGAAGAGCCTTGTCACAATGCACACATGTTGACAAGTCATTTCGTATGTAAAATACATCAAACTACTAGTTAGTAAAGACAAACCGAAAATTTATCTGTGAAACTAGTTAGAGCTATTTTTTATAAATGGTACAAGCCCGCCATAACCCCCCAAAACCGCTGCAACTCCTGTAAGCCAGGATCTACAGTAGATACAACCATGAAAACACCAGAACACTGAAGTCCGGCGCGTCTCTGGGACATGAATAACTGTCTTGGTTCCCGCAACGAAGTGAATCAGAAGATATTATAAGAGAAGAAAAAAAAACGATAGTTTCCACTTCTCTCGGTGAATTACTGCAGGAGACAGAGTGAATTAAGTCTATTAAGGCATAAAAAAAGAGACTGTACAACTGGGTGGAGCCCAGTCGCGTCTTGGTTCCCGCAACGAAGTGAATCAGAAGATATTATAAGAGGAGAAGAAAAAAAAACGACAGTTTCCACTTCTATCGGTGAATTACTGCAGGAGACAGAGTGAATTAAGTCTAAAGGCATAAAAAAAGAGACTGTACAATTGGGTGAAGCCCAGTCGCACTAGTTAGGGCACGAACCGAAGTTCGTTGATGACACGACGACTTGACACCTGAGTTAGGTACCGTGTCGTGACAGTATGTACTCCGTCTAACTGAGCTTTCGTGTCTTTAAAATACGAATGTTGTGGTATCATGTAAAAGTATTACGAAACAAATCCAATTGTGTGATGAATTGCACTTAAAATGATAATTCTTTAGCATTTCATTGGCTAGTTTCCTAGGTTTAAAATGAATTGTTTCAACTTTACAATGCAATCAATAATTAAAAAATAATCATACTCTCATCAATTGATTTGACAATTTACCTACTTTTGAATTTTTTCTCGCTAATTTTAAGGTAATAAGTATGCTGTTTGACGCAGAAATATGATGACGTCATAAGTTGCGATTAAGATCCAATACAAAACTCATAGAAAAGTATCGTTTTCGACATTTCAATAAAAGTATTCACTACCTGTCAACTATCGTATTGGGAGTCATTTTTGTCCTCATTAAAAAGACATCCTGTACATACAACTTATTGTTAAAATAACCATTTGTTATCGTAAGTCAATTATTATACTTACTTTAAAAATATAATAAACGATTAAAATACGACATAATATAATAAATATAATTGTATAATTAGTTTATCTATACGATAAAAGGGTGGCCGGTTTCAAAATTGTCTAATTTTATATTAAAATATAACTAGAAAAATCAGTATTAGTAGGTAATATAAATAAATGCCTATAAAAAGGCAAAACGATCTATATTTAAAAGAAAAATTAAAGAATGACTTGTTTCTGCCATGATACAAACTTTAATTAATACATCATACATCATTTTTATATAAGTCGGTAAACGAGCAGACGGATTTTTTTTTTTTTTATGGGGGGAAAATCATCGAATGACTGCCCCCGCCTGGGTGAGGCGGGAGGGAGTGTCAGACTCTTACTGACTAAAAACCACCCCGTTCCTTCTCCTGCACGTCGAGCCGGAGCCCCGGTTACCCGTTAGGTTCTCCGATAACCTGATGCTAAGCAATCGGCGTCGCCCATGTGCACCTGAAATACCAGAGGCGTTACAAGTGCGTTATCGGCCTTTTGGTTATTGGGAATTTGAGGATTGTGGCGGATTCGGGAGACTGGGGAGGGGGGGGGGGGATTGGGTCTCCGGTAACCTCACTCACACGACGAAACACAACGCAAGCGTTGTTTCACGTCGGTTTTCTGCTCGGCCGTGGTATCACTCCGGTCGAGCCGGCCCATTCGTGCCGAAGCATGGCTCTCCCATACTCATGTATTTAATTTATTATATGTATATAATTTAACAAATATATTATTAAACGGTTATACTTCGCTTGCCTCATTTGTTTGGTTGGGTCAAATTTAATCTGAATGTCACTCCCTTCTTGACAACAGATCGATCAGAAAGCTTACTCTTGAATCCAATTCCGATCGATCGACATTGGTATTGTAAATTTTGTTGTCTTGAGTTGCAACACTAGCGCCCATTGCATCCGTATTGCGTGGATATTAAATGAACTAAATGGTATTGAGTTTGGCTTTATATTCCGTACTCTGAATGCTATTTAACAGCTACGATAGGGGTTGTATAGTGTTGACATTGAATAATTATTGAGATTTTATTAGATTGAAATTGCATTGACATTGAGATTGGTTTCAAGAGTAAGCGCCCTGATATATAGTACCTACACACCTAACCTAATCCTAATCTTGATGACCATACAATATAATCTATTTTTTCCACAACTACCTCTATTATGGATATCAAACGTAAAGGTCTTGATTGGTAGAATAAGGATCATTGAAATCGTTTAACATAAAAAATATATATTTGTATTTGTTAAGATGTCCTGGTGGCCCGGAGGTTTAAGCTTTTCATGCATGAGAGTGCGGGTTCAAAACCTATCGAAGGCAAGTACCAATGTGACTTTTTCCGAGTTATAAGTACTTTCGAAGATTATCTAGACACCACTGACAAACGGTGAAGGAAAACATCGTGAGGAAACCTGGACTTATAATTTCTAATTATAAGTTTGAAAACGCCAACCCGCATTGAGCAAGCGTGGTGATTAAAGTTCAAACCTTCTCCGTGTGAGAAGAGCCAGTCAGCAGTGGGCATTTATAGACTGTTGATGATGATGACATAACATAACATTACGCCTTTTTATCCCCGAAGGGGTAGGCAGATGTGCACATTACGGCACTTAATGCCACTATACAATGTAACACCCACTTTTCACTATTTATGTTATGAGTCCCATGTAATAGGAGGTAAGCCTATTGCCATATACCGGACACATTTCCAGACTGTGCTACTACTGAGATTTTTAAAAACTCAGTAATACTTTGCCATATACGGGAATCGAACCAGCGACCCCTTGGCCAACGACGCAGTCTTGATGATGATGATTTATCTGAAAACTGTTTTTTTAGTATGATTTCAGCATCTCCGCCCATCCCCTCGAGAAACCAATTACAATACTATGTACATTACGTCATAACATGGTGCGAAGCTGTGACAATCTGGCTCAATTAATGAGCAGCCAACCTCAATAGCTCATGAGTTAGAACGTTTACTGTTAATGCAGGGGTCGCGGGTTCATGTGCAGTCTATGATACTGTTTTGTTATTTGATGATATTTTGGTATTGTTACGTTTTTTGGCTAGAGGGGTAATAATAAAGGAAAGGGCATGGTGGGGTGGCTAGGTAGTGGGTGCATAAAAATATTTTTATAAATATCTTAACATAACATAACATCACGCCGTTTTATCCCCGCAAGGGTAGGCAGAGGTGCACATTTCAGCACTTAATGCGAAGTTACAATGTAATACCCACTTTTCACTATTTATGTTATGAGTTCCATGTAATAGGGGGTGAGCCTATTGCCATATACCGGGCACATTTCCAGGCTCCGTGCTACTACTGAGATTTTTAAAAACTCAGTAATACTTCGCCCAACCCGGGAATCGAACCCGAGACCCGTTGCCCGGCAGTCGCCCTTGCGACCACTCGGCCAACGAGGCAGATATAAATATCTTAATATAGGTGAATTGCCTTGATGGTCGAAGGGTGGGAGGGCAACTGTGAATGCTGAGGCAAGTGGTCTCAGGTTCGATTCTCGGGTTGGATATGCATGAAAAAACTGATGACCGGTGATAAAGCGAAAGAAGTATGTAAGAATCGTAGCAATTGACGTTCGATTGTTTCTGCCTACCCTCATAGGAGACAGGCGTGAGGTTTTGTATGTTTGATTTGGCTACGTGAATATCGCCGCGTCGTGTGTACAGTACGGCACGAGACTATGAGTCCCAACCGCGGCTTGAGATTAATCGAGCTGTCTCGTAAAATAAGTAACGTTCAGTTTTGGTCTGACAGTCACTCAGCCATGAGTAACGGATGAGCGTGAACCTCAAAATGAATTGATTAGTATATTTATTTATTTATTTATTTAATATGCTTCATGCACAAAATGTACAAAAAGGTGGACTTAATGCCGCAGTCAGTTTCTACCAGTCTGACCTTTGGCTGATGCAGAGAAGAGTAAATGGTAGGTGCAAGAGGCAAGCAGTGATTTTATTTAACAATGAAAGATAAACTAATATATTTCAGAGATATATACATACATAAATAAATTTAATTATAATGTATACCTACACATGAGTACAATATGCCTACATACATACATATATATATACATAATATATAAATATATACTTGCTTACTAGTACACAGTGGATAGTTAGCGCGATGATTCAGCCAACCTCTTTAGGAAAAGCTCACGTACTTTCTGCTTAAAAGTTAGTAGAGTTGAGACCATCCTGACATCCAGGGGGAGCGCATTCCACAGCAAAATTGCCTGTACGAAAAAGGATGAATGTAAGAAGTCAGTGCGATGAGTGGGACATTGGAGAAGACGGTTGTGAGAAGAACGAAGATTATTACTGTGGCTTGCGCATAAGTATTGAAAGTAAGGGGATAGATAACTGGGTGAAGAAGGTGAAGAAAGAAAGGAGAATAGAGTGGTTAGCGCCCTTTGCTCCCTGCGCTGGCGTAGTATACAATAGATTGCCCAATAAATTGAAACATTCAGATTACTGTGACGTCATTATAAGAATGCGTTATCAAGAGATTGCAACTTAATATTATGATAAAATAGTCAAAAACGCCAGTAATACCTACCTAGTTATTAAAAACTTAGATATTTTATATGCCTAGGTCTGCTGTATTAGTAGAACCAGCCAAGTTTTATACAATGCATATAATAAATTAAAAAATGATTCAGTACAGAGATAGTAAGTAATCATTGATTGTCTACTGTCTTCGTGACTCGGATGTCTAAGCAGCCCATTTCTCTTGCATGAATGCGGGTCCAAACCTACCAACGCACATAGGAGTATTGTCATGTAAAATCCGGTCAAAATTATTTAATGGCTTATTTGATAATAAAACATGGTAATATGATTTAATATAAACTTTAATAACAATACAAAGTACATTTATAGCAAAAAACACGTTTTATTAACTTGTTCTTAAAATTATGTTAATTTTCTTCTTCCTCCTCATCGTCTTCGTCTATATTTTCGCAACTGGCATCTGTTATCATTGATGATAAAGATGACGGCGCAATAGCAACCATGAGATCAAGCGCCTCTTTCGAAAAACTTTTTCTCTTTAATTACGGTTTTGGCCTAATTGGCTTAAATAAGGATCGGAACTTAATAATAATCTATTAATAATGTCCCTGTTGCAGTCTTCTCTAGAAAATTTTCTAGAAAAGCCAAGCCTGTACTGCCTAAAATTTTTATTACGGGCCTCAGCCGCCTCCTCTGACAATTGACCAATTGGAACGATAGCTTGGCTAATAACTTGAGCTCCATGTATTAAAACTTATTCGCATTATAAAGAATTTCCCATTGCCTTCTTGTGAAGTCACCTTCAACGAAAATTGACAGAGCCTGTTCTGGCGTGTGCTTTTTTACACTTAGTTGGTTTTTTGATAATGCGTAAGACTTACGAACTTTCGACGCTCTTGTTGGCGTTGCTACTATTTCTTTTATCATTACTGAAGCATCTGTGTTTCCAATATTGCGTTGACTGACTCCAGCTGCATATATTAGTTCTTCAGCAGGTATTTTCTTCCGTATATTACTCGTTTTTCGTCGCTTACTACGCTCACTTAAGTTTTCAAAAGATTTTGTGGGTCGACCCGGTTTATAAGTAGCCTCTGCATTAAATTTCTGCAACTGTATAGTTGATTTGAGCCATTTGTCATTATTACGTAAAAAACGCTCTTCCTTGCGACTTGCTGCCACCCATTTTTGTTTGAA
This sequence comes from Spodoptera picta, assembly GCA_038387885.1. Classification (NCBI taxonomy): domain Eukaryota; kingdom Metazoa; phylum Arthropoda; class Insecta; order Lepidoptera; family Noctuidae; genus Spodoptera; species Spodoptera picta. The sequence goes on along the minus strand of JAZHFQ010000437.1, from coordinate 1,787,149 downwards.
TTCAGTCTTAAAAAATCTTAGAGTACGATCCAAAATAGTTTTTTTATCATCAGGGCATTGGGTCATTTCAACTAATTTAGTTCCCAAAAACTCCAACTTTTCTTTAATTTTCTTTCCTTTACAGTCACGCATTATGTCATACAAAGCTCTTCTAGTAAAACTTATACTTGATTCTACATTATCTGAAAATAAAAAATAAAACAACATAAAGTCAAATATACGCACATTTTACATTATCATCTTTAGATAGGTGAAAATAAAAATGGCGTACGTACGCGCGGCAAATTTTTATTGTATTTACTAATATATATACTAGACAACATATTAATCGTAAAATAAATGTTTGACAAGCCTTGACAAATAAACAAAAACATGATTGAATAAAATATTTGATACTATTTATTTCAAATTTTCGGTTCGTCTTTCTGATTTTTTTTAAACACGTATATGAAACATTAAGTATTTTATAATTATGTTAAAATAATCTACGTACCTTGTACTTCCATAATCACAATTTTTTTTTTCACTATTTATCACACCAAACGTACAGTACAAACTTGAACGCAACGAAAAAAAACAAACGCCGAGAACAAAGACATGCGGTTTGGACAACGACTGGGTTCCGACTGCTTGTGCAGGGAGGGGCGACTACCTAAGTCGCGAATGTGTCCCTTTTTAAATGGACAAGTTATTAAGCTGCAAAAATGTATTGCTTTAATGAGTTTTTATTTAACTTCGTAATTTTTACTTTTGACCGGATTTTAGATGGAAATACTCGTATGTGCAACGGCAAGTACCAATGCGACTTTTTCCGAGTTATATGTACTTTCTAAGATTATTTAGACACCACTGACAAACGGTGAAGGAAAACATCGTGAGGAAACCTGGACTTAAATATACGTACGTACGTACATCGTCGACAACAGTTGGTGGCTGTCCATTGTTCGACTATGACCATCGTCTACATAAGAGGGGTTTATTATGATATTCACGTCAGCAGGCGGTTTTTAAAGGTTCTGGTTATTCAGACAATATTGTTGCCCGATCTCTTTCAAATGTGCACTCTCGTAAGACCGAAATTGATAACCATTTTATTCTAAAATCGATTTAAGATTTTTGAAAGAAACTCTAGCTAGACAATATAGTAATCTTATCTCAAGGTTTTGGATTTAAATGATTATTAATTTCCAATGGTAATCGGTTCTGACGACATCCTTGAGAAGATTGAAAGACAAAATTAAATGAACTATTGTATTTTGCCGTCACCGTCCACGGTACAATTTGAAATCCTCATGGAGCCCCATTACCTGAGGAGGATGAAAGAGACTGTCAGACTCTTACTGACTAAAACTAACCCCATTGTCCCGTCCCAGGAGACTGACTCCCGCACCCTCGTAGCCACGTGTGAATCAAATGCAAATTCTATGACATTAAAGATTGATGACTGTCGATGAAGCGAAAGAGGTATGTAGGAATCGTAGTAATTGGCGTCCCATAGTCTCTGCCTACCCCCATGTGAGACAGGCGTGAAGTTATGTATGTATGTATTAAACAAGTGAATTTATTTCTGTAAATTGGCGACAAGACGATTTTAACGTTAATCTTAACAAGCAAACGATTTTTTTTATGGGGGAAAATCATCGAATGATCTCTCTAGTAGTCTCATAGGATCAAATTCTATGACAAGGACATAATAGTCTCAGTGGAAGAAAACTGCGTTTTCACGTGGACATCACGTGTAGAAATGCATTCGCGGTGGAGTCTACAGCGGGGCGGACCAACAAAGCTGACATTTTGATATTTCAAAACCAGAAATTAGTGTTATCGTGATCTTTTTCGTTTTTTGAAATGAATCAAGAATTCTATATTTTATTACTGCTTCGGTTTTTTGCATTATTAGTTCATGACGACACGTAAACACGTATACTTGTCCCGTCACTGAGAGTGATTTAACAAAGAGTGAAAACTGCTGGACTACCGAACTCCTCCAATACAAAAGGTTTTCCATAATGTCCTCTGACGATAACTACCTAAGTACGTGTGTCGCCTGGACAGTCTACGCTACATCTTTGTTGACTGGACAATCTCTGCACTACATGCGCTGCTGTTTACATGTGAACATTAGCTCATGACGATACCTAAGTACGTGTGTCGCCTGGACAGTCTACGCTACATCCTTGTTGACTGGACAATCTCTGCACTACATGCGCTGCTGTTTACATGTGAACATTAGCTCATGACGATACCTAAGTACGTGTGTCGCCTGGACAGTCTACGCTACATCCTTGTTGACTGGACAATCTCTGCACTACATGAGCTGCTGTTTACATGTGAACATTAGCTCATGACGATACCTAAGTACGTGTGTCGCCTGGACAGTTCTACGCTACATCCTTGTTGACTGGACAATCTCTGCACTACATGAGCTGCTGTTTACATGTGAACATTAGCTCATGACGATACCTAAGTACGTGTGTCGCCTGGACAGTCTACGCTACATCCTTGTTGACTGGACAATCTCTGCACTACATGAGCTGCTGTTTACATGTGAACATTAGCTCATGACGATACTTAAGTACGTGTGTCGCCTGGACAGTCGACTATCTTTAAGAATTAGATTGATTATCGTGATTTAATTATCGCGTTTGATAAACACAATGGTTAGGCGGCCGCGGGAGCAGGAGATAGATATTTTTACCGTTGCCTCACACTAGGATGTTTTGTCGTGGGTGCGTTTACAAACACATATTGTCACGTGCTTATTAGACACGGAGCAAGAATTTGTGGATTTCCGAGGCCCTAGTACAAATTTGTTTGACGTTTAACGTAATCGAAACGACACGGCGTTCGGTGCTGATTGGTTGGATCACTGGAGACGGCCAATCAGAGCGGCGAACACGTATAAGTCCCCAAAAGAATCGTTTTGTGAGGGATTCTAATCCGCGACATGTTGTACGGCAGCCAGGCACCCAGCTACTGCGCGAACCTTGCAATCAATAGCTCAATTCGATACAGATAAAGCCGCGGGTCAAAGCTATTTAACTTTTATCAACGATTAAAAGTTACCGCGATGTTTAATGCATATCTTTATTGACGCATTTATAAAAAATCGTTACAAAAAATGTCGTACGTGCGCACCAAAAGATCAGTAGCTAATGTAAGAGATACGAACGCTAACAGATTATAAAAATTACATAAACTTTGTCTAATCAACAGATAATTACATTTAAAAACAGTTTTAACAAAAGATAAATTGTTTGATATATATCTCAAAGATAGTGTTATATTTAAAATATTTTCCAATCATTGTTACATGGTTAGATTACAAATTAACTGTTTTAATAAAAGATATGGAGGTTTTATCAATGATAGATTGAAGAATCAATGAGTTAATATTTCCTATTCTTTGAACAAGAATTCTGTAACCACAGTTTACAATAAAGAACTTTGACTTAGGCTCTCAGCCTGACAAAAATTAAAAAAAAAACAACCTGTATACTTTTTAAAAATAGATTATAAATATATTCATATTATATTATCTATGTGATTAATTCTCAAATATAAGAACACACATCTACAATAAATTATCATTTTATTGAATAAAAAAATTGAAGGAATCAACGAACTGTGCACTAGAATCTAGAATCAATAAAATTTTGTGTCCATGATAAGATTAGCCGTGTTTATGAATAGATTAGGCTGCATAATGAACAAAACTCTTTGGTTGAAACATAAAAACCTAGATGTTTTTATTATTCTTCAATTAATTATAACTTTATGTCTTATAACATAATTATTATTTAGAATGTCCCATAATATATTCATAAATAATGTGTACAAAAAATAACCTTGCTGTAACCGAAAAAATAAAAATATATGTATTAAATTTGCAAGCTCATTAAAATTACATTAAGATACTTCTTGTCTTTAAGGCTGAAATGCTATCTTTATTATTAATTTGTTTAATAATGAAATCAAGTTAATGGTTTACACCTCCATTTTAAAATACAATAAGATTAAATAATCAATTTTGTATAACATAAGAAACCAAATTGTTAGTTAATAAGTTGTTTACAAGGACAACTTCGAGTTATGTATGGAGCCGTCTAGTCTATTGCATTGTTTTATTTTTAACAGATACAATTTAGTCGAAATTAATATAATCTTATAAGAATATAGACAACATAGTCAATTTATTGTTTAGCACCTAAGGATGCCAAGTTTTGTAAAAAAAAATACAACAAATAATTAAAAAAATAAAAATAAATATTTAAAACTCACCTGATAAAGAGCCCTGCATAGTATTTCTTGCACCATAGATGTGCAAAGGAATTTCGCGTTCAGCCAAATATTTTATTCACAAATAAATCCGAAGCCACAATCACTGATTACTATTTGAATGATAATAAAACTTTGCATACAGTTAATATGTATTATCAAGCAGTTTACACCCAATCAAGGGTTTAAATATGAAATTTGTATTAATATAGATAAAGAAACAATTACGTTTGATAAGTAACGATTACAGTACAGTTAGGCGTTTAATACTATACACGAAACTGAATGTGGGCGACCGTCCTCCCGCTAATGTATGCGCCGTCGAGCGAATAGTAATAAAATTATACACGGCATAGCGTCGAATTACGCGTCTCCCGCTTTTAGTTAAAAGGTTAACAGCCAATTGACTACGGTTTTTTTTAATCAGTTAAAAATACAGGCATTAGCATTGTAGCGAGGAGCTTATGTCGTACTCACCGTCGCTAGCGGGTCGCATTCCACCTTTCCCGATGTGCGTGGGCTCTCATTTTCATCTTGTTCACGTAATACCACTTTACGAATATCTAATATTTTGGTATCAAAATGCAAGGAGGTATAAAAAACTAGGATGACCACTGTTACATTACAACTGTCAAAACTGAACTTCACTCGGGTACTTGTGCCAAGTGCCATAGACAAGGTTATGTTTTATAAATAGATTTCAGTGGTGCTACTCGATACGAGATGGCGTTAGACGATAAATACCGCGAAAAATATTTTGGTAACAACTTACAACTTTGCTAATGTATTTTGATTAATGCATTTACTATTGGGCTCAGTATAGTTTTATGCTGAAGAAATGATGAGTATATCGTTATAATATTTTATTTCTAGGACTCTTATTGGTATTTTAATTTTAATATTCATCACATAAAATATGAGTGATTGATAACTATGTAGGTAGGAACATGGTGAGAAGGTAAAAATTATAATTATCGTGTTTTATGATAAAATTATAATTATATTAATCTTTCGTAACAAAAGTGAGCATTCTAGTAACATAGGTATTCGTTACTTAAAATTAAACCTCACAATTTCTTGTACATTATTCAAATTCAAAATGCATTTTAAGTGTATTTTTTTAAATTGGTATGTTTTCAGAATGAAAACTGTTTTTTTTATAGCATAAGCCGGTAAATGAGCAGACGGATCATCATGATGGTAAGCAATCGGCGCCGCCCATGGACACACGAAACACCAAGACGTTACAAGTGCGTTACCAGCCTTTTGGGAATTGGGAATTTGAGGATTGTGGAGGATTCGGGGAGACGGGGACTAGGGAATGGGGTAATTAGGCCTCCGGCAACCTCACTCACACGACGAAACACAACGCAAGCGTTATTTCACGTCGGTTTTCTTCTCGGCCGTGATATCATTCCGCGACCTAGCCCATTCGTGCCGAAGCATGGCTCTCCCACACTTAAAAACATGTCTTGTACATACATAGCCATAGCCGCTAAGTAAGAGGCCACAGATACAAAACTAACTAACTAATTAATGTAAGAAACAATTTTTTTTTTAGGTCGCAAATCATTCAATGACTTGTTTCACCCGGTTGAGGCGAAAGAAACAAAACACCGTACTCAAAGTCATTTAATGGCTACCCCAGTCCTTAGCAATTGTATTCGGAACAAAATCGTTACTAAGGAATAGTTTAAGTACCTAATCATTAAATGACTCTGAGTATCACAGTTGCATTATAATTTCAAATTGTAATTACAAATTCACCAAAAGAGCTGCTCAAATGCTTGGGTTCATAAAAAGAAATACGAGAGCATTTCGTCAGGTGCAAACGAAGAAGCTTCTGTTTGATGCGTTAGTACGAAGTCATCTTGAATTTGCCTCTGTCGTCTGGAACCCACATTATACTATACAATCCCAAAGAATTGAAAGTATACAACGTGCCTTTACTAGGTATGTGGCATATGGTTCTTCCGGCGTGCACGTAGAGCTCCCTATAGCCAGAGACTGGAATATTTCAAAATGGATACACTACACCATCGTCGCAAAATACATGACCTAACCTTCCTACACAAGGTCATCAATGGTAATATAGATTGCAATGAACTTGTTAATTGCATCACCCTCTCGGTACCACGAAGAGTCCCGAGACATCCTGTGACTCGAACGTTTCGTGTTCCTCTTTGTCGCACTAATGTAGCACAAAACTCACCACTACGACGAATATGCTCAGAATATAACGACTGTTGCGGGTACTCGGATGACTTGGACATCTTTTACGATTCGCTTCACGTGTTTAGGAATAAAGTAGTTAAAACATTTAAGTAGTATTATTAGATTGCTTTTAATTATTATTGTTATTTTATTTTTGTTTGCTTTGATTATTTTTTTGTCTTTACTAATATAATTGTACATGGAATTTATGATCCCGTGAGTGTTGTGTACATCTGTCACTGGTATGCATATCAGAATTTTTAAATTTTGTATTCAACTGTATTATGGCTAGTGTATAATATGTATACTGTTGATGTGCCTTTAATAAATAAATAAATAAATAAATAATTGACGCACCGTAAATCTAAACGTCAATCACGCCATTAAAGATTACATTTTAATTAATTGATTTGCTTTCTAATTAAAGATTCGGATCAGTGCGGAGTTGACTGGCAGCTTGTTAGAAGTACCTATAGTGATTTAGTTAGTACCTATGTAGTGCCTAACATATATTTGTTAGTACCTACCTATCGAAGCCAGCGACGGAGCTTTCTTTGCCGTTCAATTTTAATTCATCATCAACAGCCTATAAGTATCCACTGTTGAGCAAAGGCCTCCTTTCACTCGGAGACGGTTTGAGCATTAATCACCACGCTTGCTCAATGCGGTTTGGCGATTTAGAATTAGAAATTATAAGCCCAGGTTTCCTCGCGATGTTTTCCTTACCGTTTGTCAGTGGTGTCTAGATAATCTTAGAAAGTACTTATAACGCGGAAAAAGTCACATTGGTACTTGCCGTTGGTAGGTTTCGGACCTGCAATCTCATGCATGAGAAGCGGGCGTCTTAAACCTCCAGGCCACCAGGACATCTTAACAAATATATGTATATTTTTTTTATGTTAAACGATTTCAATTACCTCTATTCTACCAATCAAGCCCTGTACTACGTTTGATATTCGAATCTACATTTTGGAATGCGCACCTAGCTTCACCTAGCTTCACTGACGGACACACTGACAGACTATTAATTATTTTCTATTTGTTGACATTTGACAAATACCAAATTATGGTTTAATTAAAATAAATGCTTTGACTTTATTTTATATGATTTCATTTTTAAGTTTAGTTTTTTTACAAAATTACCAAATTGGCTCTTGAGTTGACAACAGATTTAAAAGGTGTTTAGTTTATTTTTACGTTAACCGGCGTTTAGGAAATGATATTATCATAAAAGTAATTAAAATATACAGTATGTAGACGAACGTGGTTAATGTGTAAAATTTTATACCTCAGCTTCATATTAAATATTTTATTTTATACCAGTAAAAGCTTACATATTAAATAATAATAAGACAGCAGTGATCCTGCTCGGAGGGTAAGAAACTATTCGTAAGTCGCGAGTGGGTCAGGGATGCAGGAGGCATCGGCTGGAGCAGATGCTCTGAGTAGAAAGCGGTGGTAGTTTCTTAACCCTTCAGCCTCACATTCTCGTTGCCCCTCTGTTGCTATATCTAGCAACCATTCCCGGGGCCCGGTCGGTGAGTTGGCGAGTCTCCGCCTGCCATTTTTACGTGTAATAATTACATTGTTTCGGCAGGTGCCATAGTTATCCATAGTTCCCAATTTTCCAGTCCATAGCAACCCATCCATAACCCTACCTTGTTTGTTCCATTATTCACAATAGTCCTACACTAACCGGGGACTGTCCTTGGGTGCATTTCCATAGTGCATACAGGGATAGTCGCCGGTTTGTGTGTCCATTACATTTAGATTAAAGTTGTCTAAAGGGCCTCTGCGCTGTTGGCCAGCTGAGGCCGAACCTCTCGTACGCCTCCCAAATGACCGGGACACTGTGGTCCCGTGAATGGTAAAGACATACAATAATAAAAAAAACGTTTATTAGGGCTTCATAGAAATAACACGGTGAAGCCCTGGCTCTTATACAAGAGCCAGGTCTCTCAATATTCATGAAAATATAGCACCACGTGAAACTTTATTATTATTATAGCAAACATAATAACAAATATACAGTTTTGACTATTTTATACTAGATGGCGCTGTATTGTACCTTAAATTGATTCGCGGAATATCAAACACCTAATTTAAATAAAATTATTTTGCATGTACAAATAAGGATGATGCTTATGTTCATATTAAAAATATGTTACTGTTCTCCGTCACTGTCTGCGACATAGATATTATAGGTATTAAACGAATATCTAGTAAATACTTAGGTATAATACACAGGTAGGTACCGATTAACTAAATCACTTCACATCTAACAAGTTGCCCATTGACATGGCAGTGAACTAGTTATAATTGTATTTAGAAAATATTTTTTTATTTATTTTAAGTGTGGGAGAGCCATGGTTCGGCACGAATGGGCCGGCTCCACCGGAGTGATACCACGGCCACGGTTTTACAAAAAAACCGACGCGAAACAAGGCTTGCGGTGTGTTTCGTCGTGTGAGTGAGGTTACTGGAGCCAAATTTAGATGGTTAAGCTGCTCGATTCTTAAACATGAGGGTTCGAAATAAAAAAAACAGCATCAATGATGTTTAGGTATTTGTTGTGGGCCGTTGTTATTGCCACAATTACGATACTAGCGACCTCAATTATTCTAAATTATTTTTGCCAAGCTGTCCACTTGCCACTTGTGACTACTAAACCAACAAGGTAGTCAATTAAAATAAAAAATAAAAAATATTTTTATTGGCAAAAAGCTTCACATTACATATTTATATGGCTCTGGACCCCACACTAGGATTCCCTGTGTCGTGAGGCCCAGTCTCTTTCAGTCAGCAAAACGTTATAATACAAATGAGAGACAAAATAAAAAAGAATTATAAAAAAAAAGGAAATTAAATGAAAACGATAAATTTACAGTATTCTTTATATAATACTAGTTATGGAAGTGTATGAATGTATGTGTGTGTGTGTGTGTGTGTGTGTGTGTGTGTGTGTGTGTGTGCGCGTGTGTGTATGTATGTATGTATGTGTGTATGTGTGTGTGGTGTGTGTGTATGCGCGCGTGTTTATAGTTGGGATATGTCGGATGAGATGTAATACCAGTGATAACTGTTCTACTGTGGGATATTGAGTATAGCCTCAGTACTAGAATAGCTAAGATTCAATAACCAAATTGTGATTTTTTTCTTGCAGGTTTTCCGTAGTAGTGTAGCGATTTTTAGTTTAGATTGTATTTTTCTATATATGAAAGGTCCCATGAAGAGAAAGGACCTTCTACCAAACGATTTGTTGCATTTAATTGTTTGCCACTTAAGCAGCGTTGAGATCGCGTCATAACTGCCTTACTAAGGCTATTTTTATGGAAACGTAATGCGACAGATAGAATATACAACTGCCTTACCCGGAGTATTTGAGTCTCTTGATACAAGAGATCAGTGCCATATCTGTATGGAAGACCGTGTGCGCACTTCAGTAACGCACGTTGTGCTCTTTCGGCCTTTAGTAGATACACCTTTGCAGCCGCACCCCATGATATAATGCAGTATCCAAGTATAGATTGACAGAGTGCATAGTAAATAGTTTTAATAATCTTAGCTGGAGCTACTTTAGTCAACCTCTTGAACACGTACAAAAGTTTCGTAATTAAGTTAAGTTATGTAATTAAAATAGGTAGGTACATATATACATTTTAAGTACGATTTTAAAATACCGGAAGTACACCCATAACGTTCAAGGCGCCATTTTACTGAACTCCATTCATTCCAAATAAAGAAAACAATTATTATTAATTGTGTCACAAAAAAGGCCAACGGCTGTATGAGTGATGCCTTTGCCAAACTAAACGATGTTGTATGCTAAACGGCCATCGATACCATCGTTATTGTCTATGGTTGAGCGTTCCAATTTCAATATGGTGATCGGTGTGATTCGAGTGGAGTTGTTTGTTTGTTATTTTTTTTATACATAATCTTTATAAAATGTATATCGAAACGAAGTTTGCCGGGTCAGCTAGTATATATAATATATACTTCGGCCTAGAAATTTTTTTCTCACCTTTAATCCTTCCCTGAACTTTCTACGAATATTTCAAAACCAATATTAGCCAAATCAATTCAGACGTTTTCTAGTTTTACCGAGACTAACATACGAAAATTAATTTTTATTTATATAGATAACTAGCTACTTCCGCGAGGTTTCACACGCTCTGCTCAGCTCCTATTGGTCATAGCGTGATGTTTTATAGCCTATAGCCATCCTCGATAAATGCTCTATCCAATGCAAAAATAATTATTCAAATCAGACTTGTAGTTACGGAGATTAGCGCGTTCAAACAAACAAACAAACTCTTCCGTTTTATACCTCAATAGTATATAAGATTATGTTTTTAGGAGATCATGAGAAACGGGCAAACCTCTCGTTTGTAGTCGATAGCCATTATTAAAGAAATAGCTACTTATATAAAAAATCCAACTAAAACTTGTTTTAATATTTACATACATTAAAAAACTTAAATTAAAACTAACTATTACTTAAATAAAATTAAAATTAAATATTACTAAATTAAATATATACAACTAAAGATTAAAATTAATTATAGAAAAAACAAAAACAACTATTTACATAAACTATTTATAAGGCATCGAAAAACTCGTCCGCATCGACGTCAGTGGGGAAAGTACCCAGAAGGCTGGCAGCATTGCCACGTTGTATGGCAATGCTTAACCTCTGACCGAGAAAAAGACCAGCCCTCTGGTCACGAGATGTGTCGACCAGGCGTTTCGAAATGTTTTTGAACAATTTAAGCGCACTCGGACCCCACGGACCTAACGTCTCAACCCCAAACGGCTCAAAGATATAACTACCAGCAAGGTTGTTATACTTGCGCCGCTTGAGGTTTTCTGCAGAGGCAGCAGCCGAACCAGCACAACTCGCCGTTACTGGAAGATGAGAAGGTGCAAGGGTGTCGACACAGGTTGCGTCCCACACCAAAGACTTTCCCAGCTTCCAGGGCATAATGGACATACCGTCGGGTCTCTTACCATCGTCGCGTGCCAAACCCTTTGGTTCCAGAACAGCTGGTACACCGGCGATGACAAGAGCTCGACGGATGATGTCGTTAATGCTGGCGTGTCGGGCTATCCGGCCCGCGCTTCTGCTACACGATAGGCCGTGGTGGCCGAGGTGGTCGACCATCTCACCGCATTGACAGCGATGCGGAGAAACACAGGGTGCACCTACACGCAAGCAAGCAGCAAGCCGAAAAGTTGAGTCATTCAACATCGTGCCAATATTGAATGACGGAAGTGCCTGAAGCCAGAGACCTGATTCCCACTCACCCACAGCCAATAGGCGAGCTAACTCCGCAGGATTGGTGCTGGTATTAATTAGATTATTATGCACCAACCTGCAAAGCGGCTCGTCCCATTGTCTCTGGGAGGAAGGGTTGTCAGGCAAAGCTGTATTGGGACAAGTTTCTGTCCAGGCGTTCATCGCGTCGGTCAGACACGGCACATCGGGTTCAACGTCAACACCGGCTAAAATATTTTTTGTTAAAGTACTAGTGCTGTGGACAGAAGAGATGAACGCCGGTAAACTAACACTGGAAATTTTGCGGACGCCTAGACCACCAAAACGAATTGGTAGTGTGGCTTGAAGCCAAACACGATCGTCCATAGAAGCATTCAAAAGTGAAGTTAAGGTGTCACGGATAATTTGATCAATTTGGTCCAGAATATGCGGATGCTTCCACAGAGGGGAAGCACGCAGAAAATACATAAATTTTGGGCCGAAACAACAATAGCGAATTAAAGTAAAGGCACAATGTAGATTAATTTTGGAAAGTCTATCGGAAATGTCACAGAAATTTTTAATTTTCTCGTTTATGAAATCAGAGAAACTGTTTTCGAAAATTGGGGAACCCAGGAGAAGAAGAGAGTTTTTATCAACAATTTTTAAATTCGGCGCTACGGTAGAAAAAGTGTTTAAAATTCGTTGTCTGTCAATAATTTTGTCCGGAAGGTGAATTTCGCATTTAGAAATATTTAATTCTAATCCGATGGATTTAAATTTAGAGATCAGAAGCTGTAAGTCATGGAAAACAGTATCTGCGTCACCTCCTAAGGTTCCATCGTCCAAATACCAAACATTAAATTTAGATTTAAGTTGCCGAATAATAGGGTGAATGGCCAGACTGAAAATGACTGGACCAAGAGGATCACCTTGTTGGCAGCCTACCGCAGAATCCAAAACTTTGTCTTTATATAATAATTTTGAAGGTTGTCTATAGCACTGCCAAATAAAACTGTAAATTTCAGGTAATTCTTTTTTAACTTCAGCCAACAAAGTGTCCCTATTGATGGAATTGAATGCATTTTTTACATCAACCTTAAGGATGACCTCACTTTCGTTTGTATTCAAGAAAGATGATAGGGCGTGTACGGCAGCCTCACAACCCCCTTTTGAGCCGAAGCCTAGTTGGAGGGGTTGAAAGTGCGACATGAGCGCATCTTTATTATAGCTGCAACACAACTTGGCTGCCAAACGCCTGTAAGTACAACTTACGGCAATGGGACGTATGCCGCCATCTTTTTTGCGTAGGGCACATAGATTGGCCCCGTACAAAATGTCGATAACGGCATCCGTCACATTACCGGAGAGCATTAAATTAACCAAAACCGTTAGCTCCTTCAGAAGAGACTCACCGGCTTCCCCGACATCTGGCCCCGTCAAATCCTTAAGATGTTGAGGAGTCAGACCATCAAGTCCACCAGCAGAGCCACATCGGAAGGAGCCAACGGCTGCGGCTACTTGCTGGACAGTTGCGGTGAAAATATGAATTGGTTCAGGAGGATCGGGAAAAGTGAGGTCAGCCCTAGCAGGCGGGTGTTTACTCTTCAGAGCTTCAAAAGTTTCTGAAGAGTAGGGAGCAACCACGTCACTACTGAATAAAAGCCTGGCGGCTCCGCTTATATCACCTTCACCTAATTTGGATTCTACGTAGTCAAAACGAGTTTTTTTAATATTATTAAAGGAGTTAGGAAATTTTGGATCTAAAATGGGGTTCAAAATACTACAATTACTTTTAATTTGTGAGGTTAAGTTTTTTTTAACAGCCAAATTTTTTTTCACGTGTAGAATCCTGTAGGGGAAGGTGAGTAACTGCTCCCAAGCCGAGAAAGAGTTCTCCCGAGTTGCAAGACGAATGCAATTTCCTAAATTAAGAGCCACGGACCGTCTTGCACCACGAGGAACTCTTTTCAAAACAGGTGTTGAATTTTTGAATTTGGATAAAGTTTCCCATAAAGGCTGATTTGAAACCGGAAAAGAATTTTGTAGAGGAGTAGTGTTAGAGGGGGATAAGGACACACTATGAGATTTGTGGATTTTTCCATAATGTATTCTTAACCCGCGTTCTCCTTTAAAAAATCGAGGCTGAGAGCACAAAGAACATCTTACCAGGCTCTCTAGAGGTTGATGGGCACATTGAGGAGCACTTCCAGACTCAACGGCTGCATCACATGAATGCATGTAGGTCGAAAGCCTTCAAAAATGTAACAAAAAATTCTAAAATTAAACTAATTAAACAATAATGATTAATAATTAAACTTATAAAAAGAAAAATTGGTCAAGGACTGCCGCGCTGTCGCGCAGCGCCGCGCTGTCGCGGTGTTCCGCGCCTCCACGCCGTCCATATCTTAAGAAAGACTGTTCGCCCAAGCGGCAATGTTGGAAGAAATGCTCGGAGACGGTTAGAATCGTTTTTCGACAATGAGTCAAATTTGTCAGCACGTTGAAGCAGATAAAAGTCAACGCATAGAATGATTTAAAGTATGCAGCAGACAGGCCACTTGTATTTCACCTTTAAATTCATTTTTGATAAACACAATCACGTCTCGATGAAAATAATACACACTTTCGAGTACAAATTTAACAATAATTCACTTTTTATTTAAAAATAGGAATTTTTTTAGAAAATTTTCATTTTTAAATAAAAAGAAAAAAAAAACTAAAACTTTGAATATTTACCTACATTTTACGTTACCAGACAAACCTTTGAATTTAATAATGTTTTTTTTTTCTATTACACACTGTGTCTTATGTTTTTAATTACATTTCCTGTCTCAGGTCTACTGGAAGAAATTCCAACAGGAATAAGTATTACCTTTGTACTCTTATTGCATATATTGTGTTATCCTCTGTGCTCTTTGTGTGTACATAAATCTTTATATTATATATAATTCTTCTGTGTGTATGTCACTGTATTTCTCTCAAACGATTGGACCGATTTTGATGTTTTATTTGTGTGTATTCAAGGGGATCTGGGAATGGTTTAGATTCACAAATCAGCCCGGCAGATGGCTCTGCAGTCGTTGTTTAGGTTATTTATCCTAAACAGTTGAACTAATTTGAATGAATTTTTGTTTATACATTCAAGTGGATATGCAGGACAACGTCTGTTGGGTCTGCTAGTTATAATATAAATAAATAAAAATATCTAACCACAGATTCATCTCCACAGCGTCGCTGTGCAACAATCAATATAAGATGGCGGCCCCAACAAATTGGTTGCGTGACGCGGCACTACGCTAAATAATGTTATTTACATATTGTGCTGTCACTTTACACACTCGGCTTATTATTTCATCTGTTGTTTTGGAGATCTGCTCAAATATGAGAGGATAATCACCATCGCCATCATTATTTGTTTTTTTTTAATATCTTTTATTTATTTACAGGGTTTTTTCTGTAAAGAAAATGACACCACGATACTAAACACTAAATAGTTTTTACAATAAACAATCTATATCTATACAGTTATTAAATTCGTACAAAAGTCAAAACCGTTCATTGAATATTAAAAAAAAGAATACTTGGGCGTGATCTGCGTGATCTGCAATCGATACTGAAGTCAAAAATATGGTTTTGAGAATTTTTGTCTGTTCGTCCGGGATTATCTCAAAAGTATTGCATGGATTTACTTCAAATTTTGATGGATATTACTAACAGGTCGGGTCAACATATAGGCTACATATTATCACGCTATCATCTACGGGGGAGGAGCTGTTTACTAGGTACCGAATCAATTCTGACGAAATTCGTTACCGTAGAAAATCCCTTGATAAAGACTAATTCAAAAGCCTAAATTATGTCAGAAGTCATTATACTATGCGGACGAAGTCGCGGGCAACGGCTAGTACATAATAATAGGAAAGATCTAACGCCACCTTAAACTGTCAAACACCGAGCGGTCACCGGTGACCGCAACCTATTGCTTTAATTGTGTCTATATTGACGGTACTCAACGAGTTAAGCCTATAATCATTACTTGTTGAATGAAATATTTGTTTTACATTAAGGTCATCTCTGCCTTGTAGATCGAGCGTTCTTGATTCACGAGGTGGAGATAGCATTATTGCATGTATGACATGAAGATCCACAGAACATATAAAGTTATAAGTTCTGTGTGTAGATCAAACAGTTAAACTGTACAGTTTTAACTAAAGGTGTACAGCCTAGGCTGTATGGACGATACGGTTTAACTGTACAGTTCAACTGTACAGTTAAAACTGCACTGAAAAATTGTACCTATGGTTTGTAGCGTGCATTAGGCAGAACTCATGCACCTCTGCATACTTTTCCAGAGAGTTAAAAGGTATAATATTATGTGGTACGTACCTATGCCTTTGTGTCTTGGACTCCGCAAAGAAATAGGTCAATTATTAAATAAGAAAAAAAGGAAAATCAAAGTTTATACAGTGAGTCTGGTAGCAAAAAGATAAAACAAAATTACTTGAGAACCACAATAAACAAAGTGGACGTCTCACACTTGCCCAACAACCCAGAGATAATATCGCACCCAAAGAACGTTTGTTTGGTAATTTTGGCGCGATTGTCTATGGCCTATTGTTTTCTTTTTTTTCACGAGTCATCGAGTTTCATTGACTATTTGAAATTGATCTGTTCACACTTGCCACATCCGGTGCCTGATCAAGATTATTTAGAACTTTAAATATTATAATTATGTATTTAAATAATAGGATTTAAACTAAACATCAATTAATAGTCACTCTTAAAAGACCGGCAACGCATTTATTGCGAGACCATTGGTGTACTCAATACTTAATACTCAATATTTTATTGCTTTACTTTATTATGTATTACTTAAGGGGTATGTTTACCCCTTAAGACACAATATGAACCCTGTCGGGCACAACAACATAAGTTTTGGAGGGAGCACACTTGACATGTCATTCGTAGAATTAAAAAATATAATTAACCTACAATAAAATCAATATCAAAAATTGAATACAAGATAAAAGTAATTGAAATTGTAGTATTTAGGAGTCGAGTCTTTTTTTTAATCTTAAACAATCAACAAACAAAGTCGTAATCATAATAAATCACTATAGATGACGCTGATTGCGTGAAATCTGCTAGCTGATTTGAAAGAAATCAATGAAAGAACAGTTAGGGTAAAGAAACTGAACCACTAGCGTTTTTTTCAATTAATCGAACGAATCGAATTAGAACGTAAAAATATTCCTTAATAACAAAATGCTCTCGTTTTAAACGTAACTAAATTATATTTTGCTGCACGGTTGGTGCGGTGGCTGGGCAACCGGCTGCCGTGCAATGTGTCGCGGGTTCGATTCCCGCTCGGAACAAAACTTTGTGTGATACACAAATTGTTGTTTCGGGTCTGGGTGTCATGTGTACGTGAAATTGTATGTTTGTAAACGCACCCACGACACAGGAGAAAATCCTAGTGTGGAACAACGTTTTTAAAAAAAAAAATAATAAAAAAAAAAATATACGAAATACGTTACCAATTTCAACTAATAAAATATTTGTACGAAAAAATATTCATCCTTACCTACTAATATTATAAATCGGAAAGTGAGTTTGTTTGTTTGTTCCGCTTTCACGCCGTAACTACTAAACCGATTGCTTTGAATTTTTGCAGACGTAAAGTTAGAAGTCCGTATTAAATCGCCCGCCTAGTGTGAGCCGATCCTGCAAATGAACCGCACAGAGGGCCGCATCAATGCAGCACACGGCGGTAGGCCGTGAAATATGTGTCATTAAATATTTTAACGAATAAACTTGCTTACTTTGTCGTAATAAATTATTATGTTAATGTTAAAATCCTAAAACTGACTGCCTCGTTGGCCGAGTGGTCGCAAGTGCGACTGCCGGGCAAGGGGTCTCGGGTTCGATTCCCGGGTCGGGCAAAGTATTACTGGGATTTTTCAAAAATCTCAGTGGTAGCACGGAGTCTGGAATTGTGCCCGGTATATGGCAATAGGCTCACCCCCTATTACATGGGACTCATGACATAAATAGTGAAAAGTGGGTGTTACATTGTACAGTGGCATTAAGTGCCGTAATGTGCACCTCTGCCTACCCCTTCGGGGATAAAAAGGCGTGATGTTATGTTGATGTATGTAAAATCCTAAAATTGTGACCGCTATTACAACCTCTTGTTGCTCCTGGACAAATCAAAAACTGTAAAAATTAGTTTAAGTATTTATTTCTGTACAAGTGATTTGTAATCTTTTAGAAAGAAATGAATTCAAACCGTAAATAATAGGGTACTTTTATCCCGGAAACACTTGATATTCCCGAGGGAAAACAAAAGTATTGGTATAGATGGCGCTGTATGTATATATATGCCACATAGGCTTTTTTTTATATATATTTGATGGGGCGACGTTTGACTACTATCTCGCCTGGTGGTAAGCGATGATGCTACTTTTTATCCTTTTGTGACGTGAGCGAAGCCGCGGGTAAAAGCTAGTCAAGAAATGAAAAAGAAAAAAAACGTTAACTAGTAGGTAGCTCCATTTATCCTTCCTGAGTGTGCCCAGTTAACTCGTCGAGTACCGGTTTTGTAGACACAATTATAGAACAATAGGTTGCGGTCACCGGTGACCGCTTGGTGTTTGACAGTTTAAATATGCCTACTTTTTAAGATTATTTAGATTCGAGTAGAAACCTAGACTTATAATTTCAAACCCACGTGGAGCAATTATCAACAGCCTATAAGTAACAATTGCTGTGCATAGTTCTCACACGGAGAAGGTTTGAGCATTAATCACCACGCTTGCTCAATGCGGGTTGGCCATTACAAACTTATAATTATTAGAAATTATATTTTATTTTAATACGATTTGATCTGTAATTGTAAATGTGTTCTACCTATGTTTTAAAAAATATATTTATTTTATTTAAGTATTTTTATTTTAAGGGGGAAAATCATCAAATGACTGCTCCCGCCTGGGTGAGGCGGGAGGGAGTGTCAGACTCTTACTCCGACTAAAACCACCCCGTTCCTTCTTCTGCACGTCGTTATTTAAGTACTAGCTTTTACCCGCGGCTTCGCTCGCGTCACAAAAGGATAAAAAGTAGCCTATGTGACATATACCAATACACACAACGCCATCTATACCAATAATTTCATTTTTCCTCGAAAATATCAAATTTTCCGGTATAGAAAGTACCCTATTATTTAATCCAGACTTCTAAGTTTACGTCTGTTTAGTAGTTACGGCGTGAAAGCGGAACAAACAAACAAAGAAAGTCACTGTCCGATTTATAATATTAGTAAGGATTTGTTTTTATAACTGCCTTTAGATCTTGACTGCCGGTATATATAAAAAACAATAGAAAATACAGTTTGTCTCGCGTGTACAACTTGTATGTTTGTAAACGCACCCACGCCACGGGAGGAAATTTTAATTAAAAAGAAAAACACTGTCTGTCTGAAGCAGTCAGTAAAAGCAAGTAAAGTACGCTATCACAGTTTCTATGAAACTGACACAATAGTTGAGTTCCCAGTAACCCATAGTGTAGACAATAGGATGTCATATGATACGTAGGTATATCTATTAGTAGTTAGTAAACTGTCTTATGAGTTAGGTGACTCAGTGACTGTGGGTCGCTAGAGATTTTAGTTACGGAAGTGCTTTTTTATGACATAAGCCGGTAAACGAGCAAACGGATTACCTGATGGTAAGCAATTGGCGCCGCTCAATGGATACTTGAAACACCAGAGGCGTTACAAGTGTGTTATCGGCCTTTTGGGGATTAGGAATTTAAGGATTGTTGGGGATTCATCGCTTACCAAGTATAAAAAAAATGTCCCATGAAACAAGACCTCCAAAGAACACAGACTATTTTTTTTTTAATAAGTCGGTAAACTAGCGGACGGATCACCTGATGGTAAGCAATTGGAGCGCCAATGTGTCTATAGGCAGCGGCCTATAGACACCTGAAATACCAGAGGGGTTACAAGTGTTTTACCGGCCTTTTGGGGATTAGGAATTTGAGGATTTTTGAGGATTCGAGGATTGGGGAGATTGAGATTGGGGCCTCCGGTAACCTCAATCACACGACGAAACACAATGCAAGTTGTTTCACGTCGGTTTTCTGCTCGGCCGTGGTATCACTCTTAGAACAATCAGCTTGGCAGTGAAACTCATCCCCAAAAGACCACCAAAGCATCTATCTAAACCAAAATAAAACAGATTACAATTAAATAACAATTACCATTCAAACCTTAATCCGTTAAACATTCCCTGCCACAGACTTTACGACTCTATGACTCACCATAGACCATAAAGACATCGATAAAACTATGCAAACCATAAACAACGACATTAATTCTCAGCCAGGTGTCTATGGTTGAAGTTTAGCAGTCATAAACTCTATGATTGCTTCCGAATTGTCTGTGGTTTGAATAATAATAGTTTATATAAGTTCTTGGTAATAGTTTAACTAGCTGTTTTAACTTGAAAGATTAAGTTTAATAGTTCGTTTACTTGGAAGCTAATGTTTACTGACTGCTAACTGTCTGTGGTTTGATTTCTGTGGTGCATTGGCCTTTCATTATCCGAGGAGTTAAGCAAAGGATTGACTGCCTCGTTGGCCGAATGGTCGCAATTGCGACTGCTGGGCAATGGGTCTCGGGTTCGATTCCCGGGTCGGGCAAAGTGTTATTAGGCTTTTTCTAAAAATCTCAGTAGTAGCACGGAGTCTGGAATTGTGCCCGGTATATGGCAATAGGCTCACCCCCTATTACATGGGACTCATAACATAAATATTGAAAAGTGGGTGTTACATTGTACAGTGGCATTAAGTGCCATAATGTACACGTTGGCTATGTGTTAGGCAAAGGTGGTTCTGTTTGATGATTTAGTATTAAAAAGCCATGCTTTTGTTATGAATTGTTGTGCGACTGATATATCTAGAGATGCATGGGAGAGCCATGCACTAATGGGTCGGCTCCGACCTGAAATAACGCTTGTGTCTTGTTTCGTCGTGTGAGAGATTCTGGAGGCCTAACTACCCCCCTTCCCAATCACCCCAATCTCCACATCTCCAATAATCCCCAAATTAGGGATTTGTTCACCCACAAAAGGCCGGCAACGCACTTATACTTCCTCTGAGGTTATGGGTGTCCATGGACGGAGCCGTTTGCTTACCATCAGGTGATTCGCCTGCTCGTTTGCCAGCTTATCCCATAAAAAAAAAAAACAGAGGTCCAGTCCCTACCCAAAGGTCAGCAACGTACTTGTTATTCTTTTACCTGTCCAAGGTGATCGGTCTATTCGTTTGTCCTCTTCTCGTCCTCTTTCATAAATGAGTACCCACTTTTCATCTATACTGATAAAGTCTATTTTTATTGGCTAATCTCTAAAATGGCTGGACCGATTTTGACAGGACTTTTATAAGCAGGTAGATATTGTACTAAAGAGTAACATAGGCTACTTTTAGTTTAGAAAAACGCAAACGCAATTGCGAGTTCAGCTGGTCAAAATATAATTTAAGACTTATATACTTGGGAAACATATTCATGACTGTCAATATATTTAAAGAAGTTGCATTTAACAATTATCAGATTTATTTCCCCTTCGAAGAATAAAAGGCGTGTGTATGTCTGCAATGGCATTTAATGACCAATTAACATTCGAACCACAGAAAACACCTCGTTTCTAATGAATAGATAATAAATCAACAAACTTCGATGCAACGGCTTCATTTGACAGCTAATAATATGTCGGTTGTAAAGTTTTGGCTCGAATGCTACCTAATATGGCCGCCCGGTTCCTGTTTGTCTGTGGTTTCGGTAAAGAGGTTTATATCATGACTGTGTGTTGTCTATTACTTTCAACGAAACGACTTCTAGCACCAGTCGTGCTAGAAGTCGTTTCAATGTGTCGATGGACTATTTTGTAGTTTGTTTATTTAATAAAATTAATTAAAAAACAGACTGCCTCGTTGGCCGAGTAGTCCCAAGTGCAACTGCCGAGCAAGGGGTCTCGGGTTCGATTTCCGAGTCGGGCATAGTATTACTGGGTTTTAAAAAAATCTCAGTAATAGCATCCGTGCTATTCCTGAGACTACGGTCTGGAAATGTGCCCGGTATATTATGACAATAGGCTCACCCCCTATTACATAGGACTCATAACATAAATAGTGAAAAGTGGGTGTTACATTGTACAGTGGCATAATGTGCACCTCTGCCTTCGGAGTTAAAAGGCGTGCTGTCATGTGTATTTATTTCATCATTTTTTTTTATTTTTAATAACGTTGCCCCAAACTAGGATTTTCTCCTGTGTCGTGGGGGCGTTATCAAACATACAATATCACACACACATGACAACCAGACCCGAAACAACAATTTGTGGATCACACAAAGAGTTGCTCCGTGCGGGAATCGGACCAGCTACACGTTGCGCGGCAGCTAATTGCCCAGTTTTTTTTTTTAAGGGCGGGAAATCATCGAATGATTTCTCCCGCCTGGGTGAGGCGGGAGGGAGTATCAGACTCTTACTGACTAAAAACCACCCCGTTCCTTCTCCTGCACGTCAAGCTGGAGCCCCAGTTACCAGTTAGGTTCTCCGTGACGTCCAGTATTAGGATAAGGTTTCTGTGGAAAAACAATGAAAAGATTTACCTAAGGAAAGTCCTGACTTTCCCTGTTAAACAGATATTACAACAATATTAAGATGGGCCACTAGCAAATACTTAATGATTCCTAACGAAACGAATCGACCAAAGACAATAACACATTAAAAATACATCCCATATCTAAATATAACTCAACTTCCATATCAAATGAGTTCAACAGCGCAACGAGGAAAAAATGGCGCTAAAATCTGCGACAATGCACACCCAGTCTCCTTTGAACAAACTACCACAGAATATTAATACGCCAACACAATGGCAGCTTCGTAAAACTGTAATAAAAAAAATATCTAATAATTTAATTATCTACTATTAGAGAATCAATATCCTTATATCGTAAAATCGATTCTCAAAAATCGATTTTCTAATCGATAATCGGGATGTTTGTATGCTTGTGCTTCTTGTGAATTGACAGCGGATGTCAATCTTTTTAGACGATGTTCTCTTGTGTTTTGTTTTTTTATTTAAAAAAAGTCATTGAACATAAGTAATCCCCTAAAAGGTTTCGTAGGTATCGTTAAAAATAGATGACCCTTGGATTTTTTTACGTCCAGTTAATTCAAGTTCATGCACTTTAATAATCAAAGTTAAAACCTAGAGAGATCGATGCAAAAAAGCGCCGATACTTGTTGTTAGCATAATTAATTTACGATCCACGAGGCCCAAGTACCCCCCACCCTTCCCCAATCTCCCCAATCCCTAAATCCCAACAATCCTCAAATTCCTAATCCCCAAAAGGCCGGTAACGCACTTGTAACGGCTCTGGTGTTCCAGGCGTCCATGTGCGACGCCGATTACTTATCACAAGGTGATCAGTCTGCTCGTTTAGTGACTTATCATGTAAAAAAATCCACGCCACGTGTCTTTTTTCCACTGTTTGATATATCATTTTGTCTTCGTTTAATCCATTGTCTCTTAAAAGGATACCTAGAAACACCTTAGAAACCTTGAATTGTCTTGCTTTATACCTCGGAGGTTTGCAGTACATTTACCACCCATGGGTAGACTGGGCGAGACCGCCTCAGAAAGCCGCCTATGTACCTACGTTTTATTCACGAAGCATTACAATAAAATAAATATAATAATAGTCCTATTGTAATATAGAGCAGCCTTTCATGTTTATCGTCTGAGTACTAATAAATGATCAAAGATCTTTATCAATGAATCTACATTGTAACCTAAATTAGGAAGAATCAATCGAAATTTCGGCAATGACAGGCCATTAGGAATCAATTAGGCAGTGCCCAATAACTTTGACATACATAGAATTTTATCAATCAACCGTCATTGCAATACAGTTTTGCATACAATCGATTTCAAACACATTTGGCGCGCAATACAATCATAATTGGCGGCCATATTTGTATTTTCGCGCCAAACGCCATTGTGATTTGTGACCAATTTGTAACAATGGGTGCAATTACTTTAATATTAATTAATGACGACATTTAATTGTTTAATATAACATTGACTATGTTTTTCCCCCGTAACGTAGACAGAGAAGTAACAAAACAGGCCTACTATTAGTCAGTTATAAAAACTCCTATCCCGATTCTGCGAATCGAAATATTGAAGTTTTTGTTTACCGTTTGCATTTTCAATGCAAAGGTATATGATGTGAAAATGGCGATATCATGCTCATGACTATACCTAAATACGTCTGGACAGTCTACGCTACATCTTTGTTGACTGGACAATCTCTGCACTACATGAGCTGCTGTTTACGTGTGAACATGTTCGTGTTCACACGACTCCAATGAGTCAGGCACCTAATTCAGGCCCTGTCTATCGTTATTCTGTTCCTATTATGATTATGATAATGACCACAAATTGCGTACTATGTGCGAATGTCAATTGTTTCGAACCGTCCCGTTCTAATCATTGTTGACTGGTGACGTAAGGTGGTGAAATATGACGTCATAGTCTATGTTCATAGGCCGTTGCATTATTTATAATATCAGGTCAAATTGTAGACGATGACGGTTGAGGGACGTATCGGGGTGTTCATGAAATTCGATCATTGTACGGTTGACGCAGGTGTATTTACGAGCGAAATCAATTATTTTTTTTCTTCCTTGAAAAGCAACCGAGTCTCCAATATGTTGTCAACTATACTGCCAGTGTCGTATTAATTATCTATCTCAATCAAAATTCTTTGGATTGATTTAAAATTTGACAGGTATTCCGTACGTCAACTAAATGTCACAAGATTCGCGCGAAAAATCGATGTTAATTTTAAGATTTCATATTGAAATCTGTTGTTGATTCTGACTGAACAAAAATGTTTATTTATAACTTTCGTGAGACGTAATAAATTACTTATTATATTTTGGTTTAATCATATAACTGTTTAGCATTGACTGCCTCGATTCCCGGGTCGGGCAAAGTATTACTGAGTTTTGTTCAAAATTCTCAGTAGTAGCACGGAGTCTGGAATTGTGCCCGGTATATGGCAATAGGCTCACCCCCTATTACATGGGAGTCATAACATGAATAGTCAAAAGTGGGTGTTACATTGTACAGTGGCATAATGTGTACCTCTGCCTACCCCTTCGGGGATAAAAGGCGTGATGTTATGTTATGTTGTTTGGCATTGAGCCTGGCATTTCTAGCATGGCTTGAAACTAGTCGAGTTCCTCGTGAAACTGTTATGTACGTAAGCCGAAAATATAATTTACAAATGGTATTTAATATGCTAGTCCAACGAGTGAATACCTAAAAGTCAACGTTGAAGATGTATTTTCAACACAGAAATTGGACAAATTTTGTCGAACCGAGGAAATGGTGTGGTAATATAATATGACTGTGTAATTTTTGAAAAATCGAAAACCCCCAGTTATTTATTGTTCGACAGGAAAATCGGATCCACGATGCTCTGATTGACAATCGCAATTTTTAATGAAATGTGAGAAAACGAGTAGAAGGATCGTATCGGATCGTAAATTAATTATGGTAAGCAATCAGCGCCGCCCATGGACGCCTACTAACTACTACTTATTATTACTCGACCAACAAACCAGTCATACATACTCCAAGCATAACATTTAAATAAAATCATAAATAAGACATCAACGATTGTCTCACAGAAACACATTAAAAATAATTGATAGCACATTAAAAAAATCAATATTTGGTTAATAATTCCATCGATAATATCCGTTCTGGCTGGAGTTTGGCGATTACCATAATAAATACATTTGCTCGCTGTGCCTAACACCGGACGGTATGACGCTTGGGTACCGTTTGCAACACAAGCTGACTAGTCAACACAGACAGTACCTACCTATGTGATATCACTTTTATTTGTCTCTACCTCTAGAGAAAGTACGACGTTATGTGATATTATGCCTTTGTACGTATACAGAGGCCTCCGTACACACGGCAACAAGTGAAACAAGTGAATTTATTTCTGCAAATAGGCTACGAGGCAGCACTTTTACACGTCAATTTTATCAAGCGAACGATTTCCTAACTGACTACTCTGAGAAGAAATGCCGAAACTAACTCAGAGGTCTGTCTCTTTTGAAGTCCAGACAATATGTATAATAGATTATGTGTGAGAACCGTGCAAGTTCTTTCTGTAGTGGCCTTATGAGGAAAGAACCACAACAGTTTGAGCGGACCTGTTCTGAAGGCATGTGTCGGTTTATAGTCAGCTCAATTAACAGGTGAGGCTGACTGATTCGACGAACAATACCAACCCAAAGAACATTTGCGTAGGCCGCACAAATACTCAAACAACACATCGAGCTTTACATAACCAGTATAAACTGAACGTTAAATGTGCGGAAAGATGATGCGACGCGACACCAGGATAAACTGGTTTTTTGTAGATTGATGTGTGGCCGTGTGTACTAGTTTGTTTTACGTTGAAAATAATCGAATATGCGCACGGCGCTCTGATTGGCCGAGTCGAACCAACTAACCGTACTAAGTCCTCAGAAGTGCAGATGCTGGCTCGACCGGAATACCACGGCCTAGACTTCACAGTAAACTACCGTGGAACGACCACAGTATTGTAAATAGCTTAGTGAGTGGAGTTACTAGAGGTAGAGGTCCATCTTGTCATGGAGGAATTAACGGGTTGCCGGGGCTCCGGCTTGAAGTGCAGGAGTAAGAACGGGATGGTTTTTAGTCAGTAAGAGTTTGACACTCCCTTGTGCCTCACCCAGGCAGGAGAGGTTATTCGATGATTTTACCCGCTTAAAAAAAGAGGTCTATCGTACTCTCGACTCCAATCTCCACAATGCTCTTGTTTGCTGGCCGCAATGCTCTTATAAATCCTCTGCTGTCCACGAGCGGTGTTGATTTTTCACCATCATCCGTCGTTTGTTTCGGGTCTGGTTGTGACGTGTATGTGATGTGCGTGTATGGATGTGTTTGTAAACGCCCACACGACGCACCAGAAAATTCTAATGTTTAGTTTGTCAAGCCTGCATACGTTGTGTTAAGCTTGCATACGAGCAGACGGATTACCGGATGGTGAGCAATCGGCGTCGCCCATGGATACCTGGAACACCAGAGGCGTTGCAAGTGCATTACCGGCCTTTTGGGGATTAGGAGTTTGAGGATAGTTGGGGATTCAGGGATTGGGGAGATTGAGGACGGGGAGGGTAATTGGGCCTCCGGTAACCTCACTCACACGACGAAATTCAACGCAAGCGTTGCTTCACGTCGGTTTTCTGCTCGGCCGTGGTATCACTCCGGTCGAGCCTGCCTATTCGTGCCGAAGCATGGCTCTCCCACACTGAATTGTTAAGAAAAGCTAAATTGTTAAGAAAAAAGTGCCTTTTGCCAAAACTGGTTTTTGGCAAAAGGCTATTACTGAGAATTTTGCAATAAAAACCCAACGATACTTTGCCATTAAACTGTCAAACACCAAGCGGTCACCGGTGACCGCAACCTATTGTTCTATAATTGTGTCTACAAAACCGGTACTCGACGAGTTAATTAGCCAAAAATCTCACGTTTGACCGTGGAGTTCGCGAGGATTCGATCAAATGCATGCACTCGCATGCAATTTTATTACTTTTTAATACTTTATTAGCTTCTAAGAATTTATTTATTGCTGTCATTAATTTTATATTGTATTTTAAGTTTGTTTGCAACACAAATCGTATAAGTCACAAATAAAAATAAAATCGATAAATATTTCAACTTAACTTGCTGTCTGTACTGATTTCGTGAAGGAACGCGAGCTGTGAGGCGAAATAATCAAATTTACGTGTGTGAACCGTACCGATATTATTTTATTATCTGTGGTATGTGACACTTTGACATTTCGGTGGCAGTTGCTAGCCAAAATGACTGTCTAGAGTGTCTATATTTTAATTGGGAAAATAACAGACTGCCACGCCTTGGTACGAGTATTGAGCTTTCTTCTTTCGTTTTCCTGAGTTTTCTAGTGATTTTGTCAAATAATTTTTACAACATAACATCACGCCTTTTATTCCTGAAGGGCAGGCAAATTTCTCGAATGCTGCTGGGTAGTTTTACACTTGCAGATACCGTGATATTACGATTAAGTTGATCGCGCCAGCTTAAGCAAAGAGAACCGCGAGTTCGATTCCCACTTTTCATGATTTTCACAGTGCATGCGTTTAATATCCTTTACACACCACATCCACACCCAACACGACAATAAATAACAACACCACAAAACACAACAAAAAAAACCACCACTACTTGTTGAAAACGGAAATCAAAGCTACGATACATTACGTCATAAATGGTCATCCAGCGCCAACCGAGCAGTCTACAGAAATGAACGTGTACTAATGGCCGTTAATTTCTAAATAGGCAACAAAAACTATTAACTTACCAATTCGAGTTTTCGCGCCAATATGTCTGCCTGATAAAATTACGTACTAAATGTCAAATCAATTTGACGTTTCGATGACAGGAAATCCTCTACGAGTCTATGACTCATTTTAAAAAAAGTTGTAATCATTTATCGTTTATTAAATGTAACTATAAATAATTTGAATAATAAAAATCGTCGTTGACATTTATATCAACACCTGTAAGCTATAAAATAGATAAGCTGGTTTATATGAAATCTATTTTTATTATCTACATCCTGAAGTTAAGGGGTTGGTTTCATTGTTTGTTTTAATGACTATTATTAAAATCTTTCTCCTTCTCCCCAATCTACATATCCTCAATTACCGTTCCCCCGAAAGTCCAGTAACGCCTTTGCAACTCTGGTTTTCTGGGTCCCTATGTGCGGTGCTGATTGGTGGTGCTTACCATCAGGTGATCTATTTGGTTGTTTGCATATAGAAAAAGTATTTAAAAATCATCACCATTATGGCGTGATTTTATAATGAACCAGCCATCGCGCTGTTTCACTTGCTGCTCGACTCCTATTGGTCTATTATTAATGATTTTTGAAAGAAAGAAAGAAGAAAAATTGTTTATTTGCACACCGCCACAGTACAAAAACATAAAAAAGAAAAAAAAAATTAAAAACAGTGACGACGGCGCAAAAAGGCCCAGAGCTCAGCTTAAATGCCTTTTTTGGCCTCCTACTTTACTCGATAAATGAACTGTTCAACAGAAAAAGTCTTTTAAATCCAACCAGAAAGTGCGGAATTTTGCGCGATTTAACACACTCTCTAACTTTAAAACATTAAAGTAAATCTCCCGATCGATCTCGATCATGGTGGCCAGTTTGAGTAGACTAGCCCACTACGCCGAAGGTATTATAGTGCACAAGTGTGTCCTCAAACACAGGTGTACTCTCTGATCCCTCACTCTCTGAACCCGATGGGACGACAGACCGACACAACCGGAGAGAGATCAGGCGCAGGACCAACGACTTTACGTGCTTTCTGAGCCACGGGAAACACCGCCAAACATTCTGACTCAGGAATCATTTTACTCAGAAAATGCCATTATCACTTTTTAGCCGGTGCGGGAATCGAACCGACACGTTGCACAGCAGCTGGTCACCCAAACCCAACCGTGCAGTCAAAAGTCAAAATATTAAAGTATAT
Source organism: Spodoptera picta (assembly GCA_038387885.1). Classification (NCBI taxonomy): domain Eukaryota; kingdom Metazoa; phylum Arthropoda; class Insecta; order Lepidoptera; family Noctuidae; genus Spodoptera; species Spodoptera picta. Next base: position 1,757,719 of record JAZHFQ010000437.1, on the reverse strand, counting down.
ATTATAATTAAAACAGAATAGTGAAAACAAACCTTAAAAAAATCAAAAGACGATTTTTAATTGCGGCCCCTTGAAAGCGCGTTAGTATTATGCGTCGCGCGTCTCAGCGGTAGCATAAAGGCACCCATGCACACCGCATTGCATCCGTAATGCACGCGCAAATGAATGCGCCTCTAATTGATTTGTGCGTGTTTGTGCCCGCCTGTCAAGTTGGTGATGCTTGTCATTTTAGTGACGTCATTGTGACATGATTCTCTTTTTGAATTTGAAAGTTAGAGGGTGAATGTTAAGTTGCGAATTTCGAGTGGACTGTTTTAGTTTTGATTGACGGTTTTGTTGAGTGCTTGTTACTTAGGTAACAGCCAGTAAGGTTGTTCTAGTTGGGAGAAGGATTAGAGCCGAAATACGATGCCGTGGCTTTATATTCACTGGGAATTTAGATTTCGTTATTTTTAGTAGTTATCCGAGGCCTTAGTACCTACTAGAGGTAAATTTACGTTTAAAGTATTCGTAACGAGTACGAGTTCGGCACTCTGATTGGCCTACGCCAATAAACCAACCAATCAGAGCTTTTAAACGTAAAACAAACTCGTACTAAGGCCTCCGAATTTTGAATTTAGTGTAATGTTTAGCGGGTTCGATTCCCGCACGGAGCAAATATTTGTGTGATTCACAAATTGTTGTTCCGGGTCTGGGCGTCATGTGTATGTGAACTTGTATGCTTGTAAACGCACCCATGACACAGGAGAAAATCCTAGTGTGGGGCAACGTTTTAAAAATAATGTGCCCTGATGAAGTTAAAGGCAAGTTGATAAGCAAGTTAGTCAACTACGACTAAACAGAATTTTATCCATCTGTCTGTCAGTCTGTTAATTTAGGTGCTCATTCAAAATATAGAACTCAGGTTGTATAGAGAGGATCATGTGTCTTAGTAACAGTTACATTATGAGTTTAATGTAAAAGGCAAGTCTAAATTTTATGAACATGTGTAATTCTCTGCTTACTTCTTTGAGTAGTTGAAAAACGTTAAGCAAAAACCAGTACACAGGATAAAAACATGTCTGTTTTCATTATTTATTTTTCGGAAATACACCGAACCCATGCAAAATAAACAGATAAAACATCTTACCAAACTTTTGACAGCAGTGTGGCGGGAAATCGTCCAGAAACAACTTCCCAGGACCATTCTACGAACGTAACGAAACGTGAAAATTAAATCAATGCTAACGTTTTATTTGATCGGCACAAAACTGCACTTTGTCGCGCCGACGACCGCTCGATTCCAATTAATCAATTACCATAACAAATACGTGCGCGGCGGCCATTTTAAGTGCGCCATCTTATGTTGAGCTGTCAGTTTTGGCGCGTTTTTTTGTTGTTGAGAAAATATTGCGATTTCCTGAACTTACTTTCGTGTTTGCTAAAAATGTTGCATGAACCAAATAATTAATAATAATAATAAATAAGCTTTATTGTACACCAAGCAAGTAATTACACATATTCGGAAATTATAAAGAATAAGGATGGTACAAGGGCTGCCTTATCGCTAAAAGCGATATCTACCAGGCAACCTTTATTATTCTAATAATTATGAAAAGTTACAGCAAATTACAGACCGGGGAGAGGGAAACACATGTATTATAATAATAGAGCCATATTTAATCATTTCAGAAATAAATCCATTATTAGAAATACATACAATTTGTTTAATAATTGATGCCTAATTATTATTAGTCAACCCTCACCGCACACATGTTTTGACGAAGCAAAAAAGCATACAGCATTTTCCATCTTAAAAGCTCATCGCAAACTGGTCGTATTTACTCTGTAGCAAAAACGCAATGACCATAGACAATGAAGCCTATACTTTTTCATGTCCAAGGCAAAGGGCATAAGGTTGTTATTCCACAGCTGTCATTTATTTGCCGTTGCAAGTAAGTTTGTATGAGCATCAAAGACGGACGCTATCAGACGTACGCGAGGTAAATATTAAGGATGTTGGTAGCCCTTTTTAAATGGTTTTATTCTGTTTAAGCGGTTTCTGCGTTTGAATCAATAATGTCTTGTTTGAATTTCCTGTTGTTATTTTATTTGTATTTGGCTTTCCTTTAGAAGTTGACTTGAGAGTCTCGTGGACTTTAGATCTAAAATTATTGTCATTGACTTCCATTGCTGGACTTATTCATTCTTATCGGTTAGACCTCGGCGCCTAGTTCCAGCCCAGATAAATAAGGACATGTTTTTATGGAATAAGAATGGAATAGAATAAGAATAATTTTATTTAGCAAAAACAAAGGACAAGTATACCTATTATTTTAATAAAATGTGGTATTGAATATATAGAAATCACAATCATTATTGCAAGGTAGACCAAAAAATACATAGTTTACAATGCATAAGAGGAGGCAATCGAGCCGACAGTTCACCTGATGGTAACCGATCAGCGTCGCCCATGACACCCTTAACACCAGAGGATTCACAGGTACATACGTTACCGTCCTTTTAAATAGGAAATATGCTCTTAAAACTAAGGCAAGAGAAGTAACAGAATGTGGACGACGTATGTGTCTAATACTTATAATGAGAACAACACTAAAACTAGAACAGTACTCATACCTTAGTCTATAGACTATAGAATAGAATATAGTAGTCCTTAGTCTATAGACTAAGGACTTCTTATGTCAGTTTCCAATCCATGATCAAACGGCAACCATTTGTTTACAGTAGCAGCCCATAAAGTTTATCACACACGGCGATCGAAACGAATGACTGCAATATTAATGTTTTCATTAACTTTCTATATCTCTGTTTTATTTCTGATGGTCAATACAGCTAAATAAATGTCTGAAAACACGGCTCAATATTCTTATGATGATATTGATCTGTGTTGAATAATGAAACGTGTCTACTTATAGGTGATGAACTCTGTAAAAACAAAGGTACAAGTCAATATCGTAATTTTAGTCGTCGTATGTAACATAACATAACATCGCGCCTTTTATTCCCGAAGGGGTAGGCAGATGTCCACATTATGCCACTGTACAATTTAACACCCACTTTTCACTATTTATGTTATGAGTCCTATGTAATAGGGAGTGAGCCTATTGCCATATACCAGGCACAATTCCAGACTTAGTGCTACTACTGAGATTTTTTTTAAAAACCTCAGTAATATTTTGCCCGACCCGGGTATGTACTCGATCATCGTATGTCGTATACTCGAGCAAATAACTAGCCGCGTTGCCACTTCTTCCTATATTTCTGCAAGTACCAACCAAGAAGGACAATGAAAAACTCGTGAACCTATTGATAGATAATCGAAAAATCCAACACGATCGATTTCCCGGCTATAAGGCGAACCGATCAAAACGCAACTCACGTGCTCTTGTCGATTATTCACAATATTCACAGAACGCATGATCGGCGGCGCTGTAAAGAAATTAAAAAGAAATAGGGCCATAGACAACACCGCATTGTCTATGGCGGCGTCTCAAAGAAGGTCCGTTGCAACACAGAATTTTAAACGAATTTGATTAGTTTATTACACGTGACAAGATGGCCGCGTTTGATTATTTAAAACAGTAATTGTTTGAATTTTAAGTAAATTGGGCGTTGCGTTGATAATATTTAATTAAGTGCTACTGGATTGCCTATAGATCGACAATAAGGAAGAAAGTATTTAGGCATTCCTTTTATTGTGACCGCGGCGGCTCCTTGTGTGTCCGGTGACTTACACGGCTAACACCTTCATAAAATAATAAGCCCTTTTGTAGGTAAAGGCGGTATCTTCTTTATTAAACGTCACACAGATTACCTCTTCGTTCTTATAGCTAGAAAAATGTGAAAAGATAGGACTCATACATAATGTTCTGGTGTATGAGTCTTTCTACTCTTCTACGTATTGTTGTCATTGTCCGGATTTCCCAAGACGATACGTTCCGCATCTTCTGGCTGTCCAGCATTGCACCAATTTTTCTAAGCAGTTGAATGTATGAATCGATAATGTAGTATTCAGATGGGAGATTCAGGGGAAAGTAGAGGGAAGCAGATCACGAGGTAGATCACCTATGCTCTGGACTGATCCAAGCCAAATCGGCAACAGAAAACCTAGGGTCAGACTGCGCCAGATAATCCACAAACAAGGAGAAATGGCGGGAGATCGTGAGGAAAGCAGTATCGGCCTCCAACACAAATACGGCCGCTTCAACGTGACTACGACCGCTCTGCCAAGGGTGAAACGACAGAGAAGAAGAGAGTATTGACATTCATAATAATTACATACATACATAACTTCACGCCTGTCTCCCATGGGGGTAGGCAGAGACTTAGGAACGCCAATTACTACGATTCTTACATACCTCTTTCGCTTCAATAACAGTCATCAATCTTTTCATGCATGCTCGTCGGTTAAGGGTACTTTTAATTTGGCCCTTCTTTAATATATCGCCAATCTGGTCACTATATGTCTTCATAATAATTCTTTAAAATAATTCACCTACGTACATTTTTATCACTGTCTTCAGTCGTCATCCACCGGAAGACCATGTAGAGGTGGCCATTAGCTCGGCAATTAACTGTCACTACCTCGTGTTGTTATAATGTAAGGAATTAAAAAACGGCTAAAACATTTCGATTAGTTAAAACATAAGAAATGTCCTTTTAAAATCTGAACTGCAACATAACATAACATCACGCCTTTTTACCCCTGGGTAGCCAGAGGTGAACATTACGGCACTTAATGCCACTGTACAATGTAACACCCATTTTTCACTAATTATGTTGAGTCCCATGTAATAAGGGGTGAGCCTATTGCCATATACCGGGCATAATCCAGACTCTGTGCTACTACAGATTTTTTTTTAAAAACCCTGTTATACTTTGCCCTACCTGGTAATCGAACCCGAGACCCCATGCCCAGTAGTTGCACTTGCAACCACTCGGCCAACAAGGTAGGCAACTGAAACAGCAATGATAAAAAAATAGAATCGCTTGGCATTGGCACCGTAGCGAATCGTAATCAAACGGAACCTTACAATCGAGTAGACATTAGAACACGTTATTGGATACCGATCCGCTGTTAATGTGTTGACATTAAATGCAGATTAGGACCATTATAACAATGGGATGTTCGTTCCACATTACATATTCAATAATCCTATTTCAATAACAATTCTAGACACGTATTTTCCCGGCGCCATTGTTTTTTCAACAAAATTTCTAAGATATCCTTCTTTAATCCCGGCGGATTTTACAAAAAAATGTGTTACAATAACATTTTAATATTAATTTTTATAAAAACTAAGATGGCGCCTTTGCCGCCAACGGAGCTGTCAAAAAAATTGAACAATACAGTTTATGTCAAAAAAGGTTGTGTTATGATTTATTTCGTCTATGGTTTCGGTGTTTAGTATGCGCAAAGAGTTGAAGATGGCGCCAAAGTATTTGAATTTTTTTAATATCATGTTACAACTTTTTTACGAAAGTCGTGAGAATTATAGAAACGAGTTAAAAATTAAAATTTAATTATTGTTGACACAAAGTGACTGGTCAGAAAAACTGTATTATAAACATAAGTACTACCTATACGTTATGCTTAGGTACCTACTACCTAGATACTAAGATAATTTATAAAAAATCGAAAGCTCAACAGTGCCTTTCCCGTTTCTAGAATCGAATCTACTTTTAATTTTTTTTTTTATGGATTACATAACCCGGTAAACGAGCAGACGGATCACCTGATGGTAAGCAATCGGCGTCGCCCATGGACACCTAGAACACCAGAGGCGTTACAAGTGCGTCACCGGCTTTTTGGGGATTAGGAGTTTGAGGATCGTTGGGGATTCAGGGATTGGGGAGATTGGGGAAGGGGAAGGTAATAATTGGGCCTCCGGTAACCTCACTCACACGACGAAACACAACGCAAGCGTTGCTTCACGTCGGTTTTCTGTGAGGCCGTGGTATCACTCTGGTCGAGCCGGCCCATTCGTGCCGAAGCATGGCTCTCCCACACTTAAAAAATTACAACCACTCAACGAGATAATCGAAGTAAGACAACCCAATAAAGTCTACTTTGCCCAAAAAAGAAATGCAAAGTCGATAATAAAACAATTACATAAAAATAAATAAATATCTAAGTATATTCTTCTTTCAAGTGACGTATCATTTCGCTACGGATCTCGTCGGCTGTCGCAGGGAGAGTTGGGGATAATAGGAATATGAATTTTATGCACCGTCTGATCGCTTGACGGGGTAGTGATGTTATTATATCGATAGATAACGGATTTGCATTTTTCTTTTTTATTATCATCATCTTAATCTCATTCACAAGATCACATGATGGTAAGCAATCAGCGTCGCTCATGGACACCCGGAACATCAGAGGCATTACAAGTGCGTTACCAACCTTTTGGGGAATAGGAATTCGAGGATTGTTGGGGATTTAGGAATTGGGAAGATTGAAGAAGGAGAGGGGAAGTAATTGCCCCTTCTGTATTCTCACTCACACGGCGTGAAACATCGTTGTTTCACGTCGTTTTTCTGCTCGACCGTGGTATCACTCCGGTCGAGCCGGCCCATTCGTGCCGAAGCATGGCTCTCACACCAATAAGATGTTGATACCGGACCATTCAGACCGGCCAGTTGGTTGCAACCTGCAAATCCGGGTGCATGAAAGCTTTTGTGCTTTCTGTTACTACAATCTCGGCAAAGGTCTAGGGTCATAGGGCCACCCTCCCGCCTCACCAAGGCGGGAGAAGTCATTTGATGAATTCCCATTAAAAAAAATCTGTAGTGAGTTGTATCCAAGACTCATGTTTTGGTCAGTGTGACTGCCATACCTGCAAGCACGCTGTACCGTTTTCTCCATAAAAGAGTTTTAATTGTCACTTCTATGTACATTTTATACGTAGAAATGACGTTATAGCCCCCACTCCTAAACTTTGATTCGTGTTATCTAAGTATTGTTTTATTATACGACAAAATTTTTTCATTCCCTAACTTACGGAATAGTCAGATTAAAAATTTTCATACCCTGTCATCATCCCAATTATATCAATAAATATTCTACGAACTATACAGAATAACTACTATACTGCGCCAAATATAAAATTAGTTATATTAGCAAAACTATCGACTACACCCCGTCCCTACCCAAGAGGGGATATCATTTACACAGCCAGGCATCTGCATAACAAGTAAGACATGAAAATTAATTTAAACGCCGCGCGCCGCGTGGATGTTACCGCCGCACTTTAGAGGGTAGGGGCAGAGATGAAATAAACGGAGAGAGCGCCCTAAACAAGTACCGCTCAGGCGCCCTTAATTTTTGTTGGCGCCGTTCTCTATGGGTAGTTGGGCTCGCGCGTCTCGCGCCGCTCTGTAACCTGGCGCCCTAGACTCTTGCCTGGTTTGGCTTAGGGATAATACGGCTCTAGGTAGTGGTGTTTAAAGGAGGGGAGATGTGGTCGTCCATTTTGTTAAATCGAGAATATTACGATTATGATTATGGATAATGCATTTGGTAAAGAGAAAGGAAATCGTTTTGTTATCTGTGGTTTTTGTGCTAATGTAATGTTTTTATTAGTGAGTTAGTATTTTATTAAAGTGCCCTTTTTTAAGGGGGGAAAATCAGCAAATGACCGTCGGACTCTTACTGATTAAAAACCACCCCGTTCCTACTCCTGCACTTCGAGCTGGTGCCCCGGTAGCCCGTTAAGTTCTCCGCGGCACCAGCTCTATTGGGCCCCATCCGTGGTGGTCAGATGACTCTTTGAGGTGCGCATAAAACGCGAGGCGCCGTACGCTTGGGTCTGATTCTGGTCGGGCCGCGAGCTGCCCATGCTCGTCGTCCGCAGGCCCGTGCTTACGGTGGCCGGAGATCGTACCGTGATCCCTGACGCCTGGAGTATTAAAGTGCCTTAATCGCCCGATTGTCAGCGTAGGGTTTCTATGATTAAGAGCAAAGTACCTTGGTACAAATTTTAATATATACCTGTATTCTAGGTTTTTCGAACTCAATAGAAGCTAGTTTATTATATATCGTGTAGCCGTAGTGCGAGCCGTTTTGCTCCTTCCTCACGACTGAAATGAGGATATTATTATTGTGTAACTGATAAATACATTATAGTAAGATAAATAAAAAAAGAAAATTAGGTCAAGCGCGTTTGTTTTTTGTTTTTTCAGTGTCAGAGTTACCACGGGCGTCATTTTGTTGGCGTTGAAATCTTTATATATATAATTCTTCTGTGAGTGTGTATGTCACTGAACTTCTCTCAAACGACTGGACCGATTTTGATGAAATTTTTTGTGTGTGTTCAAGGGGATCTGGGAATGGTTTAGATTCACAAATCAAACCGGCAGATGGCGCTGCAGTCGATGTTTAGGTTATTTATTTATTTATTTATATTAATTACAACGGTTACACCAATGACAGCAATTAATTAATTTGTTATAAGACCATTATATCAATATTACAAATACACATTCAAATCCATGTCAACATTAAAAGAAATATAATAAAATAAAATAAAATTCATCTTCATGTCAGAACCTAAACCATATGAAATGTCAAGATTAATCAGAAAATATTATTATGTCAAACTTGTCAGACTCAAAGTACCCACAAAACATTTGAAAAAAAAACAGTAATAATAATTATATTTATAATTATATTATTATCCTAAACAGCTGAACTAATTTGAATTAATTTTTGTTCATACACTCAAGTGGATATGCAGGACAACGTCTGTTGGGTCCACTAGTCTTTATATAAAAAAATGAAACCTGTTTCCCTTTGCCACGCCATAGCTTGAGAACAGCTAGACTGATTTGGCTGAATTTATTTTGTTGTGTTTGTTATTGTCAGAAGAAGGTTCTTATGATAGAAAAAAAATCCTGAAAATCTTATGGGATCGCGAGAAACGGGATTACGCGTACGAAGTCGCGGGCAGAAGCTAGTTAATAATAAAAGTTAAATATTTTAACAACCGTTCATTTCCGCCTATCTCTTTGTTCGACGAAAATGTTAGAATTGTTCGGTTCTATAACCCCATACGAGATTATGGTTTAGTTACAAATCACCCTGTATAATATTAATTTATTTTTAAGTTGTATATATTTAATCTCGTAGTGCAATGTGGAGCAATGAGGGAGACGTGTTACTTGTATGAATAACTATAATTGAGTGTCTTAGGAACTAACTTACACTACTTACTTGTCGCGGAGAACCTAACGGGTTACCGGGGCTCCGGCTCGACGTGCAGGAGAAGGAACGCGGTGGTGTTTAGTCAATAAGAGTCTGACACTCCCTCCCGCCTCACCCAGGCGGGAGCAGACATTTGATGATTTTCCCTCCTTAAAAAAACACTACTTACTTATAAGGCGAGTGTCAAACACTACAGTAGATATAAAAGTACTTTATCTAATTAAAATAAAAAAAATATATTATTTATTATTTTGTACACGAAGGTAAAGCTTTTTAAGTTTAATCTGGGGATCTAAAAACCCACGACCCAAATCCAATAAACAAAGCCACTAACGATGCTGCAGCTGTAGCTAAACGCCATTTAGCGCTTGTCTACTTGTAGAATAGAAAGCCAAATTATCGTCGGTGCGCCTGCCAAAACTGTTATGTGCATTTGGTCAAGTTTTCAGGGGGAGACAATAAACTATTTTTTACACTTGCACTGAAAGGTTGATGAACTTAGCAATAAATTAAAAATGCAGTATGATGGCAAAAATTATGATACAAATAACTGAGATAAAAGTGAAAATGATAACATGTACTGTTCATCCCCAATAAATTTATTTTCGATTTTGGTGCCCATATCAGATTTATCTTAGAAAACGGTAAAAATTTTAAACAAAAACTGTTGATATTCGATCTGCCAAACTATAGATGTAGCAAAATCTGACATGTGCGTTTTATGTCACATAACCGTAACCAATTGAACACATAACCAATTTGTCATGGCCAGAAAGTGCACATATAATATTGGTCTAATCGATTTCTATAGGGAAATAACACATATTTGTTTTTGTAATCGATGCGCTATCCGATTTGAAGGACATCTAGCTAAGAAAAAAAAAAATATTTACACATATCAGTTTTGGCAGGCGCACCGACGTTATATGGGACTGACGTAAATTTTGACAATTGTCAGTGTCATCCCCATACATTTAGTTTTCTACTCTCTCTGAGACAAGTACTAAAGTGGCGATTGACTAAAGTGGCGATTGACTAAAGGCACTGGTGTAAATAGTATCGACAAATAGAAATGGGGCGTGTTCGAGTACATTGGGGTTGTTATAGCTACGACGTAGAATAAAAAGGTACTAATAGCCGTAGTGGCCCATAGCCCATAGGCTAAGATTAAGACGCTCGTTTTCTCAAGCATGAGCAGTACCGTCTTTTTTGTTTTTTTTTTGATGGGCCGACGTTTGACCACTATCTCGTCTGGTGGTGCACGGTGACGCGGCCTACGATGGAGCACGTCGACCCATAAGCAACCTATTCACTTGGACCTTGAAGACACCCAGGTTATACCCTTCAGGAAATACAGACTCTGACAAAGAAAGAGCTTCACTGACAGACAGATGGACAGACAATTCAATTTTTTACTTTTAATTAAATGTGGGAAAGCCATGCTTCGGCACGAATGGGCCGGCTCGACCGGAGTAATACCACGGCCTCACAGAAAACCGACGTGAAGCAACGCTTGCGTTGTGTTTCGTCGTGTGAGTGAGGTTACCGGAGGCCCAATTACCTCCCCCTTCCCCAATCTACCCAATCCCTGAATCCCCAACGATCCTCAAACTCCTGATTCCCCAAAAGGCCGGTAACGCATTTGTAACGCCTCTGATGTTCTAGGTGTCCATGGGCAACCACTTCGACCAATGAGGCACATTAGAAGAACTAAAATCCAACAATTATAATATCTATTACAAGTTTACAACTAACATTTAGCTACTAAAACCCCATTTCTAACTATAATAATACAATTTTCAAAGGGCGTAATCCCCTAATTCATTCTTTGTGACCTTATTAATTGTGCCCGCAGCCATTTTGAGGGTGACGTTTCAAAAAAACTGTCAACTGTCAAGTGATCACTCCTGTCAAATTGATGTTTGGCTTTTGTGTCGATTAAACGTTAGTTACGCCCTCTTTCGACTTTAATTGTTGTTATTTTTATTGACCGAGAGACTGGAAACTTGGTTTAATTTATTTTTGACTAGTTTCTGTCCGTAATTTAATTTAGCTTTTTTGAATTATTAGTTACTAGCTGTACCCGCGGCTTCTTCCGCGTAGAATGTGATTTCTGTTTTATCCCATGGGTTCATTTAATCGGGATATAGTATACCACTTAAGTCAGTCCATACCCTGCCTGTATACCAAATATCATCAAAATCCGTTCAGTAGTTTCAGCGTGATTGATGAACACATGTCCAAACAATCAGAAACTTTCATATTTATAATATTAGTGTGATTATACCTACTTAAGTAAGGTAAGGTATTATTACCTACATAGTTTAATCAATAACTTTAAAACCTATCATCATCAGCGGGTTTCTGTCTATTAACTCGTTGAGTACCGTAATTATAGACACAAATAAAGAACAATAGGTTGCGGTCACCGGTGTCCTCGCGGTGTATGACAGGGTGTGTCCACATCTGGCGAATGTGCAGTTCGCGAGCCGTTTGCGAGCTGCATGCGTGCAGTCACAGCAATGTTTTGGCGCAATTCTGTAGTACCACACATGCAATGCTGGTATAAATAATAAAATTGCAGTTGTAGGTACTTTTTTTTAAAGGAGGAAAATCATCTAATGTCTGCTCCCGCCTGGGTGAGGCGGAAGGCAGTGTCAGACTCTTACTGACTAAAAACCACCCCGTTCCTTCTCCTGCACGGAGAGCCGGAGTCGTTAACCCTAAAATTAAAATCGCCTTTCTCCTACCCTTTGTACTCACGAACAAACTAAGAACTTACTTGAACCACTAATCGCAATACTTATATTTTCGCAAACCAAAACACAATTTGTCTTTGACCAGAGGGCTGGCCATTTCTTCAGAGAGCTCGAATTTGCTCTGCCATCGAACGTGGCAATGCTGCCAGTCTTCTGGGAACGTTCCCCTGTAACAGTGATGCAGACGAATACTTTGATGCCTAAGGTTTTTTTTGTCAGAGCCTTGGAAGACTTAACAGGTTACCGGGGTTCAGGCTCGAGCTCGTGCAGGAGTAGAAACGGGGTGGTTTTTAGTCAGTAAGAGTCAGACACTCCCTCTCGCTTCACGGTTGAGTCATTGGTTGATTTTCCACCCTCAACAAAGTGTATTTTTTGTGTTTATTATTAAATCTTTTTTATTTACTGTTTTAGCTGTAGTTAGTTCATTTTAAGTTGCTTATAATATTTATAAAATTCTATCTCCTTTTGTAAAGTTATTCGTATAGAATTGTAAAAATATTTGACTTATATAGTCGAGCAACTGACAAATATAATTTAACTTTTGACTTATTAACAGCAGATTACAAGCATTGTACTCAAATAATGCGTCATTGTTATTTTACTCACACCCTGTAGCCGCCCCGCCCACAGATTATACAAGTTTGACACAGATACTGCACATCTGTCGGTATAGAGAATGCTGTTTTATTTTTAAATTGTGTTTATGCTTTGACATATTTAACGGAAAGTATGGCTGTAAATGGCGGAGATTACCGTAATCGATTTCTGACGTATTGTTGGGTGGTTTTGGTAGCATTGTGTATACACATAGAAAGCCGTATAAAGGCATAGTGGACTACCATACTTTGTTACCACTCCTATTCCTCCTGTAGAGCTGAAAAAAGACTGAAATTAAATCAGTCTCAATCTAAAGTCTTTGAACAAGGATGGATCGACCTTGAAACCTTCATTTATTATGACATGGACTACCTGTCAAAGAGCTCATTTTGAATTAGGATTGGTTAAAGTACAAGTACCTAAAGAACTGCCCAGTTTTAACAGACTGGACCGGGTAGCAGCACTCTCTGATAAACCTGAACCTTTTGAATTCAAATGTGGGAGAACCAAGCTTCGCCACGAATGGTTCAGCTCGACCGGGACAACCGGAGTGATACCACGGCCGAGCAGAAAACTGACACGATGTGAAACAACGCTTGCGTTGTGTTTCATCGTGTGACTAAGGTTACAGGAGATCATAATATAAATCCCCCCCCTCTCCTCCCCAGTCTTTCCAATCCCCGAATACCCCACAATCGTCAAATTCTTTATTTTTTATGTACTAGATGGGACTGACTGATATAGAATACCCAATTAAGGACAAATTCCCGATTCCCAAAAGGCCGGTAACGTACTTGTAACGCCTCTGGTGTTCCGGGTGTCTGTGGGCGACGCCGATTGCTTACCATCAGGTGACCCGTCTGCTCGATTACAAGATCATTAATTGAAAAAACTACGCTCTCAATACGCGGCCGCCAAGCTTCAAGATTACAGTTAGCACTCCCTGTTATGTAGAAAAGCCTCGTGCATATCATCATCATAACATCACACCTTTTATCCCCGAAGAGGTAGGCAGTGGTGTACATTACGGCACTCAATGGCAGTGTACAATGTAACACCCACTTTCCACTATTTATGTTATGAGTCCCATGTAATAGGGGGTGAGTATATCGCCATATACCGAGCACAATTCCAGACTCCGTGCTACTACTAAGATTTTTGAAAAAGCCCAGTAATACTTTTCCCGACCCGGGAATTGAACCCGATACCCCTTGCCCGTCAGTCGCAATTGCAACCACTTGACCAACGAGGCAGTCAAGTCCTCGTGCATACTCCAGCAGTGTCGTTATGTTGATTTTATATCTCATCATTAGCAGTCAAAAGACGAGTTATCGTTCCCAGTTCCGGCAAAACATTGGAACATCGACTTCTGAAATTCTCAGTAGATTAATTCACGCAGTTTATTATTGCGGCATGGCAGCTGGCAAAACCAACGGCAAGTACCAATGTGACTTTTTCCGAGTTATATGTACTTTCTAAGATTATTCAGACACCACTGACAAACGGTGAAGGAAAACATCGTGAGGAAACCTGGACTTATAATTTCTAATTATAAGATTAAAATCGCCAACCCGCAATGAGCAAGCTTGGTGATTAATGGTCAAACCTTCTCCGTGTGAGAAGAGGATTTTGGTCAGTAGTGGACACTTATAGGCTGTTGATGATGAGCTGGCAAAAAAGTGTAAGTTACGTTACACTTAATGTTTACTTACCTCTGCCGTCCCCTTTAGGTATAGTATGGCGTGATGTTAAAGTCGCCATCCATTACTAGATAGAAAAATACCACAAAGTGCTGTAAGGGAAATATAGACTTTAGAAGAATGCAGTAAGATCGAAATTGGTTTGTAATTGTAAATCCAAAGAAAGAATTATAATTATGTTAGACACGCCCCTTACAAATAGGGTGTCTCTAATGTAATTGATTTTTGAGATATTATCGAAATAAATATAATAAAATTGTGTCTGAAATTATGTACGATGAGAGGACTAATAAGATTAGTAATTTGATTATTTGACTGCCTCGTTGGCCGAGTGGTCGCAAGTGCGACTGCCGAACAAGAGGTCTTGAGTTCGATTCCCGGGTCGGACAAAGTATTACAGGGGTTTTTAAAACATTTTTAATAGTAGCACGAGGTATGGAATTGTGCCCGGTATAGCCAATAGCCTCACCCCCTATTACATGGGACTCATAACATAAATAGTGAAAAGTGGGTGTTGCATTGTACAGTGTGCCCTAATGTGAACCTCTGCCTACCCCTTCGGGGATAAAAAGGTGTGATGTTATGTTATGTAATAGTAAGTGTGAGAGTATAAGATTTGCGTCAGCAATCATGGGCGTAGCAGCCATAGGCTCAGGGTGGGCCAACTGTCTAAAATTATTTATGTAACAACTAGCAAACTATATCCGCGCCATGGAGTTATCCTAGATAATATTTTCATACAAAAAAATAATACAAATGCTAAGTTTTATTATAGTATCCAAATAAATTGTTTAGTTTTTAAGATTGCTTATGTTATTTCACCTTACAGGTCTGATCCAGGGTGGGGCAAGTACTCCACCGTGGCTTGTTAATAAACACAAAAAGCGTTAGTTCTGATACTTTAGTACATAATTAGGCTTTTTTTAGGAGGGGAAATCATCGAATAACTCTTACGGATTAAAAACCACCCCGTTCCTACTCCTGCCCTTCGAGCCGAAGCTCCGGTAACCCGTTAAGCCCTCACATCTCCATATCGGCATCAGCTCTATTGGGCCCCATCTGTGGTGGTCTGATGGCTCTTTGAGGCGCGCGCGGAACACGACGCGCCGCACGCTCGGGTCTTGTTCGGGGAGCCACCCATGCTCGCCGTCCGCAGGCCCGTGCTTACGGTACACAATTAGGCTACGGCTACTTTACATTAAGCAGACTGTACGTTGGTACAGCACTTTCATGGTATTAAAAAAAACAAGAAAATATGATCACACATTATTTAATAATCGATATAATAATTTGACATAATTATAGGCATTGCTTTTATTACAGTTTAAATATACACATGTTAAGTTATTTATTAATAATACTACTGATCACTGTAATCTTTTGAAGCTTGAGTTTATATGGTTTTAGGTCGCTTATGGCGTTTTATAAATATAAAACGTCGTGGTGGCTAGGTCACGGCTCATGCATGAGGGTACCAGTGTGACTTTTTCCGAGTTATATATACTTTCTAAGATTATTTAGACACCACTGACAAAAGGTGAAGGAAAACATCGTGAGGAAACCTGGATTTTATAATCTATAATTGTAAGTTTGAAATCGCCAACCCGCATAGTTGGGCAATAATAAGTAAAAAGTATAGATGGGTTTTAAGTACTTAGAAAGTGGCATGTTAAAATATAGTTATCCTCAACCCCGGCTATTCTGAAACTGTGTGAACTGAAGTGAACTCGATCGCGGTCTGCCATGTCATTGGTTGTGAGAATAATCTCATAATAATCTCAACCAATGACGGGCGAGAATGCAATAGAGCTCACTTTGAAAATTCGATTTTACAGTTACAGAACAGCCTAGCTGCTAACCAATACGATAGTTTCCTAAATTTTATTTTAATGCCCGTCTAAAAATTAATCTACCATTAATTTAAAACATTGGATACGTATTTTTTCTTTTCTTACAAAATTAAATACTCTCGACGATAAAATATCGTGTGACGTAACGACCTCCCCCACTCTTAAATTTAACTCCATTTTATCTAAGTATTGTAACTTTATACGAGATAATAAAAAAATACGTGTCTAATATTTTTTCATTATCTAACTGACCGATTAATTAGATTTTTAATTTTCATTCCCTGGCTACCTTATTGTACCTCATGCATTGTTCGCAGTATGCAAGTATTTTAGTCAAGCAGCAAGTGTTTAGTATATCCCTTTCACTTCTATCCCAAAATCGAAGCGAGAGACAGTTACTAAATATTCACTACTTGACTAAAATACTAGCATAGTAGGAACAGGGCATCAGAGTCACGTTGGTCCGACAATGTGTGCGTTAGTGTGTCATTTTTGAAGACCGAACGTTGTTAAGGTAAATGCGTCTATAGAATTAATTAAGTCTACAAAATTGAAGATTGCATGAGCGATTGGGTTTTGGCAAATACGTTTTAGCAGTACGTTTTTGACATAGCTTCTATCGAATTTTTTGTCAAAAATATTTCACGTTCTTGAGAATTTGTTTTGACATTGGTTATTCAATAATTTCAGCAAAAAATCCTTAAAACTCAAGCTCCAAAGAACGATTGGTCCATTAACAATAATTAGCTCGGTCGGCCATTTTGAAAATGTCTCAGATTTACTTGATTCATGGTCGTCATACGTCCAGGCATAGAAACGTCAAACATAGAGCTGCGACCATTCATATTCGGTTCCCTATCCAATCGATTATTCGAATCGATTTTCGTTGCACTTAAAAATGCTGACGTTTGTGATTGTAGGAGGCTACCTGGTAGTGGTTGTTGTCTTTCTAATCGATATTGAAGGTTTTGTTTCTCCATTTGATGATGTTGAGTTCGAATCGCGAATCGGTTTACGTGGACTGGTATGGGGACGACTATTTTGGTGCCCGAACCGTTTTTGCTTGAGTGGCTCCCGGACGCGAGGCCCGCTTTGACGCGTTTCCATTTCGCTCGGCGATTTTGGAACCATATTTTTACCTGGGGACAAAGGGTTAGAGTACATTAGTGTAGGAAATTTAATATTATAAGATGTTTATTTTAATATCACAAAGTAGCTTTGCCAGAAAGCTGGTAGAGATAATTTATTAAGTATTGCCATTTTTATCAATGAAATGGTATTTAAAAAATCGTGTTTGAAGTCGCATCAATTACCTAGTTTGTAATCACTAGAATAAAATGGTGGTATTTCAGTAGACAAAATTCAATTTGGCGCACAAAGACTGAACTGTTAGCGTGGTGGTTCGACTCCCGCACGGAACAACTGTTTATGGGATTGTTCCACAGATTGTTGTTCCGGGTCTGGGTGTCATGTGTATGTGAACTTGTATGTTTGTAAACGCACACACGGCACAGGAGGGAATCCTAGTGTGGGGCAACGTCTTGTAAAACGAATTTTAGGTTTCCAAAGATGAAATAAGACCTATGTTAAATCTGAAGACAAAATCGAGTCGAGGTTTTTAGATGTTGGTATGATGGTTGGTCAGCTGCTCATAGTAGGTAACATAATATTTTTAACCGACTGCAAATAAGTTCTCAGATTCACCTGTATTATAGGTAGGTACATAATATATGTGTGTATGTTTGTGCGCGATTATCCCGGGATTGGGTGAACCGATTTCAATACGATTTTCAGAAAAGTGTTTGTTACACTGAGGAGAAGGATTTTACATTAATTAACCGACTTTAAAAATAAGTGGGGGTTGAAGTTGGCTTTTTTAAACGTAGTCTTTTTAAAAAAGACTGCTTCATGAGCCGTGTGGTCGCAAGAGCGACTGGGCCGGGGACCGGGCAGACCGGGCAGGGGCTCTCGGGTTCGATTACCGGGTCGGGCAAAGTATTACTTTTTTTTTTCTTAGTAGTAGCATGGAGTCTGGTAATGTGCCCGGCTTATGGCAATAAGCTCACCGCCTATTACATGGGGCTCGATAACATAAGTGTGAAAAGTGGATGTTACATTGTGCAGTGGCATTAAGTGCCGTAATGTGCACCTCTGCCTACACCTTCGGGGATAAAAAGGCGTGACGTTATGTTAGAAATTATTTATGCTTTTATTCTCACCTGAACTTCACTAAGTTTCAAAGCAGATGCTATCTGAGACCTCTCAGTAAGACTCAGATACTTCTTGGCGTGAAACTCTCTCTCCAGCTCGAGGAGCTGTTCCGATGTGAAGGCAGTTCTTCTTCTTCTCGCTTTACTCTCTCGTGCTGTGTCTGTCGAGTCTTCTTGGTCAGGCTCCGAGTCGTTTCCTGGTGGAAAAGGATAAGACTTAGTCTGTATTGATTATTAGGTATCACTCTTTGAATGGATTTAGGTGTTGCATTGTTCTCACACAATCGAACCAACAAAACTATGTAACTAGAGAATGGTATTGTAAACCCGATTGAAAAAGAGTAACCTATGGAGTTTCTTGCTCGTTCTTCTCCATAAGAATCTACACCTTGGAATGAGCAACTAGCTTCATTTTTAAATTTTTGTTGTTTGACGTTCAAAAGTGCCATCCTGGTCTATTGAAATAAATGATTTTGACTTTGACTTTGACACTGTTTATTGGTCGGCATCGCAATTTTTTTTTTATATGTAATGGGCCGATGTTTGATCTCTATCTCCCCTGGTGGTAAACGCGATGCGGTCTACGTTGGAGCACGTCATCCCATAAGCAACCTATTCACTCGGGCCCTGAAGACACCCAGGTTATACACTTCAGGAAACACAGCTGGCAAAGAATTCCACTCCTTAGCAGTATAATGCTTGATGCGAATTCTACTCCTTAGCAGTATTATGCTTGATGCGAAGCGCTTCGTGTGTGTGGGTGGAACTTCTACCATATATATATGTGAAATAGATTTTAGAACAACTGTTGGTGGAAGTCCTGGTTTAGAAAGTTATATTAAAATGCTTGTCTTTGATTGATAATAAAACTGGTACTTATAGGCAAATCCTATGCGACTGCGAGCATGTCCCTAGACATTGGCGTTAGTCCTATTTTTTACAAAGTTCAGTTTTTGCCCAAGTCAGCTATACCAGTAATCATAGCATTAAAATAGCAGTTCAGATCACATCAACAGCCTATGTGGCCACTGCTGACCGAAGGCCCCTTCTCACACGGAGAAGGCTTGAACATTAATTACCACGCTTAAGCAATGCGGGTTGGCGATTTCAAACTTATATCTACCTATTCACAAAAAAATTCCTTCACTTTGTCAGTGGTGTCTAAATAAGATTAGGAAGTACATATAACTCGGAAAAAGTCACATTGGCACAATTGCCCTTGGTAGATTACGGACCTACGCCCTCATGCATGAGAAGCGGGCGTCTTAAACCTCCGGGCCACCACGACGAAATAATAGCATTTATTGTTAATTAAATAACAGATAAATATTGTTGAAAATATAAACTGCTTATCCTACTTAGTCACTCCCAAAAGTCAATAAAATGAACAGTCGAAAAGTACACTAGAATCTGACCGAAATAATTATGCGAGAATCCCTGTAACAATGGGAGATGGGCGTGACGATATTTAACAGTAATACCGTACAACGATTAAATCCAATCGTTACATTTAACTATTATCCCTGCAGTAACTGTTATCCATTACAATGCTAACTGCGCTGTTATTAAAATAACAATTAAACATGTTTTCTATACTGACTAATGTGTAGGGGGCGTGGTTGTCGCATTAGGGTGCGTTAAGCGATACGTGGTATAGTTTTAAAAGGGCTTAAATGCAATTATGTGTTCTTTTTAAGTTATTGGGAGCTTTGGGTATTAGAGGATCAGTTTATGGAGATTAATATTATTAGTGTTGGTGAAGTAAATACATAATATGCCCTTTTTTAAAATAACGATGAAAAATGGTTGTGAAGTGCATGTCATACAATGCACTATCAAAAGCAGATTATTAGAATAATATTACCGTTGACGATTTTCTATTAACGACATATATAATTTCCAATAACTAAATAACAGATTGAATATTAAAAAAAAAACATAGAAACAATCAAACCATTGCATCCCAAAGACATAAAGCACTATCTTGAATCCAACTTAAAAAAATCAGAAGACTTGTTTCAATGGATGACCAAAACCAGAAAAGCATAGAATAGAATATAACATTATTGTACACCATTAATGATATGGTACATACAGAAAAGGAAATGACAAACAGTTTTTATAGCATAGTTACTTTCCATTTCTGTTACGTCTTATTTGCAGTCTATATAGCTATTTAAGGCTAAACAACGTACCTTATCTCAAATCAATTGATCAACACGCAAAACGAGAATCAATTGCGCGAAACCCTAATCGGTATCCATGCCACCAACCACTAAACTAACACCGCAGTTAAACTAAAAGATATCGCAATAAAATCGACCATATAGACCATAAAGCTTCGACCGCCATTATAGAGCAGAAAGCGCAGGAAATGGGGTGTCAAATGACGAATAGTTGCGTTGACAGTCGCAGACATATTATCGTTTAATGGTTTTCGCATCTTTTCTGGCCATCGATTTTGTAAATTATTGTTTTTCAATGGTAATTTTACATACATACATAACATGACGCCTTTTATCCCCGAAGGGGTAGGCAGAGGTGCACATTATACCACTGTACAATGTAACACACACTTTTCACTATTTATGTTATGAGTCCCATGTAATAGGGGGTGAGCCTATTGCCATATACCGGGCACATTTCCAGACTCTGTGCTACTACTGAGAATTTTTTAAAATCCATTAATACTTTGCCCGACCCGGGAATCGAACCCGAGACCCCTTGCCCGGCAGTCGCACTTGCGAACATTGGGCCAAAGAGGCAGGTAATTTTAATGGTCTTTAAAATCCATGTATGGTTTTTAACATAGTTGCACTTTTAATTGTTTTTTAATATAATATGCTGTAAATGTATATTGTTATATATGCTGCAACTGAACGGTATAGTGCGTTCGCATTAGTAGAATTAGAGCCGATGATACACCCACTACCGCGCGGTTTATCATGGATTGCATATCCACGTATTGTTGATTTAAGTTTGGTTGCGATATATTCATGAAATAGAGTAGTTTCCTAAATTTTATTTTAATGTCCGTCTGGTAGATTGTTTTAAATCTTTAGACACGTAACTATTTTTTCTTTTCTCACAAAATTAAATACTTTGGAGTTTGGACGATATATTAATTTGAAATATCGTATGACGTCACAGCGTGCCACATTGTGTAGCACGTTATGACTTAACGACCACTCCCACTCCTAAACTTAGCGCCATTTTATCTAAGTATAGCAACATAATACGAGAAAATAAAAAAATACGTGTCTAATATTTTTTCATTATCTAACTGACGGACTAATTAGATTTATAATTTTGATACCCTGGAAACTACCCAATTGTCTTTGTTAACGCACGCACAATGCATGAAAATCCTTATTTTAAGAAAATACAGAAGAAAATATTTTTTCGCCTTTTTTGAAAAGGAATACTCCCATACTAAATCTAACCGCAGTACCAACCAAAACTACTACAAAAATCTCCCCGTCCGTCCATCAGTTTACATCAACAGTGATGCTCCCTCAGTTTTTGCTCAGTCATAACCCCGGGATCCCGGTCAAATGGCCGATAAAAACTCCACAAGCCGAGTCAGCGCCACGCCCAACATCGGACAAATCTAATCATTAGATCGTCGGGGTGAAGAAAAAAGGGCGAGCCCCAATTGATGTGGTTTGAAGACTGGATTTTGTAACGAGATTTCTTCAAAGTGGAATATATTTTCCGATACCGTTTCTCTTGACGCTGGTCTCTTAACTTCTTACGAACACATTTGACAGAAACCTCAGCGCTCAGAAAGCAGCGATTTCTGATAAACCTGAACCTAAGTACTAACTACACGCCTACAAAGCGTTAAGAAGGTGATTACTGCGAACCCTCTTATAGAGGCTCAAACTCTAAAATGTTACCGGTGTTGATGATAACTTTTTTAGTACTATCGTCAGTCCAATACTGATTGGTGAGATTGCTTCGTAGGAGCAGACGAGATTCAAAACTGTTTAAAATAAAAAAAAAATAAAGGATCAATAAAATACTTCAATCTGCTTATTTTTTTACTCTATTACATAAGACTACCTCGTTCGCAAAGAGGTCGCAAGTGCTACTGCCGGGCATGGAGTCTCGGGTTCGATTCCCGGGTCTGGCAAAGCACTACTGGGTTTTTAAAAACTTCTGAGTAGTACGATGGAGTCTGGAATTGTGCCCGGTATTTGGCAACAGGCTCATCTTCTATTACATGAACCGCGTAACATTTACATAGTGAAAAGTGGGTGTTAAATTGTACAGTAGAATTAAATGCCGTAATGTGCACCTCTGCCTATCCCTCCGGGGATAAAAGGTGTGATATTATTATTATTATCCCCTATTATATGAAGATCAAAACATAGCAGGCGAAAATCTCTGTCATTCATGCATTAAATAAAATAAAAGGCGAGTCCTTATGTGATGGTAATATTATTCATACATTTCCCATTAACGCTAAAATGTTCGAGTAAACAAATACATCAACAGTTTTTACGCCCTTTAATTCTCAATTCATCAACTATTCGAGGAAAACTGCCAAAGTGACAGAGTGAAAATTTAAACTGAAATACAACGTGACCACAATTTTTACTAAATGTTTATCGTAATCGATACATCTGAATCGACTAAAATGCATTCGAGTTTACAATCGATTTAACTCGCCGCTCGTACAATGTAATTTAAAATTCGATACGCGACTGCGCGGGGCTTTATGCGTTAACAAAGTTATTCGATGCAGACGAACTGGCCGCTTTTCGTTTGAAATTCATTCTTTTTGACAGTAAATATAAGATGGCGGACTTTGCAATTCATTTGGCGCTTTCGATAACTGTCAATCGTCGTTCGACTGTGATGAATAAATATATTTATTTGTTATAGGGATCTTTTATCGAGTTTTTCATGGAAAACGTCAGTGCGGTCTGCTTTAGGAAGTCAATGCGTGTTCGTCTGCACGTATTTAGTCGCGTAATTGGTATTTTATTGAGATTGTACCTGAATTTATTATTTCTTTGTCTTTATTTCTTCTTCGATTTGGATGTGGTAGTGTGACTTTTGTTAGAATTTACGTTTTCATTTCGCCTGTCAACTTCTGGACCTTGTGAACTGTCAAAATGCAAGATAATGAAGTTTTTTTTATACTTGGTAGATTGACGCATAGATAATACATATAATACTTTTTTTTTAAGGGGGGAAAATCATCGAATGACTGCTCCCGCCTGGGTGAGGCGGAAGGGGTGTCAGACTCTTACTGACTAAAAACCACCCCGTTCCTTCTCCTGCATGTTTTGCATGTATGTATTTGCATGTGTGATGTGTGTATATATGCTGCAGCGCAAACGATAGTAGTCATTACGGTGGCAGGTTACTTTAATCTTTGACCTTACCTATATTGTGAAGGTATTAATTTAATAAAGTTTTGTACTAAAAGAAGATAGTAAAACTTCGCTGCAACACAAGGCTTCTAACTAACAACAGAATGTATTCAATTATGGCTTGTCTCTGGCAACACTCCAGAAGATAGTTTTTTTTAATTTTATTAAACACTTAAATATTGAACACAACATATGACAAAGCCTTTCAATCGCAGAAAAGATAGTCAAAGATGAAGAAATACAATGGAATGGAACACACGCATTTCACACGTTTCAATTTATCATCAGCCATATTATGGTAGGCAGAGGTGCACACAGAAGTGACACCCACTTTTCACTATTTATGTTATGAGTCCCATGTAATAGGGGGTGAGCCTATTGCCATATACCGGGCACAATTCCAGACTCCGTGCTACTACGTACCTATTGAGATTTTTTAAAAACCCAGTATTGCTTTGCCCAACCCGGGAATCGAACCCGAGACCTCTTGCCCGGCAGTCGCACTTACGACCATTCGGCTTACGAGCAGCAATATTAATGTCATGTCAAATTAATGAGAATTTTTGGAAAACCGAAAATCCCAAAAATGTTTCCCTTAATCTGTTAAGCTATTCTGTAACTCTAAATTCGAACTTTTTAACCGATTGGGTATTTGCCTTAATCAAAAATAAATTATTTCGTTCGACTGTTCAATACAATAAAGAACTTATTAAAAAATAAACACACTTTAATTAATTGATTTTAAGACCACCTTAATTTTAGTATTTTTCCAGCTAATTTTTAAGAAAATAAGAATGCTTTTTAACGCTAAAAAAACGTGACGTCACAATACACAATCTCGTACAAAATTCATAGAAAACTGTCGTTTTTGACAATTCGAAAAAAGTATTGAATTTGACTAGTTGGTACTTAATTGCATTCTTGCTCGTCATTGGCCGATATCTGTGTTTCCTGGAGGGTACCTGTAGCTATAAACTGAGTGTCTTCAAGGTCCGAGTGAATAGGTTGCTTATGGGACGACGTATTCCATCGTAGGCCGTCATCGCTTACCACCAGGCGAGATAGTGAACAAACGTCGGCCCATCAAATATAATAAAAAAAAAACGTTTCCACAACCAATGATATGGCGGTCCGCGATTGAAATCACTTCGATCTTTTGAATTGGATGTAACAGAAAAACCTAACCTACCTATAAGTTAGAAAATACCGCCAATCACAGATCATTTCACAGTTATGATGTGCGACCATTAACCATTTTTATGATGGGCATAAAACTGCTGTCGCGTGGGATGATGGCAAAAAGAGTTAACACGGATCAGAACAGACAAAGACTTCTGTTGCCGCATTCTTTGGGCCACTAGCAGAAATATTTTATTCCTCTTTTTATGCCTCTGTCATAACTATAACCAGCAAAGATGGGATGTTATTGACTCTCATTAGAAACAATAGAATAGAAATTTGTTAATATCTCCTTCAATATTATCAGCATTCGCGAAATCAATTAATTTGTGGGGTTTCAAATCAGAATTTTAGTACACAGTTTTAAAAATAAGAGCGTCAAAAATAAATAAAGCATACTTACATGAAGGAACAAAAACTGTTACCAATATCGATATCAATGCCAAAAAAAAAACTAGAAAAAAAAAGTAGCAAAAATCTGACAGATGTCACCTGAACAATTCCCGCCAAAATGGCAGCAGTTCGGATACTTGTACAATTTCACGCTACAGATGCGTTCGAGTGGCGTGAAATAATCTTTTTAAACGTCAAGCAGCCATTTCTAATTGCGTTTAGTTGTTGATTTCAAATGTTTAGGGGAACTAACGGAGTTGTGTGAACTGATTCGATTTGTTATTAATTTTGGGGTCGAGGTTGTGCCAAAATAAAATGATGTGCTTGCTTTTATTCGCGGTTTTGCCTGTTTGAAAAGGTAGCCAATGTTCTTCCTCTGTTCTTCAAAGTAAGTACCTAAATACTTATTATATAGGACACTCAATTACCCCCTCTCCTCCCCAATCACTTCAATCCCTCAATTGCTAATCCCCAAAAGGCCGGTAACGTACTCTGGTGTTCCAGGTGTCCATGGGCGATACCGATTGCTTGCTTACCATCAGGTGATCCGTCTGCCTGTTTACCGACTTATACCACAAAAAACATAATTATACACAATTTTGAGAAGATTAGTTAAATAGACAATGCGCATAGATGTAATAAACAAGCAAACAATTAATATTTACGTTTATTATTATAGTTGAGATATGTTAATAGGCTTTTACAAACATATTCCAGGCGTTATAAACGTCATTATAACTTATAAAGGCCATGGTAACTGCTTTCCATTTACCGTAAAAAAATAATATTAGAAGCCGTCGCCGTCTCGCCGACGAAGTTTAGGTTCATAACATAATATCACGCCTTTTATTCCCGAAGGGGTAGGCAAAGGTGCACATTATGCCACTGTACAATGTACCACCCACTTTTTACTATTTATGTTACGAGTCCCATGTAATAGGAGGTGAGCCTATTGCCATATACCGGGTACACTTCCAGACTCCATGCTACTACTGTTTTTTTTAAACCCAGTAATACTTTGCCCGACCCGGGAATCGAACCCGAGACCCCTTGCCCAGCAGTCGCACTTGCGACCACTGGGCTAACGAGGCAGTCAGTTTAGGTTCGTATAGAAGAAAAAACAATGTATGCATTTTAAACACATGCCAATTTTTATCTAAACAAGATTAAATTGACCATTTTACCAAATTATTTACGAAAACATTGCATTAGTGAATCAGGAAAAAGAAATTGAATTCCAAAAGGCCGCGTCAAAAGTCACGCGGGGTGCTGAGCGTCGGTCGCGTCGGGAGATGTTCAAGTGGACAAACTTGGAAAGCGTTCAATAATACTATCAATTTATTTTATTCCCTGAAGGGAAGTCAACGCTCACTATATAGTCCTACCGTTAAACTACAATCGTTTACAGTTGATTTTATTATGCGTCATCTAATAGAGGACTTGAATAGGGGTGATGACAGGGTATGAAAATTAAAAATCTAATTAGTCCGTTAGTTAGGTAATGAAAAAATATTAGACACGTATTTTTATTATTTTGTCGTATAATAAAACAATACTTAGATAAATCGAATCAAAGTTTAGGAGTGGGGGCTAAAACGTTATATCTACGTATAAAATGTAAGTACATAGAAGTGACGTCACGCGACATTTCGAATCGATATATCTGCGAAAATATTCGTTTCTGTAAAAAATTAAAAATACGTGTCTAATGATTTAAAATAATCTACCAGACGGACATTAAAATACAAATTAGTCATCTACCGTATAAGTGTGCTTGGTATTCATTCCGGCTTAGCCACGACTCGGGGGCCCGAGCCAGCCACGGGGCCGCCGTTTGGCGGGATGCGGTTGGGTTGCTATATTATGAATTTACAAAATAAAGATCTGGTCGCATCTGGGTGTTAATGACAATCCCTCCAATCTTCACTTCAAAAGGCAGAAAGAAGAAAAAAATAGTTATTATGCTTTTAGATACCGACGGCTTAAATACTCTTCGAAACATGACAGCTACAATGCCCAGTGCCCAAACTGTGGGATGGAGGAGGAGTAGGATGGAGTTTCTTGCTCGTTCTTCTTCACTCTAATGTACTTTTTGGAACGAGCACCTAGTTTCCTGACGGACAGACTGACAGATTATTATTTATTTTATATTTGTTGACGTTTCAAAAGTACCAAATTATCTTTTAAATGAAATAAATGCTTTTGAATTTAAGTTTTTAGTGAAATATGTGAATCCGACATACCTAATTGTCCGACAATACCAATGTCCGGTAAGATAACAAATGGGCCTACTAGAGTGGCAGTCGCCATTAGATACACACCTTCACCATTAGGAGGAACTCAGTGAGGATATCTTTCTATAGTGTCATGAAATATTGCCTCGTTAGTTGAGTAGACTAGTGCGACTACTGAGTTAATTGAGTTGAGTTTGTTTCATAGCTCTGTGATTAGTAGCAGCACGACAGTCGCCGCGTCGCGGGTCGCGAAATGCTGCTCATGTATATGAGCCCCTAGCATGGCTTGAAACTAGTCGAGTTCCTCGTCAAATTATTACGTGAGTAAGCCGAAAACATAATAATTTATTTAGGTCTGTGATTTTTGTTTTTTATTTTAAGGGGTTGAAGAGTCTAATTAATTTATTTTTGACTAAAAAACTAAATGATGTGGTCTAGGTTCTATAGATTATAATAGTTGTAATTAAGGTTTCAATGCAAATATTTAGATTTTTGTCAATAATTTAGAATTTTAGATCAATACAATAATAATTTAGAATTCTTTTAAGGGAGGAAAGTCATCGAATGACTGCTTACTGACTAAAAACCACCCCGTTCCTTCTCCTGCACGTCGAGCCGGAGCCCCGGCAACCCGTTAGGTTCTTAAGGGTTATCATTAAGATCGTTTTTGTTACAAACTAGCTGTTACCCGCGACAGAATTATTATTTTGTTTTAATTTTCCTAAATAAAATTACCTATGTTACTCGTTAGTATATCAGCTATCTGCCAATAAAAGTCCTGTCAAAATTGGTCTAGCTATTTCAGAGATTAGCCAATACAAACAGACCGAGAGAAGGAGAAAAAAAAATTATTCTTATATGTGTATATACATATGCGTGTAGTAAAAGGTTATTTTAATATTACAAACAGACACTCCAATTTTATTTATCTGTATAGATGAAGTTAATTAAGTATTTGCAAGTGTGTAGTATAACTGTTCCAATATCAACATATACCATTATAGGCAACTAGCGACCCGCCCAGGCTTCACACGGGTGTAATATGCATGTATCTACCTCTATACTAATATTATAAAGCTGAAGAGTTGGTTTTTTTTGTTTGTTTGTATGAACGCGCTAATCTCCGAAACTCCTGGTCCGATTTGAAAAATTATTTCTGTGTTGGATAACCCATTTATCGAGGAAGGCTTTATTTTATTTAACGGGAAAATCATCAAATGACTGCTCCCGCCTGGGTGAGGCGGGAGGGAGTGTCAGACTCTTACTGACTAAAAACCACCCCGTTCCTTCTCCGTCGAGCCGGAGCCCCCGGTAACCTGTTAGGTTCTCCCCGACTCCGAATCGGCATCGGCCCTATTGGGCCCCATCCGTGGTGGTCTGATGGCTCTTTGAGGCGCGCGCGTCGAGGAAGGCTATAGGCTATAAAACATTACGCTACGATTACCTAATATGCACCAAGCAGAGCGAGTAACACCGCGCGGAAGTAGCTAGTTATATATACATATAAACCTTCCTTAAAAATCATTCTATCTATTTAAAAAAACCGCATCAAAATCTGTTGCGTAGTTTTAAAGATCTAAAGCATACATAGGGACAGACAGACGGCGGATAGCGACTTTGTTTTATACTATGCAGTGATAGGACGCTCCAATTTTATTTGTCTGTATAGATGTTTACATTTCGACCTCGAAGTGTATCAAGCCCATTGCTGAGCAAAACCTCTCACACGGAGAAGGTCACCACGCTTGCTCAATGCGGGTTGGCGATTACAGACTTATAATTAGATATTACAAGCTCAGGTTTCCTCACGATGTTTTTCTTCACCGTTTGTCAGTGGTGTCTAAATAATCTTAGAAAGTACATATAACTCGGAAAAGGTCACATTGGTACTTGCCGTTGGTAGGTTCAGAACCCGTATCTTCATGCATGAGAAGCGGGCGTCTTAAACCTTTTTATTATACCTCTAGAGGTATAGTTAATAGTATTTTCATTTATTTATTGTTTGTTACCTTTGAGTATCCAATCATTGTAACTATGACAAGATTTTAACTAGCCAGAAAAATCTGACAATACTTTTGAAAGTTGGAAAATACGCCGAAGTTTTTTTTTATAGCATAAGCCGGTAAACGAGCAGACGGATCACCTGATGGTAAGCAATCGGCGCTGCCCATGGACACTCGAAACATAATTGCGTTACCGGCCTTTTAAGAATTGGGAATTTGATGATGTGGAAGATTCGGGGATTCGGGAGAATTATCGGGTAATTGGGCCTCCGGTAACCTCACTCACACGACGAAACACAACGCAAGCGTTGCTTCACGTCGGTTTTCTGCTCGGCCGTGGTATCACTCCGGTCGAGCCGACCCATTCGTGCCGAAGCATGGCTCTCCCACACTTAAAAGTATTTATCCGATTACGTAGTCAATAGCCTCAGCTTGTTGAAGAGAGGGGTTAAAAAATATATTTCTGTATTCGTTTTTACTATTGTACCTCTAGGTACTATCTACAATAGTAAATCTGTCTGTGTCAGTGGCTGCACCAACTGACATGTATGTACCTATAGTTTATTGTGTTCGTGTATAGGTATATATATTATAATTATGTTTCTTTATGTTTATCAGTGAAATATGTAAGTGTATCTATTTTAATTGCTCAATTAATTCGTTGATTGCTTCTTGCTCACACTATTAAATCTTCTCTGCATCACCCAAAGGTCAGACTGGGAGAAAATGCCTGCGACATTAAGTCCATCTTTGTACACTTTGTGCATGAAGCTTAAATCTATATATATATAAAAGAAAGTCGTGTTAGTTACACCACTTATAACTCAAGAACAGCAGAACAGATTTAGCTAAAATTTGGTATGGAGGTAGCTTAGAGCCAGGAGACGGACATAAGATACTTTTTATCCCGTTCGAAAAAAAAAAGTTTAGTTTAGTTTTAGTTTCCGGGAAAAATAGGATTGCGCGTACGAAGTCGCGGACAGAAGCTAGTAAATAAATAAACTGACATTTCATTTCCCGTCAGGTGTATAATTGTTGTATGGGTAACTATTGACGCGGCTCATCGAAAGGATAGTAATTAGAAGTTTAGTTATATATCACTAATATAATGACTGCCTCGTTGGCCGAGTGGTCGCAAGTGCAACTGCCGGGCAAGGGGTCTTGGGTTCGATCGATTTTAAAAATCTCAGTAGTAGCACGGAGTCTGGAAATGTGCCCGGTATATGGCAATAGGCTCACCCCCTATTACATGGGACTCATAACATAAATAGTGAAAAGTGGGTGTTACATTGTACAGTGGCATTAAGTGCCGTAATGTGCACCTCTGCCTAACCCTTCGGGGATAAAAGGCGTGATGTTATGTTCACTAATATACGGTGATGTAAACCTGAACTTATAAATTGTAAACTATAAGTTTAAAACAGTCAATCCATTTTGGCAGGTGTTAGTATTAAGCCTTTAGCATCAGCGGGCTGATGATAACAAGCTGTGACAAATGCCTACAAACCTTGGTTAGTCTCTTCGCCGCCGTCACTCTCAGCCTCACTCCCGACACTCACAGGACTCTCCCTCTTCTCCTCTTCACGATTTTCCCTCACTGGAGCCGGTACGGAACCGAGCACTCTAGACAACCACGGTTCAGGGTATCCTAGTAAAAACGGGAAGCCATTTTGTTGCAAAAATGGCGCGTAATATCTCATCTGGTTTAATCCTTCTAATCTCTCATTCTCATCTTCTTCTGAATTTCTGGAACTCTCAGAAATATTGTTTTCTATATCTATTTCTGGTGATTTCCGATCTCCAATTAGAGATTCGATGGAAAACGGCTTAGGCACCTTTTTCTGGGTTTGTGTCTCACTTATTTCGACTTTCGACTCCATTTTAGCACTTAACTTTTTTCAGTCACTTTTTTTCTAAAAATCACAAGCTAACAGTCTTTGTTTTTTGGGTTTTTGTTTCGTTACATTCTTTTTTTGACTAAAACACGTTCAGTGCAATTGTTTTGTAATATTTTTTTAAATATCAATCACCTCAAAGGCGTGAATTTGAAAAAATATCACTTTACGTTTTTAGTACCATGTCTATTATTTTTTTATTTAATTTCAGTTAATTGTCATCATCACTATAAAATTTCTCAATTGTATTTTATAAGCAACAATACGAATTTTCTGTTTTCTAAATTTAATTTAAGAAATTACAATTTAACCGTGCGACACGTCTGCACTCCGCGACAATCGCGCGTAAACTCACTCGCCACGCCTCCATACGGGGTGTTGTCAAAACGTTATTTTATTTTATTACTACTAACCACTGGACAAGGGAATGTAAGCTTTATTGCTATCGTCATAATACTCCTGTCATTATCCTCTCACTACAATGCTAACGAGCCTATTATAACACTGTACAAACATAAACCAACCTCTATATTCTTCATAGTAAAGATCATTTTCCTGCAATGTTAAAACTGATTCAAATTCAAACCATTACCATTCAATTTCAAACTCTATTGTTTTGAGCATAGCAAGCAATTCATAGAACTATAATTTCTACATACGTCGTTTTGGTTTTGCCAAAGAAATGATTAAGAATACTTTTGTGTGATGCCAGAAAGGGATGGCGAGTGTGGCAATAGTAGGTTAGAAAGGGACGAGGCTTGTGATATTTGTGGAGGCAGTGTAGCAGTGGTAATTGGTGGTGATCACAATGTTTTGCCGGTGTCAGCACGGGGTATAAATTTCATTGCTTTGTGCCCCGTTTGAAATCAGCTACTTGCTTACTATTTTCATTCTAGTCGCCTTTTTTGATTGGTCTTTTGAATTCTACCTCTAGTTGGCTATTTTGGTCAGGTGGTATCGAATAGATTTACTAATGGACTACCTGCAATAGACAATTCTATTTCCTCGTTGTACGGGTGCCTGTTCATTGAAAAAAGGGCTTTGATTTTAATCATCAACCGCCTATAAATGCCCACTGCTGAGCAAAGCATCTTCTCACACGGAGAAGGTTTGAGCATTAATCACTACGCTTGCTCGATGTATGTTGGCGATTACAAACTTATAATTAAATAGAAATTATAAGCCCAGGTTTCCTCACGATATTTTCCTATACCGTTTGTCAGTGTCTAAATTTAAAAACTTTAGAAAGTACTTATAACTCGGAAAAAGTCACAGTTGTTGTTGGTAAGTTTCGAAACTGTACCCTCATGCATACTCGGAGGTTTAAGGCGCCCGCTTCTCATAAGAAGCGGGCGTCTTAAACCTCCGCGCCACCACGACTATGATTTTAATAGTGAAACATATTTGTTGCATCTACCTTTTAATGTTATAAATAAAAAGAACGCTCTTTCTTATATCAATAAGGTATTAAGTGGTAAATAAACTTACAGTCTAATACAGTTTGTTACGTCTGCGAAGTCGATTTATTACATTTTATGTTACCGACCTTCGATGCACCTTAAATTGTAATCTTTTAGTAATTAATTGGACACAACTGTACTGACACACGTCTCATGTCAACGGATGACGTCATAAATTCTACATCGCACATGCGAAGTTTACAATCGAAATAACACGAGTAGAAAATCCCAACGAACAACTGTTGGGCAGAAAGCCCGTCAGACACGATCACCTCGACTGGTCGGAGGATCCTCCTTTTCCGATCTTAGGAAATTTTATTCTCTGTTCCCTAAACAACAATAAAAACCAATTAACGGTTCTTTGTCTACCTAAATTAGGTGTGGGCTGACTTCCATGTTCTAACCTGTCACCATATTGCAATATTATAATCAATAAAATCATTCAGTATCATTCTATATTTATTTGTGATAATTTCACGTTGCTATTGAATATGTTTAAGATGCTATTCTTTTATAAATAGCCGACGATGAACTTTGATAGTGGAACTTCTTTTGTTTTATTAAAAGTAAACAGCAATGTATTGCAATAAAGCGATAGGATTTTTTTTAAGGGGGGAAAATCATCGAATGACTGCTCCCGCCTGGGTGAGGCGGGAGGGAGTGTCAGACTCTTACTGACTGAAAACCGCCCCGTTCCTACTCCTGCACGTCGAGCTGGAGCCCCGGTTACCCGTTAGGTTCTCCGCGACATGCGATAGGATTACGTCCCCGTTGGACCCCGTGTCCTTTAATGAGTGTTGCTTTTGGGGTAGCTTTCTTGATACTTTGTCGTTTAGACTAAATCATCGTCATCTCTCTAAATACCTAACCTTATCTATCTCATTTTACAAGGCTTTTCAGAAATCTATGCCTAAACAATAAACTGCTTATAAATCCATTAAAACACTAACTCCCAGTTGACAAAGCTTGTGGTAACACCACTCTTCTATTCCCTCAACAGACCGACACGCGAATAATTTGCGACAGTGACTGACATAGAATTAAGTGCGCCAGCGCAAATACCCGAGGGATTCGAAGCGTGAATCTGAATTGTGCTTGTATTAACTGTTATGGTTTATAAGTAAGTAGATGTTTTAATTATGTCGTTTCGCTTTTGGTTAAGAATTATTGTGCTTTTTAACTTTGTCCTTGTGTAAAAAAATAACTAATACGAAAACACTGCCGGATTACCGCCGTGGTGCCGGATTACCGCCGTGGGATCTGGAGGCGAAGGTGCTCGCGCGCGTGTACGACATGCGCGCGGAGGCACGTCGCCGGGGCGAAACCCCGCTGCCGCGCCAAATAGGTGCGTGGCGGGATGAGCTCCGGCGCGATCTCATGGCGGAATGGCAGCAACGACTGTCGCAACCGAGGGCTGGGCTCGCTGCCATCGCAGCGGTAAGTCCCCTCTTTGAGGAGTGGCTCGAGAGACGCTACGGCGTCCTCACCTACCGCCTGACGCAGGTCCTCACCGGACATGGAAGTTTCGGGAGGTACCTGTGTCTGATGGGGCGGGAGGAAACGCCCGGGTGTCATCACTGCGAGGACCGCCCTGAGGACACGGTGGAACACACGGTGGGAGAATGCCCTTCGTGGGCTGAGCACCGCCGTGTCCTCAGGGAAGTGATCGGCGATGGCGACCTCTCGCGTCCGGGCCTAGTGCAGGCCATGATGCGGAGCGAGGGGGACTGGGATGCCGTCTCCTCCTTTTGCGAAGCAGTGATGCTAGCTAAGGAGGAGGCGGGACGCGTGAGGCAGCGAAGGGCTGCCTCCTCGCAACCCAGCCATCGCAAAGGACACACCGGGCGTCGGGGATCGCGAGACGATCTCCGGCCACCGTAAGCGCGGGCCTGCGGACGGCGAGCATGGGTGGCTCCCCGTCCGACCAGAAACAGACCCGAGCGTACGGCGCGTCGCGTTCCGCGCGCGCCTCAAAGAGCCATCAGACCACCACAGATGGGGCCCAATACGGCCGATGCCGATTCGGAGTCGCGGAGAACCTAACGGGTAACCGGGGCTCCGACTCGACGTGCAGGAGAAGGAACGGGGTGGTTTTTAGTCAGTAAGAGTCTGACACTCCCTCCCGCCTCACCCAGGCGGGAGAAGTCATTCGATGATTTTCCCCCTTAAAAAAAAAAAAAAAAAAAAAATACGAAAACACCGATTATTTATTACTGTCTACTTCATTATCAACATTTTTATGTCATTGGTACCTAATTTTTTTTTTTTTGGAGTACTATAATCCTAGAATTGTCTAGGTAATTACTTTTACTCACAACTTAAATTAAATAACAGTTTTTATTTATTATAGTACCCTGACTAAGGTAAGTCGGTAAGTATAAGTATCTGATTTAGCTACTGCCTCGTTATTCAATTGAGCACTAGGTCAGGCTAAAATGTGTAGGTATATATATATATATATATATTCAAAATTTCAAATTTTGTAATTTAATTTTAAGAATAAATAATGTTACTGGCAGAAAGGATGCTAAAGAATGGCAGCATGGAATGACAGCTAAAACCCTTCTGTTTCTTAAATTTTACTATTACGTTGACATTATTATTTTTTTAATATACAATTAGGTATACCTGTTACCTACCAATCCAAATCAAATTACAAAATCCCAATCTAAATCCGACTCTCTCCCATCCAAAGCCAGCACCGCCACTTGGCCGTCGAGGTGGTCATTAGTGAACAATTTGTCCCCCTCCCCTGAACACTTAGCAAGTCCCCCGCTAAATTGATTGTGGCTATTTGGGACACCGCTGATGTGTACATGATAATTTACGATTTGTTGGTAAAGCTTGATGGCTTTTAGTGTAGTTATGAGTGATGAAACTTTTATTGTGTGTCATGTATTTTAGTAAATGAAGATAAGATTACATAATATAAAACCATTCACTATCCACCGTCTGTCTGTTGCTATGTATGCTTAGATCTTTAACAGATTTTGATGTGGTTTTTTTAATTTTATTTATTAATTTATATTTATTTATTTACATATGCTTTATTGTACACATTTATGTAGCTTAAAACAAACAATTTAAGTAAATATGCATACAATGGGCGGTCTTATCACACAATGGTGATTTCTTCCAGACAACCTTTGGATGGAAATATTTGTAAGAAACCAGATAAGGGGTAGTTACATATACATTAAAATAAAACAAAAAAAAGACAAAAGAAAATGCCTACAATAGATATAATATACTAGGAATATATAATTTTATAATTAATAGATAGAGTGAATCTTAAGGAAGGTTTATAACATGGATATTGCACCCGTGCGAGGCCGGGGTGAGTCGCTAGTATCAGGGTAGGGAGCGATTCTATAGATGCAATTTTATTACTAGCTGAAGGTATTAGGTATTGGTAATGCTATAGTACACTGGTAATCGTCAGTAGATTTAAATAACCTAACTAATAACACTGCAATCCATGCATTGGTGTTGAGCACACAATCGCTTGAGCATCGAGACGGACACAACTTTCTAGTAGGTGAAATAAGAAGGAAAATCAGTGCCATAGTTATATAAGTGTCTTGATTTAGAATAACATCCTTTGTAATGTTTTAGTTTAATAGAACCTTTCTGCCTAGTATAAGTAACTACAACGCCGTTGGTATCTGTCGGCGTTTTCAAACAGTAAGGAACTAAAGTGCTGATTGATGCAGGGGTTTTCCTTTGAATTCTTTAAAGCTACACTTTGGAACGATCGCTTAACTTCTCTAACAAACATATGGACGGACAATTTAATTTTTGAGTTGACTTGAATAAATTTTACTCAACAATAAAATATAAAATGTCAATGAGATAATATTGTCTTTCCTTGATCCATCAATTTAATCTTTCTCTCCTTGGTCTACCATCAAAATCAGACAAAAGTCTTCTTTAGACGTGATAAAAAGACGTCGAAAATATTCACCATAAATACAATTTCGGTAAAACTAAAAAAGAAAATTTTCCAAGTCGAGTCTCGTATAGCGTTCTCACACAAAATTGACTTGATAATCTTCCAAAATGTGTCCGCGAACTGAATTCTGATTGCACCAACAATAAAATGAGAAACAATAGGGCATTCATTCATAACTTTAGCCTATTATCGGCCAGCATATGGCTGGATATAGGCACTGCCGGTAATACGGACGCTCGTTATAGAATTCATTCATTGCATTTTGATTGTATTGAGTCATAGATTCATTTTTTATTTTATTTTTTTATTTTTATATTTTTCTTTTTGTATGCTGTAGTGTGGAGTCGGATGTGGTTTATTCGATAGCTTTCTTGCTTGTCAATTATTCAATTCATCGGCAAAATGAGTAGGTAAGCTACATGATTTACTAACTTCAACTAACTACAACTAACTACCTACACATAAGTACCTAAGTACCTATATGATGAGAACATTATATTTTCTATTTCTATACTATCATTGTGGTGGCGATATTCGTGACAGGTGATCCGTCTACTCGTTAGCGTGTTGAGTTAAACCTATTGCACCCTATTCCGTGTCCTTTGTAAATAGGCGTGAAAATGTAACGAGAAGAAAACCTTTAAAGGTGTAAAAACGTACCAACCCGAAAACATTTCTTGACTCAATCGTTTGATTGAGTCATCATCAACAACAAATTCTCACAACTATAATAATATAAGTACAAATAAATTCGTCACCGTAATGAATCTCAATAAATGACACTCATTTGTAACAAAACTACAAACTAACCGAATCATGGCGACACACATAAACGTATAATTTAAACAAATCACACTTTGTAACATTAATACGAATCGGGGAACGCGCCATTACCGCACCCCCCACATAAATCCAGTACAATAATAAAGTTATTTTATTATTCACAACAAACTTAATATCGCAATAAAATTAAATATTAAAACACGCTGTGTATTGCTCAACGATCCGTGCAAATTGCTCTACAACTATACCTATCTCATTCTAAAACACATACTAAAGACAGAGATGGGCATACGTTTCTCGTTGCGTTTTCGTAGTGAAGCTTTGAGTAATGAGTGCAGTCACGCCCCGCAATCAAATTCCGGCGCCATGATTGGTCGTTAAACGGGGTTCGAAGTTTGAAATGTTCTTTTTTTCGCGTAATTTTTGTTGATTATCTGTGTCTTGTACTCTTGTGTCAAAATGACTGCGTTCATGATACAGACAATTTTTTAATCTCATTAGTAAGTTTACATTCAATTTAATTTCTGTTGTAATTTGTTTAATGCGGGTAATTTAATTTTGATAGAATAATTATTTGTTTGTTTATTTAGGTGTGAGCTGTGAGGTTGTTAAAACGTGGGTGGTTTGTTAGATATGTAGCTAGGTTATTTACAGATGCCAGACTGCCTCGTTGGCCGAGTGGTCGCAAGTGCAACTGCTGGACAAGGAGTCTTGGGTTCGACTCCCGGGTCGGGCAAAGTATTATCGGGTTTTAAAAATAATCTCAGTGGTATCACGGAGTCTGGAATTATGCCCGGTATATGGCAATAGGCTCACTCCCTATTACATGGGACTCATAGCAACATAAATAGTGAAAAGTGGGTGTTACACTGTACCGTGGCATTAAGTGCCGTATTATGCACCTCTGCCTACCACTTCAGGGATAAAAGGCGTGATGTGTATGTGTTGTTTACAGATAAGTAATTGGCATGGATTTTTTATTTTGAATTGGACTAGCGCTTATAATATTTTACAAGGGTAAAAAATAAAATTTATTTTCTTTACACGTAGGTAGGGGAGACCCTTGTACCATGGGACACTTTTCTTCAAATGTCCATAATTTAAGATCAGATTGATCAATGACCATGAATGTTGAAATTTTTATCAACTAGCCTATAAGATCACAATATTATGAAGCAACAAACGACTTACTACGCTTTATTTATAAAAAAATGGCATTTAATTATTTCAGAAAATTTGTCCCAAGGTACAATCATGGTTCGTACCTTGGGACACTAATATTTGTACCTTGGGACACATTTTTGTGAAAATGAACTGTCGACAGATTAATTTGTTTCCATCATCTGACATAAATGTTATATATCTCGATAATTTAGGTATTAATGGGCAGCTGTTAAAGTCGTTTAAAACACTGAAAATATAAGAAAAATTATCATATAATCACTTTTTATTAGATAATCAGTTAAAAAACCATAATAACAAAAGTTGTTCGTTAAACATTACTACTGCTTATTTTTAGACTTAAGGCCGCATTTCTGACAGTAATTATCAAAACAGGTGCAATCTTCGTGTACCCATAGTTGACAGGTGACGCACTGAATCCAGTCTTCTGTGCTCGAAGTAGTGAAATAATTTTCACCGCACCCTACACAATTGTTTTCCTCTTGAGCGTCATCACATGAATCATCACTATCTAAGATAAGTTCAATTTCATCCTCAGAACTACTAACTTCAACTTTTTTCTTAAAAAATCGCTTTTTGACAGATTTTGTTTTTTCTTTCACATCTTTCTTTCTTTTTTTAGCAGCTAAAAGCTCCAACTCCTGTTTTTCAGGAGTATCGGTTAAGACTCTTGTTTTGCCTTTTCTGTTTCTATTAGTTTTGTTCTTACGTGGTGGGGCTTTTGGAAAAGGACGAATGACTTCAGGGGACATTAGGATATGTTTGCCTGTTTCTAAAATTCCAGTGGATGTAGATGGAGCTGGAGATTCTATAACTACTTGGTTATTGTCAGTTTGTTCTTCAATATTGACAGATTGTGATAGTCCAGGTAAAGCAATATTTGGTTGTGTATCAGCCATATCCAAAGTGTTGTGCGCATCGGAGTCAGGAACTTCATAAGGCCTATCAGTAACATATGAGCTCAAGAACTCATCTTCACCAAAAATATTATCATTTAATGGCCATATGCCTGCAACTTTAAATCCATTTTGAATGTTAGTGGGAGTAAAAGCTAATGGGAAAGCAATGCCAAAACATTCAGCGATATTATATATAGTAAGGGGAGTTCCAGGATGTTGCAGAAGCCAATCGTTGCAAGCTTTGTTGTAATATTTTTTTAAAGGTCCAAACACGGTCCTGTCTAAAGGCTGTAACTTATGACTGGTGTGAGGAGGGAATGTAAACATTACTATACCATTTTTCTTGGCCAATTCTATAATTTTGATCGACATGTGACTTTCGTGATTGTCTAGTATCAGGAGCACTTTATTGTCATTAGTGGGTCTAACATGTTTAATGAAATGGTTTAAAAAATCTTCAAATTTATCGCTATTCGACCAGCCACTAGGTGTTGCAAGCCCCAAAGTCTCAGGAGGTGCACCATTAATCATGTGGTTTTTAAAATGCACTCTAGGAAAAATCATGCAAGGAGGACCAGAATTCCCAAGCGCATTCACGCATGCAATAATAGTGATATTATTACCTCTCTCTGCGGATGTAATATTCCCCACTTGTTTTATCCCTTTCGACGCTAAAACTTTCATTGGTGTGTGAACTGTGGATAATCCGGATTCATCTACATTATAGATTCTTTCACTTGTAAAATTGTATTTCGAAAGCAATCCCTTGTATTTATCAAAAAACAAATTCACATTAACCTTATTAAAAGCAGTAGCACGTGCTAAGCTAGTTGCTTCTGGTTTTCGCAAACTTAGACTTTGATGCCGTTTCATAAAATATTCATAAAATGTCTTACCAGCTTTTTTATTTATGTCCCAAGCACTTGGATATGTTTTTTTCAAAATTACTGCATATTCAAATGCTAATTTTAAGAAGTCATCTTTGCATATCCCATAGTGAAACTTGGATGCCTTTAAACAATATTTTACCAATTGCTCTTCTTCTTCATCACTAAATACTCTTTTGACATCATTCTGAGGCTGATAGACGACCTCAACGTTTTCTTTTTCTTTGTTTATCTTCACGTAACGGCCTATTAAAGATTTTGAAACATGGAATTCTTCAGCAGCTTTCCGAATAGATAAACGTTTTTGAATGACCATTTCGATTGCTTTTTTTACATTTTCTTCACTTGGTTTTGGCCGGGTGACTTTATTTTTACTTCGTGGCATCTAGAAATATAATAACAAACATTAAAATGTAAAATTAAAATAAATTATTTATAAAAAGCAACGCCTTGTACCTTGGGACAGTCCCAAGGTACAAAAAATTCGCTGTCCCGAGGTACAAATTTCAATTGTTCAAAACAAAGTGTGGTTATAATTTATAAATCACAGAAATCTATTGTAATGAAATAAAATAAGTGATTGTAAATATAAATAACAACTAATTGTATCATAATGAAACGGCTTACCTCTAAATATTTCGATTTTAACACAGATTCAAGTGGATTTAAAAAAAAAATCGGGCGAAAAAATCACACTGCATATCACAAATAAACAACGACGCAAAATGGCCGACTTTCCTTGTTGCATCCTGAATATTTATGTGAAATGGTTACTAGATGTCGCTAGTTACCCTTTCTAGATGCAATATTTCTGGTTCAATGAGCATGTCCCAAGGTACAAGGTGTCCCAAGGTACAAGGATCTCCCCTACCTTAGTCTTGTGTAGCCGTAGACTGTATGGTAGATGGCAGCTCGCTTCTGCTCAGCGTGTGGTAAGTTTGATTCCTGTACGAATCAATTCTTTGCGTAGGTACCTCGTCCACAAATTGATTAAGTATTAATTGGTGCGTTAACAAACATACTCACAATAAATTATCGTCACACTTTCTTTTTGTCAGTGGGGAAACTCGTGGAATGACTTCCCCCACCTAGAGTGAGGCGGGAGTGGGTGTCAGACTCTTACTGACTAAAAACCACCCCGTTCTTACTTCTGAACTTCAATCCACAGCCCCGGCAACCTGCAACCTCAGCGGCTCCATATCGGCATCAGCCCTATAATTGGGCTGCATCTGTGGTGATCTGATGGCTCTTTAAGACGCGCGCGACGCCACGCACCCTACACTCATACGCTCGGCTCTGGTTCTGATCGGCCGGCGAGTTACCCG
The DNA here is from genome assembly GCA_038387885.1 of Spodoptera picta. Taxonomy (NCBI): domain Eukaryota; kingdom Metazoa; phylum Arthropoda; class Insecta; order Lepidoptera; family Noctuidae; genus Spodoptera; species Spodoptera picta. The sequence goes on along the minus strand of JAZHFQ010000437.1, from coordinate 1,715,825 downwards.
TAGTACTCACCGTCCGCAGGCTCGTGCTTACCATAGTATAAAGAAAAGGGAAGTAGGTTATCTTCATACAAATGCACCGCGCGCGGCTTATTATATGTGTGCGCCATAGTATCTATGCGTCGACGCACACACACTTTAACAAAATCTCGACCCGTTTCTCAGTGCGCCAGTTGGGGCTAACACTGCACGAGGTTCGCGTTTTCTTTATACTATGTGCTTACGGTGGCCGGACATCGTCTCGCGATTACCATCACACTTAGACCTGGAACAACAATCTGTGGATCCCGCAAATAATTATTCCTTGAATTGTAACATCGTAACACAGTAGCCGGTCGCCCAACTACTGTGACAACTGTATACTTGTAGTCAATTGAAACATAAAAGCCACTTTTCTTTGCCTCCCCAAGAATATTAAAAAAATATCATTTCAATATCACATTTGTAACGCGTATCCGAACGTCACATCTCGTCAACTATTCGAATGCAAGGTTTTAAGTTTCCGTTCCCGGACCCGTTCCCGTTTCTAATGGTACAAACTTAACAATACGTGTCAGACAAACGAAATTAAGTCTTATTGACTAGAGCAGTAACGAAGATTAGAAAAGCAAATTATATTTTTGTATTTCGATTCGAATGTTCTTAAAATTACAAATTTAATAATTCGTACAAAACAAACGAAATTAAGACTTGTCTTAATAGTCATAGAGTCGATAAGACAAGCAATATCGCATTTGTATTTTATTTCGTCAAATAGTAAAATGTGAGTGATGTGTTCTATGTGTCTAGTAAAGTAAATTCAACTGTACTGTCTTAGACATAAGTTTTATTTCTCCATGTTACACATTTCAAAACAAACTGTGCAAAACAAAGTTAGAAAATGTACTCATTGATATGTGGTTAGAATTCTATATAGATACAAATAAAGTTCATAATAGCACTACATGTCATTTTGTTACGCGTATGTTTATTTTTGTACTGCATTTCGATTTCCCTCAAATATGGCGTTCTTTTGACATTTTTGACAGTTTACTAAAAGGCAGTCACAGTTGAGGTAGGTATTCGTAGAGGGGCTGGCAGAGAGGGAAGGTTTGTAAGCATTTTGTTGATCATTTGTCGGATGTAGTAAAAATTATTAAACGTTATTAGATGATAGAATATAGTATGCTACCGGAAAATAACTCACAATTTTAGTATTTTTTAAACGTTGTCCCACACTAGGATTTTCTCCTGTGTCGTGGGTGCGTTTAAAAACATGACACCCAGACCTGAGGCCTTAGTATGAGTTTGTTTTACGTTTAAAGTAATCGTAACGAGTACGCGTTCGGCGCTGTGATTGGTTGCTTCATTGGCGCCGGCCAATCAGAGTGCCGAACGCGTACTCGTTTCGAATACTTTAAACGTAAATCAAACTCGTACTAAGGCCTCTGAAAAAGCAATTTGTAGATCACACAAAGAGTTGCTCCGTGCGGGAAACAAACCCGCTGCACGTTGCGCGGCAGCCGGTTGCCGAGCCACCGCGCCAACCGTGCAGTCAATACATGTAACTATAATATTAAGTTAATCTCTAGTATAACTGTTGTTATATTTGTTATTATTAGAAGAAGGTTCATAAGACAGAACAAATCCTGAAAATCCTACGGGAACAGGAGAAAACGGAATAGTGCGTACGAAGTCGCGAGGAGAAGCTAGTCAACAATATAATATTTCGACTATTTAATACTTACCTACTATAAAATATTAAAAAATAATCACACTTCATTAATTAACAGTGATTTTATGCCCAACTTAATTTTTGTATTTTCCAGTACATTTTTAAGAAATAACTAAGTATGCTGTTTGACCCTAAAAAAACGTGACGTCAATACACAATCTCGTACAAAATTCATAGAAAACTGTCGTTTTTGACAGTTCGGATAAAGTATTGAATTTGACTAGTTGGCAAATATGTACCTACCGTAACCTGAAGGACTAGCTAGGTATTACGATATTTTACCACTAATCAAATTCAATACTTTTATCGAAACGTCAAAAAACGATATTGTTACACATAACATAACATAACATCACGCCTTTTATCCCCGAAAGGGTAGGCAGAGGTGCACACAGAAGTAACACCCACTTTTCACTATTTATGTTATGAGTCCCATGTAATAGGGGGTGAGCCTATTGCCATATACCGGGCACATTTCCAGACTCCGTGCTATTACTGAGATTTTTTTTAAAAACCCAGTAATACTTTGCCCGACCCGGGAATCAAACCCGAGACCCCTTGCCCGATAGTCGCACTCGCGACCACTCGGCCAACGAGGCAGGCAGAGCAACGATATTGTTCTACATATGAATTTTGTACCAAAAACTAACTTATGACGTCATTGTATTTTCGAGTCTAATAGTTAAGTTAATAGGTTAAATGTAATATGTATAAGCTTAAACCTAAAGTTAATGATCTGTATACGGAAAAACCCATAAATCGTGTCGTTTGGGGCGAGAGACAGATACAGCAGATTAATAAATATCATGAAATTTGTCATTCACAATTACGGTTGATAGATTTTCCACAGGAGTTGAGTGAATGTTGTGATGGTTTTTGAGCAAACAAAGATCATCATACAATCCTTACTAGAATGTATGAGCAAGTTATATGTACGCTGTCTCGCGCGGCCATTCAAACACATAGGGAAAAGTGTCCCAGAAGGCGAGGTTATGTTATTGGGTGGAACAAGCACGTGGCGGACTCACATCGGAGGGCGCGGCTTGGATTTCGATTGTGAAATCTGGCTGGGCGACCAGCAAATGGTCGAATCTTTGATGAGATGTCGGAGGCAAGGAGACATTTTAAACCGAAATTAAAAAGGTGTCAGGATAGACAAGAGCAATTTAAAATGGATCTCCTTGCAACTGATCACTCTTCCAAGGATTTAAAAAGTTTTTGGAAACATACCAACAAAATGAATATCAGGCCTAGCTTTCCGATGAGTGTCGGTGGTTCTGCTGACCACAAGGACATAGCGGAAGTCTTTAGGGAGCATTTTGCTGTACGGTCACCCTTGGGTCCCACAGCTGGTGAGGTGGGAGATGGTGAGCCCATTGTGACGGGGCAGAATATAAAAATATCAGCTAAGAGTGTCACTAAAGTTATTAGCGGAATGAAACGTGGAAGGTCTCCTGATCACGATGGGCTCAGTATCGAGCATTTTAAATATGCAGGGGTTCATTTGCCGCGAGTATTGTCCATGTTTTTTAGCCTTTGTGTCGGACACTCGTACTTGCCAGAACCGCTAATGCGGACAATAGTTGTCCCTATAGTAAAAAACAAGACGGGTGATACGTCCGACATAAATAACTATCGACCCATCTCACTCGCGACCACTACAGCAAAGGTGCTTGACGGTTTGTTGAACAGTCGCCTCACTGCACAGATTGAGTTGCACGACGCCCAGTTTGGGTTTAAAGCTGGAGTCTCAACAGAGAGCGCTATTCTGAGTCTGAAGAGGACGGTTATGTACTACACTGCCAGGAGGACGCCGGTATATGCGTGTTTCCTCGACTTGTCAAAAGCTTTTGATCTAGTATCTTATGATATACTGTGGGGCAAGTTGAGGAGCGCGGGTGTGTCGGCACAGTATACCTCCCTTCTCAAGTACTGGTACTCCAATCAAAAGAACCGGGTGAGGTGGGTAGGTACTCTGTCAGACGAGTACAGACTAGAATGCGGAGTTAGACAAGGGGGGTTAAGCTCGCCTTTGCTATTTAACTTGTACATTAACCAGCTTATCGAGCGACTGAGCGGTACACATGTTGGCTGCCATATTGATGGAACATGTGTCAATAATATAAGTTATGCGGACGATATGGTACTGCTCAGTCCATCGATAGGTGGGTTGAAGAAGCTGCTGTCAACCTGCGAGGCCTATGCGGAGGAACACGGCTTGATATATAACTCGAGGAAGAGTGAGCTCCTCGTATTTGAAGCACCCAAGCAACAACCACGCAGTGTTCCACCCGTAAGTCTCAACGGAGTGGCATTAAAAATTGTTAGCTGTTTTAAGTATCTTGGCCACGTTGTTACAAGTGACTTAAGGGACGATGGAGATATTGAGAGGGAGCGCAGGGCATTGTCTGTGAGAAGCAATATGCTAGTCCGCAGGTTCGCTCGTTGTACTAATACCGTCAAAGTAACCCTTTTCAAAGCGTTCTGTCAATCGTTTTACACGAGCGGCCTGTGGGTGTCATACACGCGGCGAGCTTACGGTACCCTGCGTGTCCAATTCAATAATGCCTTCAGGATGCTGTTGGGACTGCCATGGCGCTGTAGCGCGTCGGGAATGTTCGCAGAGGCTCGCATAGATGATTTCCACGCCATCATGCGTAAGAAAGCGGCCTCCCTACTGCGGCACCTGCATGGTAGTGACAACAGCATTTTGAAGATGATTGCTGCCAGACCGGACTGTCCCTTTCAGAGACACTGGGTGGCCACAGTCATTAATAATACAAATATAAGATTGTAATAACTAACCATACTAACCTAATTATTTAAGCACTCTTTGTTACTAACACACCATTACTAACAAACCTATGGACATATCATCTAGAGTCTGAAATAAACTTATTATTATTATTTACATATATTTATTTAAAATTCTCTATAAATTACATTTTTAAACACTACTTATAAAATAAACATAATATTTAAAAATATAAAAATAGGAGCCGACCAGTAGCGGGAGCATGGTCCAAGCTACCGATGGTTAGGGCTCCAGAGACAGAAACCTCCTCACGATACGTGCCGTTTCTAGGAGAACTGCCTTCTGTATCAGGCCCTTGATCCATCCACCTAACGCCAGCCTCCTAAGATGGATGTCGAGGCTTTTAGGGATTAACCCATTGGCCGACACGACTATCGGCACAATGATAGCCGAATCCACACTCCACATGTCGACAACCTCGTGAGCTAAGTCTAGATATTTTATTTGTTTATCTTTCTCAGCTTTCACGAGGTTCTCGTCATGGTTCGTGACATCGATTATCATCGTGCGGCGTACTTGTCGGTCTATCACCACTATGTCAGGTTTATTGGCTACAATAGTCCTGTCAGTAATGATAGACCGGTCCCAGTACAATGTGATATGGTCATTTTCCAGGACTGGGTCGGGCACATACTTGTAGTACGGTACCTCAGATTCAACAAGTCGATAGTGTAAAGCAAGTTGCTGATGGATAATCTTGGCTACTTGATTATGCCTAAGTATGCAAATATTCACTGTTAGCCAAACGACCACAACCAGAAATTATAATTATGTCTAATGGATTCACCAGGACTATGACATGCCCGACATGTCAACCGTCCCATCCTTAATTATATATTTCCGATAGTTATTCGTAAGGATAACTTCGTCCATTATTGCACAGACAAATCCTTCAGTTTCTCCAAAGAGATTACTGAATCGTAGCCAAGATACGGACGCTAGAAAATCTACACTGGGCCCATGAAGGGCCCGGAAGAAGCGTCCGTGGAGCTCCTTGCTATGCCATACCTCCTTGCGATCATTGACGCTCAGTACCACAGGTTTGCGCCAGTTCTCTTTTGCCAAGGATAGTGGAGTAAATCCATTGTCCACTGCGGCTACTTCTCGATGCATACCCTCGTTAACTTTAAGGAAATATTCCCTGAGGTTGCACACCTCACGGTTGTGAAGGGTCTTAGCATTTAATAAGCCTCGACCACCACACTTCCGCGGGATGTACAACCTCATGACCGACGAACGAGGGTGATGCATGCGATTTGCAGTTAGCAGTGTCCGGACTCGCCTATCCAGGGTGTCAAGTTCAGTCTGAGTCCACTTGAGTATACCAAAAGAATACATTAGGACTGGCATGACCCAACCGTTAAAGGCTCGCACTTTGTTTCCACCTGATAAGGAACTTTTCAGTACCCTATTCAGACGGCCAAAGAAGCGCTCCTGTAACGATTGCTTCATATCCGGTTATTAATGCCTAATCCTTCTGACATACCAGGTACTTGTATGTATCGTTTGCGGAGAGTGATCTCAGCTTTGTGAAATCTGAGAGTTCTAGACCCTCAGATTCCACAATCTCTCCTCGCTTTACATGCATGACCGCACACTTGTCTACTCCAAACTCCATTCTGATGGAACTACTAAATTTTTCAGTTATATTCAGTAGTTCTATCAGTTGTTTCTTGTTTGGCGCAAACAACTTGAGGTCATCCATGTAAAGTAAGTGGGATATAACTAGACCCCTTCTCCGCAAAGGATAGCCTAACCCTGAATCCTCCAGTAGAGTACTTAGAGGATTCAAGGCCAAGCAGAACCATAGTGGGCTCAGGCTGTCACCCTGGAATATTCCTCGTACTATCCTTACAGGTTCTTCATTCCCTTGGATTTGTCTACATCCCGCAAAGCACAGTGCTCCACTGCCTCATACATGACTCCAAGAAGGCGCGTAAAGTTGCATCTATTTTATACAACTCCAGCACCTTCAGGAGCCATGTATGTGGTACAGAATCATATGCTTTTTTGTAGTCTATCCAGCATGTAGACAAATCTTTTCGGGACCGACGAACCTGTTGGCTAACAACCATATCAATGAGGAGTAGCTCCTTAGTTCCACGAGACCCCTCCCTACATCCATTTTGAGATACAGACATGATGGAATTTTTTTCAATATGTTTTGTTATTTTTGTCCTCAAAATGGATGTAAGAAGTTTATAGACCGTTGGTAAACATGTGATTGGTCTATAATTTTTGGGCTCAGTGGAACTACCTGATTTATGGAGCAGGTGGGTAACTCCTGTTGTTAGAAATTGTGGTAACGACCCAGTTTCCAAAGCTGCCTGGAAGTGTAATGCTAAGCGAACGTGTGAACTCTTGAGCCATTTAATCCAGAAATTGTGCAGTCCGTCCGGCCCGGTGATTTCCAATTCGGGACCGAACAGGCTGCACTGGCTACATCAGAGGAGGTAATTACTACCTCCTCCATCTCTGGTATAGTCTCACACCTTCGCTCATCATCATTATTATTATTATTATTATAGCACACTTATTTCTGAAAAATTGCTAGAATAAATCGAAAATTAAGTATATCGTCAAATATATGAATGAATGTAATTGTAATTATTTTTTAATATATAATTGGATGTAAAAACCAAAATAATTTAGGTATTTTTGGCCCGGGAAAATACCCAATTAGCAGCCTTGGGGTTGCCGGTTGACTAATGAGACAGTAATACAAGTTTAAAAATAAAAGGTGACGTGTCTATGGTTAGCTTCCTCCATTATAGGTCTTTCATCACCTTCGTTAATTACATAGAAGACAAATTATTGACAGTAGCAGCGCGACAGTCGCCGCCGCCGCGTCGCAGGTCGCGAAATGCTGCTCATGAATATGAGCCTCTAGCGTGGCTTGAAACTAGTAGAGTTCCTCGTTAAATTACTACGTGAGTAAGCCGAAAACATAATAATTTATTTAGTATCGAAAGTTACAATACAAATACATAGAAGACTTGGAGATAATTATAATACTTTCCCGCGATGGTTTACAATAACATAATATCACGCTATTTGTCCCCGAAGCCGCCCGAAGGGATAGACAGAGGTGCACATTACGACACTTAATGCCACTATACAATGTAAGTAACACTCACTTTTCACTATTTATGTTATAAGTCCCATGTAATAGGGGGTGCACCTATTGCCATATACCGGGCACAATTCCAGACTCCGTGTTACTACTGAGATTTTTAAAACACCCAGTAATACTTTGCCAGACCCGGGAATCGAACCCGAGACCCTTTGCCCGGCAGTCGCATTTGCGACCACATGGCCAACGAGGCGACCATAATAATTAATTAAAAACGATAGTTATTAAAATATGAGGAACATTAATGTGTTTACCCTTGCAATTTATAAACAGCCGCATTGTTAAATTATATTACTTACCGGGAAAGTCAATAGCCGGTAGATATTTTCGTTAAAACATACAAACAAACAAACAAATCGAGGGGTAACGAACTATTTGGTTTAAGCGACATTTTGGGCGATATTGAGTTATTAATTAATTTATTTATTTATCTATTTATGCACAACACACAGACAGTACACAGGAGAACACATATGTAAATAAATTGGAGGTACATAGGTACTACATATTCCCGTAGGAATCTCTTCCTGCAGTCATTCGACAGGAAAAACGGAGTAAAAACAGAGACACTGTGCGTAAAATGACATGAAATGTATTAAATAAATAGATCACAATAAAATACATAAACCTATACATACATATAGAGGTATGATAGATACCTACACATCAAATAATACACATATTAGAGTATATTACAAATAAACATATTATACATATATATATATATATATATATATGTATAATATGTTTATATGTAATATGTATAATATGTAAAAGTATATATATATATACTTATGACACTAATTTGAACAAGATGAGGAAAGGTAGTGCTCCCTTACGAGTCTTTTAAAGATTGGGATGATAATTATTATTATTCGACAGAGAAAAATTCGCTGATTCCGAATATATACCGAATATGGACTTGTTTCAACGTAACTCGACTTTTTTAATAAACTGTAGTTCAAATTTAGAACAGTGGCACTCTAAATGAATGTTGATTAAATCAGCTCCAAAACTGCATCAAAACATTTTCCTTCTACATAGATTTTTTACAAGTTACAGTACTCCAAACCAAAAAAATAAAGGTGGCTCGATTTAGGTGTCCAGAAGTGTATAACTCAATATCGCCCAACATGTCGCTTAAACCAAATAGTCCATTACCCCTCGAAATATATTTATTTCCATTTTGTTCACATATATAGAGGTACTTAATCTAAGCTTATTATTTAAATAGGAACTGCTTTAAGAACTTCTTTGTGTTATGAATCATACATAGTCAATGATACACTGAATGGTAAGTATAGGATGTTGCTATTAATATTTAACTAGCTTCTGCGCGCGACTTCGTACGCGAAATACCTTTTTTCCGGTTCCCGTAGGATTTTCAGGATTTTGTTGACAATAACAAACACAAAAAAAAAAGTTCTAGTCGTTCTAAAGTTATAGCGTGACAACTGGAAAAGGGTTTCATTTTTATATATTCATAGGTATATGAATAAAAAAAATGTTACCTTAAGGCAATTTTCCTTATCCCTATCGTGGGGGTTTTTTTAAGGGGGGAAAATCATTGAATGACTGCTCCCGCCTGGGTGAGGCGGGAGGGAGTGTCAGACTCTTACTGACTAAAAACCACCCCGTTCCTTCTCCGTCGAGCCGGAGCCCCGGTAACCTGTTAGGTTCTCCGCGACTCCGAATCGGCATCGGCCCTTTTGGGCCCCATCTGTGGTGGTCTGATGGCTCTTTGAGGCGCTCTCTCTCTTTAACCTAACATAAGGTCGTCCAAAAAAAAACAAAACCTAACCTAATCTAATATTCAACAATTCGTGTGCAAATTAGTATTTTTGTTTTACGGTTCAATTTTTTTATATGCAGTAGGTTATCAGTGGTCGGGTTTGCTTAATTTTTAAAATAGAGGTGCTGTAACAAATTCCCCATAAATTATTCACACACGCACTCACACACACACACACGCACACACACACACACTATTACCTCTAGATCATCCTGTAGAGTGTATCTACACAAATAAATATGAAAAGCTAAACAGATCAAAACAGATCATTGATTTATACATGACCGTCGCGCCACTTAAGTGGGACTCGAACTCCCCCATACGTGGGGGGACTTTATGGATCGATAGTAAGGGTAACGTCATATTAGTTGAGTATTGTTATCTTAGTATTATTTGGATTTAACCATCGTGAGACATAATTATTATAAATACGATTTACTTTATCAACTGTTCGTAAACTATCAAAATCCGTTGATTATGGGCTCCTAACGAGGCTTGAAACTAATTGAGTAACCTAGTTAAATGTTACGAGAGTAAGCTCAACTTTTTTATTTAGTAAGCTGCTTCACGCCGATTCACGCGATTTCACCCACTTTGTTCGGCGCGTATTGATCCTAGCGTGATGATTTGTATATAGGTAGCCTATTTTTTTTTTTTTTTTAAGGGGTGAAAATCATCGAATGACTTCTCCCGCCTGGGTGAGGCGGGAGGGAGTGTCAGACTCTTACTGACTAAAAACCACCCCGTTCCTTCTCCTGCACGTCGAGCCGGAGCCCCGGTTACCCGTTAGGTTCTCCGCGACAGCTTTCCTCGATAAATAGACTATTCAACACAAAAATTGTTTGACCTGATACCTGCCGCATCTTTTCGCCATCGACCCTCACGACAGCATATTCATCCCCATCATATAGATGGTTGGCAGGCCACAACTGTGCGGTTCTCACGTAGCTTCCTGCCTCGCACAGCAAAACTGTGGAATGATCTATCGTCGGAGGTATTACCAAACCTGTGGAATGATCTATCGTCGGAGGTATTACCAAACCTGTGGAATGATCTATCGTCGGAGGTATTACCAAACCTGTGGAATGATCTATCGTCGGAGGTATTACCAAACCTGTGGAATGATCTATCGTCGGAGGTATTACCAAACCTGTGGAATGATCTATCGTCGGAGGTATTACCAAACCGATACGACCTACAAACCTTCAAGAAAAGAGCGTACTCCTTTTTAAAAGGCCGGCAACGCACCTGTGGCTCCTCTGGTGTTGCGGGTGTCCATGGGCGGCGCTGATCGCTTACCATCAGATGACCGTCTACTCGTTTGCCTCCTATTCCATAAAAAAATATTATTTTTAAAAAATATTCAAATTACAGTTTTGACTTTTCTACGATTTTATTAGGTACTAGCAGCCCGTCCCGGCTTTGCACGGGGTAGACAAATATTTATTTTTGAAAAATTGGATTGTTGTAGTAACATAACTACAATAGTTGGACGTATGCTACCGCGGAGTTTTTTGTAGACATTATGATGTTCTTCAATATTGTTGTACATTATTTTGTTCTATCGCTAATAGTTTCGGCAGCGCATTCGACGAAAGACATTTTAAGACTCATTTTTCTACTCCTTCGGTTACATTGTTCAAATTTTAACCTGTGTCAAATTGGAAGAATGTAGCATTCCATTGGTGAAAGAATTTTTTAAATCGGCCCAGTACTTTTAGGTACACATCTTTCCTCTTTATAATATTAGTGTAGATATTATTTGTGTATGTATAATTTTGTATACTACCCTACAATGTGTGCACAACTTTATAAAGTACCTACAAGTTTATGGAGCAACAACATGATTTTCCCAAAGTTACTAAATATGACTAAAGATAACTATTCTCGGAAACTTTTTGACTACAAATATTACGATGTCTCTTATAGAACGACTTTTTAAATAGTTGGTTCAGGTAAATAAACTTAGACAGCACTATTACCCCTCGAAGGGGGTAAACAAGGGTGCAAATAGGTACCGTACTATTTGTTTTATAATAGAGTAGATGACTAATTTTTATTTTAATGTCCATGTCATCTTTAGTTAGTATGTATATTAAAAAACATTAGACACGTATTTTTTATTTTCTTACGGAAACGAATACTTTCGAAGATATATTGATTTGAAATGTCCCGTGACGTCGCTTCTATGTAGATTTTATACGTAGAAATGACGTTTTAGCCCCCACTCCTAAACTTTGATTCGTTTCATCTAAGTATTGTTTTATTATACGAAAAAAACTGTCTAATATTTTTTCATTACCTGACGGACTAATTAGAATTTAATTTTCATACCCTGTCAACATCCCTATAATCTTTTTTGTCGGCAAAGTCTGACCCCCTATTAGGTACATAGGACTCATAACATAAATAGTGCAAATTGGGTGTTACATTGTACAGTGCTATTTAGTGTCGTAATGAGCACCGCTGCCTATCCCTTCGGGGATAAAAGACGTGATGTTGTGTCATCAAAGTAAGTAAATGAGACCAATTTAGGAGCAAGTCTCTCCTCAAAAACGGGGCACCACTGCATACTGCGTGTTACCATTGAATTTTTTTTTGATAACTTAAATAAACCATGTAGCTACGTGCGAACTTTGCCCGACTCGTGATTTGGATCCAAAACTCCAAAACCAGTCAAAATATCGACCACTCGAACAACGTCAAAAACCATTTCTACCTAATTCCAAACCACAACATAATCTGTGGCATGTAATTTGGCGCGCCGTCACGATGACAGCTCGGCGGAAGGGGCGTGGCTTCCGGCCGCGTTCCGTTTTACTTAACGCGCGCTCGCAAAATGACACGACCCATTAAAATCGACCAGCGTAACTTGGACTACCCTCTCTTCGCTTTGATGCTAAATGTTGACAGTCTTTGAGATTGAAGTGGTTTACGAAAGTGGATATTTTGTATAATCTGATCATGTTTTTTGTTATGTCGTTTAATGCTTGATTTATTGTTGAGTGTGACATTGTAAATATCATATTATGTAAGTCCTTAATGGGTTTTCTCATAGATTTTGGTATGAACAGAAAAAATCTTATATCTTATACTCTTATACTATTATATAAAGCGGAAGAGTTTGTTTTTTTTGTTTGTTTGTTTGTTTGAACGCGCTAATCTCCGTAACTACAAGTCAGATTTGAATAATACTTTTTGTGTTGGATAACGCATTTATCGAGGGTGGCTATATACTATAAAACATCACGTTATAACCAATAGGATCTGAGCAGAGCGTGTAAAACTGCACGGAAGTAGCTAGTATGTTTATATATTGTATGGAATTATTAATAGATAGCTAATGATTGGAAACGTGTGTTGTATATTTTTATTTTATAGCAGTTTAAATTTACTAATTACACGCTAATTTGACTGCCCAGCAACGACCTCTACTCGGATTTGTTACTTAAGTCGGATACAATATCACATCATCACGCTTTTTATCCCCGAAGGGGTAGGTAGAGGTGTACATTACGGCACTTAATGCCACTGTACAATGTAACACCTATTTTTCACTATTTATGTTATGAGTCCCATGTAATAGGCGGTGAGCCTATTGCCATATACTGGGCACAATTCCGGACTCCGTGCCACTACTGAGATTAAAAAAACCCAGTTGTACTTTGCCCAACCCGGGAATCGAAATCGAAACCCCTTGTCTGGCTGTCGCACTTGCGACCACACGACCAACGAGGCAGTCGGATACAAATACAATGTTATTAATTGAGTATTTTTAGGTATGAAATAGATCGGAATCAGATAATGCACCCAGTGGTGAGTGCAAAAGCCCTAATACATGAGGTCTTTTTTTAGGGGGGATAATCATCGAATGTCTGCTCCCGCCTGGGTGAGGCGGGAGGGAGTGTCAGACTCTTACTGACTGAAAACCACCCCGTTCCTTCTCCTGCACTTCGAGCCGGAGCCCCGGTTACCGTTAGGTTCTCCGCGACAATACATGAGGTCTAACATAACTAGTGAATTAAATGACAATTTGTGCAATGCTGCCTCCAAAGTCAAAGTCAAAGCATTTATTTCAATGAACTCGTCGAGTACCGTCATTACAGACACAATTATAGAACAATAGGTTGCGGTCACCGGTGACCGCTTGGTGTTTGACAGTTTAAACCATAATTTGGTACTTTTGAAACGTCAACAAATGTATAATAAATAATAGTCTGTCAGTCAGTCCGTCAGTGAAGCTAGGTGAAGCTAGGTGCTCATTCCAAAATGTAGATTCGTATGGAGAAGAACGAGCAAGAAACTCCATTCGTTACTCTTTTTACAAAATGTATGTTCTACAATGTCTCTGATACATATCCTTTCGCAAACTAAAAAGTGCGATGTAGAGGTATATCTTGTTTTAATATTCAAGAAGTTTTATAAATCGACAAAATAAGTTATCTCATCACAAAACCATCATTAAGGGTGGTCTCCCATTAATAATATTTAACAATACACCGACAGATCTAAGTACACTGGTCGCCGCACTAATGGGATAATTAATAATGTCAAGATTTATGGCGCGAAACGAAACGACACGACGCCATTTTGACGGAAAAAGTATTCGAAATATCTTTCTGTAGATTGTATTTATTTAAAAGTATTTATATTGACAAAATATTTGGCGATCCGGTTGGAATATTTTCACGGTTATTTATTACAAGTTCGCGTGAAGCGTGAAATACCAAATGTTAGTAAATTGCTTGGTGTTTTTCGTATGCCATTGCGTCTTTTATTTCAAGTTAGTTTTATACTTCAAATAGCTACTTGCGCCCGATTTCACCCGCTCTGCTCGGTTCCTATTGGTTGTAGCGTGATGTTTTATAGCCTATAGCCTTCCTCGATAAATGGACTATCCAACACAAACAGAATTATTCAATTCGAATCAGTAGTTTCGGAGATTAGCGCGTTCAAACAAAAAAACAAACTCAGCTTTAGCTTTATAATATTAGTATAGATGAATATTCACTTTTCGTTTATTTGGGACGAACTCGCGACTACCTCTCAAAACCGCTGCAACTCATGTGAGCCAGAATCAACACATAATAACAGATTTTTCATTAAAATTAGACTAATATTAGCAAAAACAATAAAGAAAAACCTACATACATTTAATTGTACCCATAAACATACATGCATTTTTAAAAGTAAACAGCGTGAGGTATAATCTGTATAATGGTGGCTATGCCTACCCACTAGCCGGTAACTGCAGGCTACAATTACGGTAGGCTACAAATTAGGCCAAATTATCGAATTAATATTGATCGGCTATTATCGTTGCCGTGTTTGATGTTGGACGTAATATGGGACCAATATTTGGTTTGTCATTTTGTTCTATTTAGTTTAAACTGTCAAACACCGCGAGGACACCGGTGACCGCAACCTATTGTTCTATAATTGTGTCTATAATGGCGGTAGTCGACGAGTTAAGGGGTTCTACAATAATAAATTGTAATTGTAATTAATATTTTCTATTTCATTTATACGTCTACAAAACTGTGATGCGATGCAATGCGAATTCGCAACGCAATGCGAATCGAACGTGTCATGACGGCGACTACACCAGTGTCATAAGGGAGCAGTATATTGCCAAATGCCACATCACACACTGGGCACAACATTCTTGCTATACTTCTATACTAATATTATAAAGAGGAAAGATTTGTATTTTTGTATTTTTGTATGTTTGTAATGAATAAACTCAAAAACTACTGGACCGATAGCAATAATTTTTTCACCATTAGAAAGCTGCATTATTCAGAAGTAACATAGGCTATATAATATCACGCTAGGTCCTATAGTTGTGGAGCAGTAATCAAAAATGTTTTAAAAACGGGGGAATAGAATCGTTTCTGAGGCCTTCCGTGGCGTGCGCTGAGCATTATAGAGGTAGTTAAAGTTATACAAAAATGCTCTATAGATGAATTGTTCATCTTAACATTATTTTTAAAAAAGTCCGCGAGAGCATATGTCTACCTTTTATAGTTGACCCATAACAATCGTTTTAATGAATGGTTCAATCCTTATAACAGTTTGCTCTAGATAAATTTTGAATTGTTCAATCGGTGACCTTAAGACTATTAATTCATCCAAAAGATACCTATTAGGTAAGTACTTACCTACTATTTTAAAAATAATAAACTGAGAATAAATATAAATAAAACGTAAAACTATGTAAAAAATCTTAAATCCCCCCGTGCGAAGCCGGGACGGGCCGCTAGTGCTATATACGATTGAGAATTTTTTAAAAGCCGAAAAAGCTTATTAATGTTTTGACCGATACATCATCTAAACCGATACCCCTAGCTAACTCTGCCATGGATTGAAATAAAGTTGAAGAGTCTCTTCATAGGAACGCTCTAGGGCCAATTTTTTCAACGCTAGACAAATGTTAACGGAAGAATAACTTTTGAATATTTGACAATTCTTCCATACTAAAAATTGACACATGTCAATTTTATTCTTCAGTTAAAAATTAACTGACATTAAAAAATCGGCCCCTAATCTTTAGAAGTACTGCAGCTGTAGCCAAATGCCATTTAGCGCTTGTCTACATGTAGAATAGAAAACCAAATTAGTTATATATGCAATTGACGTAAATTTTGACACTTGTCAGTGTCATCCCCATACATTTTGATTTCTACTCTCTCTGTAGACAAGCGCTAAAGTGGCGTTTGGCTAAAAGCTTTCTGGTTCGTAATGAATATTTTTAAGAGACAATAATAGTATCAATCTTCCTTGAGATATATTCCTATAGGCTATAAGACATCACGCTATTATCGAAAGGAGCTGAGCAGTTAATGACACCGCGCGGGAGGATATCGTTTGGCTATAAATAAAAAAAGCTGTAATAGAAATCGTAATAGAAAGGCCAAATACTTGGTCCAAACATTGGTCTATTGTGTCCAACTCCCCAGTTGAGCTACTCGCAATAATTGATGGGTGCTCACTGCCCAATACGTGTCATTTGTGTCCGTCAAACTAAGGGGCCCTGTTTGTTTTGTCACATAGACTGTGTAATGGGATAGACTATCGTTCAATTAGATTTTACTCTGAATTAATATATTTTACAATAAATCTTTTACCATTGCTCTTTTTTGGAATAGGAGGCAAACGAGCAGACGGATCATCTGATGGTAAGCGATGAGCGCCGTCCATGGACACCCACAATGCCAGAGGAGTCACAGATGCGTTGCCGGCCTTTTAAAAAGGAGTACACTCTTTTCTTAAAGGTATCAAGGTCGTATCGGTTCAGAAATACCACTGACGACAGATCATTCCACAGTTTTGCAGTGCGAGGCAGAAAACAACAAAAAAGAAGCGCACAGTAGTGGCCTGCCAATCATGTATCTTGATCTATCAAGATAGTAATAATAATTACGATTTGTCTTTTTATGGGATAAACCGGTAAACGCGCAGGCGGATTACCAGATGGTAAGTAATCGGCGTCGCCCATGGACACCTGGAAAACAAGAGGCCATTCCGAATTGGAGGATTTTGGGATTAGGAATTGGAGGATTGTTGAGGATTTAGGGATTAGGAAAGGGGTAATTGGGCCTCCGGTAACCTCACTCACACGACGAAACACAACGCAAGCGTTGTTTCACGTCGGTCTTCTGCTCGGCCGTGGTATCACTCCGATCGAGCCGGCCCATTCGTGCCGAAGCATGGCTCTCCCACACTTAATATTGTTATTTGGTTCCTCTAAACATTGCTAGCTCTGTCCCCTAATTTGTGTAATCAATTTATAATTTGGTAATGAACGGGTGTGAGTTGCTTAAGCATCGATTTATTAGCAGTTTCAGTCACGCTACACAGGAATACAACCCCCATACACTGGAGTCGTGGGATACCTATATTTCTATGATTTTTTTAATTCACATGTTGTAGAAGCAAATTGATCCTGGGTGCGGGGTAATTTTTATGGGATAGGGAGTTGGCGAGCAAATAAGCAAATATTCTGATGATGGTAAGTGATCTGTGCCAGCTGTGGATATATGCAACACTAAAGGAGTTAGTAAATAGGTGTATTGAGGGTAAGCTAATAACACATTGATGTTGTTTCACATCGGTTTTCTGTAATGCCGTTTTATCATTGTTGTATACACTACGGTAGATGACTTATCATTGTTGTATACAATACGATTTTATACTTCAATGTCCGTCTGGTAGATTTTTTAAAATCATTAGACACGTATTTTTTATTTTTTAACAGAAACGAATACTTTCGACGATACATTGATTTGAAATGTCGCTTGACGTCACTTCATGTACATTTTATACGTAGAAATGACGTTTTAGCTCCCACTCCTAAACTATGATTCGTTTTATCTAAGTATTATTTTATTATACGACAAAATAAAAAAATACGCGTTCAATATTTATTCAGTACCTAACTTACGGACAAATAGATTTTTAATGTTCATACCCTGTCATCATCCTAATTGGGCTGGCTCTGCAATACCAAAGCATGGTTCTCATATATTTAAACATGATTAAGTATTGAACAGTAGCCACCGAAACACGGACATCACACTAATGTTGTAATTATATGAAAGTTTCTTTGTTTTTATGTTTGTCCATCAATCACGCTGAAACTGCTGAACGGATTTTGATGAAATTTGGTATACAGGTGGTATGGGCTGACTTAGGTGATAGGATATTTACTATCCGATTAAATGCTACTATGGTTAAACAGGACTCATTATCTACGCGTAAGAAGACGCGGGCAACAGCTAGTCCTATGTTGTTATGCTATTAGAGGGGCAATTAAATTCCAAAGAATCTTCAAGCTATTTGTCAAGCTAGGAGCTTATGACAAACCCTATTACGTAGAGGAAGAAGTTATGAGTAGGATAGTGAGCTAGACATCATAATCATCATCATCATCATCATCATCAACAGCCTATAAATGCCCACTGCTGAGCAAAGCCTCTTCTCACACGGAGAAGGTTTGAGCATTAATCACCACGCTTGCTCATTGCGGGTTGGCGATTTCAAACTAAAAATTAGAAATTATAAGTCCAGGTTTCCTCACGATGTTTTCCTTCACCGTTTGTCAGTGGTGTCTAAATAATTTTAGAAAGTACATATAACTCGGAAAAAGTCACATTGGTACTTGCCGTTGGTAAGTTTCGAACCCGCACCCTTATGCATGAGAAGCGGGTGTCTTAACCTCCGGGCCACCACGACGACAAACAAGAACGTGAACTAGACAAACAATACAAATAGGAAGACCTTCCGTAATATTACTTTTAAAATCAAAATCTCTTTAAGACCCCATCCGGTCCGGGCATCAAATGTTCCTTCAGTTAACAGCCGAAGAACTGTCGAAGCTAACGAGCCAATTAGACAAAAACACTTCTCCCATATAAACTACCACAGCACCCGATAATTAAAAACCCACGAACACACACTGTCAACAACCCTAATTAGAAAATACAGTCTATTTTTAAACATGGCAATTAAACAATTTGTTTTCGACGCTGACAACACGCATGGCTAGCGACAGTTTATTACTCTGGCAACATTTTACTTGCAAGTGTGAATTACGTTTTAAAATGGCAATGAGACGTGAAATGGAGTGTTTTCGCGCCTTTGAGATCTAAAATTGGACGACAGATGTGTCGCACACGTTTTGCTTGAGTTGAACAAGTTTTATTACTCGTGTGTAACTTACTAAGTAAGTATATTTAGTGATTTGTATTGACTTTTGTTGTTTTTTTTTGTTGTTAATTAACTAAAATCGCGGGTTACTCTATCTTATATATTCACGTGAATATATTGAGAAAAGCTCTACTACTTTCGAACCACAGAGGGGTTCTTTCTCATGAGTTTTATACTGTGAGTCACAGTGAGTGAGTTAGTTAATTTAGTATGTCTCACGATAGTTATTGTAAAGACTTTGTTCTTGTTGTAGTGTGACTTTTTGATTGCTGCAGATGGCTTGATGATTAGGTGATTGATCCTTCATCATCAGGTTGTTTGCATTGCCCGATGTAGGCTTCTTCGATCCAATAGGACACACGCAACAGGGTGCTTACTCTGAACCTATCTCAATGTCAATCCAATAAAATCTCAATAATTATTCAATGTCAACACTATACAACCACAATCGTAGCTGTTACAATAGCATTCAAAGTACGGAATATAAAGCCAAACTCAATAACATTTAATTCAATAAATATCCACGCAATACGAATGCAATGGGCGCTAGTGTTACAACTCAAGATTACGAAATTTCGCAAATCCAATGTCGATCGATCGGAATTGGATTCAAGATTAAGCCTCGATCGCTCTTTCTTTCTAACCACTACCAGTCACCGTGCGGATACTTCACTCCACCTAGCTGGGTGCCTCCGTTTACCTTATGAGGTTACCGAGGGTCTAATTCCTCACCTCCCCCTTGTCCTGAATCCCCAAATCCCTAGCTCCCAAAAGGTCGGTAATGCACGGTCCGTTATTATGGAACTGTACTAGCAGTAAAATCTTCTTGTACAGAAACACAATTGTCAAACACCGAACGCGAGTTGGACAAAATAAAATCTACACCCTACCTTGTCAAAACTAGCCAACTAGTAAACAACCAGGACAATAAAGTGTCCTACGCCGAAACTTTAAAACTTCGATTACCCAAGGTCGTGCCCGCGATGGAATCCTCCCGCGCGCCGCTTCCGTGTGTTGTCGCCTACCCCACGTCCGAGCGCTCAGCTGATTTTAAGTCATCGTCGGCGACTAAGCAAGCGCTCATGAAAGCTATCAAACCGTGCGACGACGATTTTCAAATCGTAGGGGTCAAGAAAACGGCAAAGTCGGGTGTCGTACTGCGTGTAGCTAACGAACAACAAATTAAGAAGCTCGAGTCCGTGTCTGCGATTCGTTCCGCCGGTTTGCGCTTGGAAAAACCAAAGGGCCGTAGACCGCGTATCTTGGTCAAAGACGTCCCGGGTTCGATGGAGGACAACGCGTTTTTGACCTCATTATATCGGCAAAATATTAACGGCGAACTCAAAATCGAAGAGGAGGATTTTATCAAGTCATGTAAAATTACCCGCCGACGTACTTTGCAAAACGGTCGTAAATGGATCGGTATTGAAATCGATACCAGCATACGGAAGCATCTCGTGTCAACTAAGGAGAAGTTGTTTATTGATTGGGCTACCTGCCGTTTTATCGATGACGTCGAGGTAGTCAGGTGCCATTTGTGTCAGTAGTTCGGACACGTGAGAAAGCATTGTGTTGCAAAGACGCCTACTTGCGGTAATTGCGCCGAAGCGCACGAGAGCGACAACTGCCCTCATATAAAGGAAACAAATTTTATTCCTACTTGTGTGGCGTGTAAACGTTTTAAGAAACCTCATGATCACCGTTGTGGCTCGCCAGAGTGTGGAACCTATAAAACAAAACTTGAACAACTTATTCTCAATACAACCTATTAAATAAAAGTATGGATAAGTTAACCATAGGGCAGTTGAATCTCCATAACGATAGGGTTGCAACGTCTGAGTTAGATAAATTAATTGTCGATTATCAACTTGACATAGTTCTTATTCAAGAACAATGTCAAAATACCCACTTACGGCACAGGGTAGTGCAGCTGGATGGCAGGTCGCGGGCTGGAATTTATGTCACGAGATCACCTAATTTCACAGTAACATCCATAGCTAATTTAATGACGTCACACTGTGCCGTCGCGGAGATTGCTTCGGGAAATTGTAAACTTTACGTTGTGAGCTGTTACTTTCAATATTCTGATTCAGTTACTCCTCATATTCACCACCTCCGTCACGTCTTGCAATCACTTGCGGGCTCCAAAATTATTATTGGTGCCGACGTTAACGCGTCTTCATCCTTGTGGTATGGCAAGGTTAGGGCTACTGACATGGAACGGCGCTGTGCTATTGAGGAATTCATTGCTGAAATGAATCTCTCCATTCATAACACCCCTGATGCACCACCTACTTTTTGCAGCCAAATGGGCGAATCTTGTATTGACGTCACACGTTCTAGTGCGGACGTTAGCTTGGATAGGTGGCGTGTCCTACCAGATGCGTCGTGTAGTGATCATCGCCTGATCGTGTACGAATATGTTTCAACATTACTCCAGGGTCCAACATATTGCAATGATAGCTTTAGGTACAAGACTAAGGGTGCGGATTGGAACTTTTTTAGTTCATTATTTGCATCCCAAGTCAGAGACTTCACTCGCAGAGATCTCTCGGCCGAGGAGGGCGCTGAAATCATGTCAGATGCCTTTACTTACTGTGCCGACGTTGCTTTTGGTCGCGGGTCCGTGACTAGTACGCGTAGATGCGACTGTTGGAATAACTATCTAGTCGAACAACGTAAATGCTTTCGTAAAGCGCGCAAACAGTTAAATAGACTAAAGAAACGTCAGGTAACCGGTACCGTTATTGGTGAAGCACTGATTGCGTTTAGAGTTGCCAGGTCACGTTATAGGGCTTCGGTGGAGAAAGCCAAGGGTGATTTGCTACGGAGGGTTGTACAGAAATTAGATAAGGAGGGCCCGTGGTCGCCTCTATACCATGAGTTCAAAGCCAATAGATCCGTCGATCTGGCATTCGTACAGAACATAAAAGTCAACGATGTTCACACCACTGGTATTGAGGAGACAACGGAAGTTCTACTCGACGAACTTGTCCCTGACGATGTGCTCGAGACAGACAATGATTACCATCAACAGATTAGGTCGTGGGTAGCTATACCGCCGGAGTCACCTGTGTCTGATCTACCGTCCATCAATGAGCTCGTAACTATTGTTAAAACTTTGCTTTTAAATAAATCATCTGGTGAAGACAAAGTCTCAAATAAAATGATAATAGAAGCATGTAAATCCGCGGCTGATGCGATCCTAACTGTGTTCAACCGTTGTATCGCGGAAGGTGTCTTTCCTCGTGTATGGCGACGTGGATTCATTCGCATAATCCTTAAAAATGCAAATAAACCCCCCGATGACCCGAAGTCATACCGGCCTATCACGCTTTTACCATCTTTAGGGAAACTACTTGAGCGACTTATCGTTCCTCGTTTACTGCCAGGTGGACCAAAATTCCACAACAATCAATTTGGTTTCACTGTAGGAAAGTCTACTGTCGACGCGGCTCTTTCTGTCCGATCCATGGTAAATTTGTCTGAACACAAGTATATAGTAGGCATTTTTCTGGACTGTCTCGTTGGCCGAGTATTCGCAAGTGCGACTGCCGGGCAAGGGGTCTCGGGTTCGATTCCCGGGTCGGGCAAAGTATTACTGGGTTTTTTTAAATTCTCAGTAGTAGCACGGAGTCTGGAAATGTGCCCGGTATATGGCAATAGGCTCACCCCCTATTACATGGGACTCATAACAACTAGTGAAAAGTGGGTGTTACATTGTACTATGGTAGAATGTGCACCTCTGCCTACCCCTTCGGGGATAAAAGGCGTGATGTTATGTTATGTTTTCTGGACATTTCCGGTGCCTTTGATAACGCATGGTGGCCAATGTTACTCTTAAAACTGAAAGGTCGTGGCTGTTTTAGTAACATATATAAATTAATATACACTTATTTCCTTCACGGTTCCGTAAACTGAAGCTTGGTCATTGTTCTCGGTCGAAGTCGTTATCAATGGGATGTCCTCAGGGCTCCGTTATTGGCCCGTATTTGTGGAATTTAGGATTTGATGATTTGCTCGCGATTCCCCTTCCTTGTGGCTGTACTTTGACTGGATATGCGGATGATGGCCTTTTGCTAGTACAATCAAATACCCGCGCCGGACTGGCTTTTGGCTTTTGGAGTATTTGGCTAAAGACTGTCTTAGTAGGATCTCGCGATGGGGCGAACGAAATCGCTTGACTTTTGCACCCCAAAAACTTACCAGCTATTGCTTAAAGGAAATCTAAAGTCATGGCCGTCTATTAAATTTAAAAATGTTTCCGTAAAACGAAAGGAGTCTGTTTGTTACCTCGGTCTAGTATTGGAAAAAAACTTTTCTTTCATTGAACATATTAAGGCCATTAGTCAGAAAGCCAAAAATAACTTCTATGCGCTGACGCGAATTTCCAAGGCCACCTGGGGTCTCTCTTTTCTTACGCTTAGGATCATATACGGAGCAACCTACCTGGGATGCGTGTGCTACGGGGCACCTGTCTGGGCTGATAGGGCCACAATAGGCGCGGTACGGCGAAAACTTCTCCAAGGCCAGCGTCTAGCCTTGATTTTCCTGTGTAAGGCCTATAGGACGGTTAGCACTGAGGCCCTACCTGTGCTCGCAGGCGTCCTTCCGGTAGATCTTGAGGTGCAGCGACGTGCTGCTATGTACTACAGTGCGAGGCCTAATTTGTCAGCAAGCTTTCTAGCACAACGTGATAGAAATAAAATTGATAGATTGTTTAAAAGCAAATTGTTCTCATTTAAACTTATTGATTCACCATGGTGCCAGTGTTCGACAGAGGAGTTGCGATACGAGCAGTCGGCCCATCACATACTCTGGGAGTGTGATCTCTGGCAATATGAACGTAACACTATGTTAAATAATTTAATTGTTTCGTCAGGTGTAGTTTATTATACGGACCTTGTGGAATCTAGAACGAATTTCCGTGCGTTTAGGCGTTTTTGCCATACCTATTATTGGAAGCAAGTATAACAGCTCACACATAGGACCCACTTAGTTTTTAGTCAAATTTCCGTGGTGCTTGGCGACTGGGCTTCACCCAGTTGTACAGTCTCTTCTTTGTGCCTTTGGGCTTAATTCATTCTGTTTCCTGCAGTAATTCACCGAGGGAAGTGAAAACCATAGTTTTTCTTCTTCTCCTCTTATAATATCTTCTGATTCACTTCGATGCGGGAACCAAGACAGTTACTCATGTCCCTGGGACGCGCTGGACTTCAGTGTTCCGGTGTTTTCATAGTTGTATCTATTGTAGATCCTGGCTTACAGGAGTTGCAGCGGTTTTGGGAGGCTGTGGCGGGCTTGTCCCAAAAAAAAGGTCGGTAATGCACTTGTAAGCTGTAACTCCTCTAGTGTTGCGGGTGTCTTTGAGCAGCGCTGATTGCTTACCATCAGGTGATTCGTCTGCTCATTTACTGGCCTATCCTATAGGAATTAACTTTCTAAGAATAAATTTATAAATTCTGTTGCGACATGATAATAAGAAGATTTTGTCAATATACCTACCAATCCTCTGGCCAGACAGTTGGTACACACTGGGGGCTGTTCGAGTTTTTTTTACCTCTATAATAAAACATTCCTACACTTAGATTTTCTTCGGTATAGTGGGTGCGTTTACAAACATACTAGTTCACATACAAATGACATCGAGACCCGAAACAACAAATACGGTAGGTAGTCAAATTCAATACTTTTCTATGAATTTTGTATTGGATCGCAACTTATGACGTCATCGAATTTTGGGGTCAAATAGCCTTACTTATTTCCTTAAATTTAGTGAGAAAAATCTAAAAGTAGGTAAATTGTCAAATCAATGGATGAGAGTGTGATTATTTTTTAATTATTGATTGCATTGAAAAGTTGAAACAATTTATTTTAAATCTAGGAAACTAGCCAATTGAGGATCACACAAAGAGCGGCAACTCATTGCCCAGCCTATGTGCCAACCGGACAGTCATCCGATTCAGTTCGATTCCCGCACAAAATCACTCTATGTGTGATCCACAAATTGTTATTTCGGGTTTAAATTATGAGTTTTTAAACAAAACGACACAACAGATGCGAAAATTGAAAAAGGGTGATACAGTCAATTCCTTTTTTTTCAATCAAAACAATAAAATTACTACCAAAAATACTGAATTACACACTAAATTTGCTCATCAAATAAATCAATGATACTATACGTTTAGACGTTTAAAACTTAACTGTTTTACTGAATGACTATATTTTAAGTAAATGTAAATCTAATAATTCCTAACCTAACCTAACATAACCTATTTTGGAAATTCCGTTGTAATATTGAACAATTTGTGTGCAAATCAGTATTTTTGTTTTACGGTGAGTAATATGTACCTAGTTAATTTGTAGTACAGTAATTTTTTGGATACGCAGTAGGTTATTACTGGAGAGATTTAGTTTGCTTAAATTTGTAAATAGAGGTGCAGGTAAAAATTCCCCAAAGAAAAAGTTGTAAGTAAATATAAACTTAACTATTAACAATCTAAAACCACTAATGCAGAAATCAGCTAAAAATAAAATAAATTACCCATCGATTGCAATTTGGCTAGACTCGCATCATAAAACGACCGAGCCTCGATCTGTTCGCGCCAAAACAAACGTCACATTTCCCGCCCATTTTGTATCAATCACCTTGACAGCTCATAGGGTTGACAGTGATAGGTAATAATAATCGATTATTTTGAAATCGAATAAAAATTATTAGTTTTATTAATAAGTTTTATTGAGATGAATGGCTTATCAATAAATTAAGCTTTAATTTATAATTGGGATATTAAAGCTTTTTATTTTTTAGTGGTTTGGCAGCTAAGTACTAACGTAATTTATGTATTTTCTTTATTAAATTAGTGCACATGGACATGTGGATAGGTATTCAGATCTACCAACCTATTAGACTAATAATTATGTTTCAAAGATGTCATCTACTTAGACACCAGTAAGGCAGTAACATATTATATTTATATTACTTACCTATATGAGACGACATGATGTGGATGCTGCCACATCGTATAATAATGATTATGAAAGCTTCTGCGCGCAGGTTTGCCCACGTTCCCATATTCCAGACCATAATTTATCCAAATACCATCATTGTTCCAAATACCATCCCGGACCTTTCAGGTGTTTTGACGTGATCCAGTAACAAACAAACACACAATCATAAACTTTCGCATATTAATATTATAGTTATGAAGTTTTGAAATAATATTCAACAAAGAAACTAACCCAACCGCGACCCCTACCCACATTTTCATAAAAACATCAAAAATTCGCGCCATCTTTTGACAGCTGTCATCGTTGTGTCAATGTCAAGCAACCCTAAAGTTGCGGACGTTATTTCAAGCACTAATGGTTTCGTTAATTGTGAATTGAGATTATAATTAGAATCGAAACTAACTATTTAACGAGCTAAAGACGTCAAATTAATTGTCACTCGAGTTTCTGAATGCTTGGCAGTCGGCGTGGCAGTTTAAATTCTTTTGATGAACATCTTTTTTTGTTTAGCTAAGTAGTTATTTGTTTGTATCCCGGTTGGGTTGGTTTGGTTTAATTTATTGATGGGTGCGTTCTTTTTGGTTGAATGATTGTAAATGTGACTCTTCAGCTTTTCTTCTTGATGACGAGGGCAAAATTTCAAATGGCGTCTAGTTTTTTAGAGATAAAAGACTAAGAAGTGTGGGATTTTTAACCCATTAAACCACCTTGGTGACCACCCTCAAAACCTGTATGAACGCACCGGGTCCTCTAAAAGAGACCTGCTCCGGAGGGCTAAAGGTCTCGGGTTCCACTGGTTGAGGCCCAACTGGGCTGATGCCGATTCGGAGTCGCGGAGAACCTAACGGGTTACCGGGGCTCCGGCTCGACGTGCAGGAGAAGGAACGGGGTGATTTTTAGTCAGTAAGAGTCTGACACTCCTTCCCGCCTCATACAGGCGGGAGCAATCATTCGATAATTTTCCCCCCATAAAAAAAGGTCTCGAGTTCGATTTTTAAAGGTGAATTACTTATTACTTAAGGAGTTTTGGAATTCAGTATTTATTTGGCAATATTTTTGTTTTTGGTTTTAAGTAGTTGATCTGCTGGCCACTGCACAGTACACCTCTGAACTCTGTTTGCTTTTTGGGGGTTGTAATTTAAAATGTGTTTTTTTTTTTGTGGAAAATCATCGAATGACTGCTCCCGTCTGGGTGAGGCGGGAGGGAGTGTCAGACTCTTACGGACTAAACACCACCCCGTTCCTACTCCTGCACTTCGGGCCAGGGCCCCGGTAACCCGTTAGGTTCTCCGTTCTCCGACAATTTACAAGGTGTGAGGTTATAGTTCTATCGAGTAATTTCATTTGCGGTATTACCTACCACAAAAAGTCTTTGAAGTCAATCAATTTAAATTTTTATTATTAGGCGGTTTTCGGAATGAGTATTAGGTAAATAATAAATCTACAGTAAGGTTGCTACAGTCGCTGGGCGACGGATGCTGGTAATATTACAAATTAATTGTATGTATTATCACGCATGGGCCGGCTCGACAGAGGTGATACCACGACTTCACAGAAAATAGACGTGAAACAACGTTTGCGTTGAATTTCGTCGTGCATGATAAGTAACCGGAGACTCAATAATCACCCCTCTCTTCCTCAATTTCCCCAATCCCTGAATCCCCAACAATCTTCAAATTCCTAATTACCAAAAGGTCGGTAACGCTCTGGTAACGTCTCTGGTCTTCCGAGTGTCTAGGGGCAAATCCGAAAAAATGGAAATAAATTAGGCTTTATGAGAATTTATTGTATTCTTAGCTTATTCCTTAGCTAGCGACATCTATTATCCAATAGCAAATAATATTAGTTTTGATGTGCAGAGACATCTAGTGTCGAATAGCTATTTCCAAGGTCACATGGAAGAAATCATAGACAACACTATAAATCATTCTACTCTTTTTAACTATAACCCAGCTGATTTCGATAGTAGGATTCTTATTGGAATCGTACTATTGAAGGTAGATTTTTAAACGAATGGATTAATATTAATTTAGAGATGACGTTCGGAATATAAGACATTATTAGTTAATTTAGTGAAGATTGATTCATAATAGTGCAGATAGCATAATTTTTACCTTTGTTTTAATTATAATCATCTCTGCAAAAAGGAAACAATGTAATAAGTTTTGAATTTTCAGAAAATGTGCTGTATAAATACGATTTCAGAACGCACTTATACAGAGACACGAAAAGAGAACAAAAATAAACACGTCAGATGTCAAAATTTGTTGTGTCATGTTGCTGTAATATTTTTGTAATAAACCAAACACTGTGAACTCGTCTTAAATAGAATAATTGTCAGCCATAGTTTATAACTGAGCTAGAAAACTGTTGTTACGTTCCCACCATGCATTGGTACGGAGGCAGCATCGCGGAAGCGGTGACACTATCAAAACAAAGAAATGCAATTTTCGTGGTCTTCGTTGAAGGTAAGCTAAGTTTTACGTTCATAAAATCCAATTTCAAGACTCTCCTAATATAACTAATGCCTAAAGTTGTATAGTTTTGTCCTATTTTCTGTATAAAATTGGGTCAAAATATGTGTCATGTCAAGACGGTAAGGTTATTGGCAAACATTGACGTCACAGCGGCTGTGTCGCAACGTTTAATGAAAATTAAATAATAAGTACATACATATACTCTAATATTATCCACTAAGCAACATCTTAGACAAATAAGACATGTATTAGACACCAATACTTATAGTAAAATGTGAAATTGTAACAGAAAAATTCATTCATAAGTCTGCATCAAAAAGGTCCCATTGTCTTATTAGTTTACAGTTCCCGTTACTCGAGGTCGAATTTTGAACCATAGTCTTGAACAATAACACATAACAATTGAGCTTTAACTTACTTTAACTTTAAGTCTTTATTTTACAGTAAAAAAATGTTTGGTCTGTGGCAGTGTCTGACTGTTCGCTAATCTAATTTACAAGTCTGTAGTTGCATGTGAAACTAATTGGATTCTTTTTACAATATCTTAACTTTAACATATAAGAGGGAAAGTTCATGTTTTTTTTATTTTGATTAAATTTTTTTTAATATTTGGCATTGATGTTCAGCCGCTATCTCTCCTGGTGGTAAGCAATCATGTGGACTAATACTAAACTATTTTTTATCACTCTAAAATAATTTTATTACAACAACAAACCGTTAGATGTCAATTACAATACAATAATATAACGGTCTCTAGTTAAACTGATAGTTTTAAGTGATAGCCAATGAATGGAAGAACAATAAATACTATTTGATGTGGCTAGATGTAATCTTTGCCTTTATGATTTGTTAACAAAGATTTTATTTTAAACATAGCCTTACTAATGTTTATATTAAAACTTCTGTGAGACATA
Organism: Spodoptera picta; assembly: GCA_038387885.1. Lineage (NCBI taxonomy): Eukaryota > Metazoa > Arthropoda > Insecta > Lepidoptera > Noctuidae > Spodoptera > Spodoptera picta. The sequence goes on along the minus strand of JAZHFQ010000437.1, from coordinate 1,686,264 downwards.
CTAAATTAATAAGTTGCTTGCTTCTTGCTCACACCATTAACTGCATCACCCAAAGGTTAGACTGGAAGAAAATGCCTGCGGCTTTAAGTCCACCTTATGTGTATTTTGTGCATGAAGCTTTAAAATAAATAAATAAATATGTTTTCGGCTTACTCATGTAACTACTAATTGAATTAATTACTGTTTTTATAATAACTATCGTGAGACATACTAAATTAACTAAAATCGCGGGTTACTCAAGTGAATATACTGAGAAAAGCTCTACTAGTTTCGAACCACAGAGGGGTTCTTCGATTTCCTCGAGTTCAATGAGTGTTAAGGTCATAAATATGTTTTCGGCTTACTCATGTAACTACCTCTACTAATTGAATTAACTACTGTTTTTATAATAACTATCGTGAGACATACTAAATTAACTAAAATTGCGGGTTACTCACGTGAATATACTGAGAAAAGCTCTACTAGTTTCGAACCACAGAGGGGTTCTTCGATTTCCTCGAGTTCAATGAGTGTTAAGTTGAATAAACCGAAAATATAATAATTAATGGCGTTACTAAGATTTTTAATGTAAAAATTTGTGTGTTTGGTTGTTTGTTCGTATGTTTGTTATTCAATCACATCAAAACGGCTGAAGGGATCGGAACGAAGTTTGGAACATGTAGGCTACTTTTTATTTCATGGGATTGTGGGTAAAGCTGCTGGCAAGGCAGTAGCTTAAACTGTGAAACACCAAGCGGTCACCGGTGACCGCAACCTATTGTTCTATAATTGTGTCTACAAAACCTGTACTCGACGATTTAATGTTTATTTGCAAGTAAAAAGTTTGAATATTTGCAACATTTTTTGGTTTACACATTTTATTTTTTAAGAAAAAAGTATATCAAAGTTACTTTTCCTTCAAAAAATTACTGCCTGAGTGCAAGGTTGGTGCGGTGGCTCGGCAACCGGCTGCCACGCAACGCGTAGCGAGTTCGATTCTCGCACGGAGCAACTCTTTGTGTGATTCACAAATTGTTGTTTCGGGTCTGGGTGTCATGTGTAAATGATTTTGTATGTTTGTAAACGCACTCACGACACAAGACAAAATCCTAGGGTGGGGCAACTAAGGAGGAGGCGGGGCGCGTGAGTCAAACCCACCCAGCCATCGCGAAGGACACTCCGGGCGTCGGGGATATCGTATAGATCTCCGGCCACCGTAAGCGGGGGTTTGCGGACGGCGAGCATAGGTGGCTCGCCGTCCGACCAGAACAACACCCGAGTGTTCGATGATTTTCCCTCCTATAAAAAAGTGTGGGACAATGTTTATAAAAAAAATATTTACAAAAAACCAACGGGTAGGCCCTCCTACAAACTATTATTAAAAGGTATTACGCAACATTATTAAAAGGTAAATTCATATTAAAAGGGCCGTGGTATGAATAAGCTTGAAAAACCCTGTTCTAGACGATGGTATTCACCACAGATGGGGCCCAACAGGGCCGATGACGATCCGGAGTCGCGGAGAACCTAACGGGTAACTGGGGCTCCGGCTCGACGTGCAGAAGAAGGCATTGCCATGTAAACATCACTCACGATGGCAGTGGACTTTTGACCGTTGACTGTACATTCAAAATAAAAACTATAATTGATTTTCCTCTACAAAAAAAATTTCAGTCTCAAAATATAACAAAAATATAAACAAACAAGTCAATTATAACTGAAATAACAGTTTAAACTATAGGATTAACTAATAAATGTATTTTTTGTGAGCGTCCATCGAGGTTAATGCCAATTTTCGTACAATGTGTTGCATTGGCTACGCGCCAGGCATTGAGTGTTGACTGTTGGCAGTACATCGTGTGACAATCTGACTGACTCATTAACAGCTGTTTGTTATGTAGGTTCGTCATTGCACCTTTTTGAAGTGATGGGGTTCATTTATTTAAATTATGTACATTTATGTTGTGAGTCCCATATAATAGGGGTGAGCCTATTACCATATACCGGGCACAATTGGGATGATGACGGGGTATGAAAATTAAAAATTTAATTAGTTTGTAAGTTAGGTAGTGAAAAAACATTAGACACGTATTAAAACATTGAATGCGTCGTATATTTATATACGACGCATTAAAAAAATATTTAGATAAAACGAACCAAAGTTTAGGTGTGGGCTAAGACGTAATTTCTACGAATAAAATGTACATAGAAGTGACGTCACGCGACATTTCAAATCGTGAAATCAAATTTCGGGAAAGTATTCGTTTCTGTAAGAAAATAAAAAATACGTGTGTAATGACTAATGATTTAAAATAATCTACTAGACGGACATTAAAATAAAAATTCTACCCTAATCCAGACTCCGTGCTACTACTGAGATTTTATTATAAAAAACCCAGTAGTACTTTGCCCGACCCGGGAATTGAACACGAGATCCCTTGCTCGGCAGTCGCACTTGCGACCACTCAGCCAATGAGGTAGCCGTTAGGTCTAGTAGTTGTGAAGTCGTCTCATTCTCGACAAAATATGGCTCTTTCACACTTCGCAGCAGAAAAATCAGAACATAATTATCATATTCTTAACTTTTTTTTATTGGTCTACAGGTGAAAACGACATGTCAGTCGAGATGGCAGCCACTATAGATGACACCGACGTGCTGAGCCGACTCTCCAACCAGTCCAATTTTCTAGCGATCAAGCTGAAGAGCGGCTCGCCTAACTATAACTACTTCGCTCAGATTTGTATCCTTTTAGAATAACTTACAAAAATATTTATTTATCACTACATAGTATAAAAACACAAAGTCGCTATCCGCCGTCTGTCTGTCCCTATGTATGCTTAGATCTTTAAAACTACGCAACGGATTTTGATGCGGTTTTTTTAATTAGTAGAGTGATTCTTAAGGAAGGTTTATATGTGTAATACATGCATATTGCACCCGTGCGAAGCCAGGCCGGGTCGCTAGTTTATCTCTATATAATTAAAAATGAATTTCCGTTCGTTAGTCTCGCTAAAACTGGAGAACGGCTGAACCGATATGGCTCATTTTAGTCTTATAATTTGGAATTGACACCCACGAGAAGGGTAGAAATAGAAGATTCATCATCATCATCTACCTCTATACATATAATAAAATCGTAGAAAATTCAAAATTGTACACTGAATGTTTTTTAAAAATAATACTTGGGGCGTGATTTGCAGTCGATCGAGTCGAAACCGAAGCCAAAAATATGATTTTTGGAATTTTTGTCTGTTTGTCTGTATGTATGTCCGGGATGATCTCAAAAAGTACTGCATGGATTTACTTCAAATTTTTCATGAATATTGCTAACAAGTCGGGTCAACATATAGGTTATTTATCACACTATCGCCTACGGAACTGAATCAATTCTGACGACATTCATTACCGTAGAATATCCCTTGATAAAAAATAATTCAAAAGCCTAAATGCTGCCAGAAGTTATTATTCTACTCGGGCAACAGTTAGTCAACAGCCTATAAATGCCCACTGCTGAGCAAAGCCTCTTCTCACACGGAGAAGGTTCTTCAAGAAGGTTCGAGGATTAATCACCACGCTTGCTCAATGCGGGTTGGCGATTTCAAACTTATACTTAGTAAGCCCAGGTTTCCTCACGATGTTTTCCTTCATCGTTTGTCAGGGGTGTCTAGATAATCTTAGAAAGTACATATAACTCGGAAAAAGTCACATTGGCACTTGCCGTTGGTAGATTACGGACCCGCGCCCTCATGCATGAGAAGCGGGCGTCTTAAACCTCCGGGCCGGTGGTGAAAAATTTACTTTTACGAGATACTATAAGATATAGATACTACAAGAGATAGATTAACTCGTCGAGGACCGTCATTATAGACACAATTATAGAACAATAGGTTGCGGTCACCGGTGACCGCTTGGTATTTGACAGTTTAAATCCAGAAAGGGCCTTAGACAATTGCGCCCCTATTTTTTGTTGGCGTCGCAGCCAATATATGGGCAGTTGAGCACGCGCATCCCGCGGCGCCCCCCAGAGAAAATACAACTACTATTCTCACATTTTGACTGCACGATTGGTGCGGTGGCTGGGCAACCGGCTGCCGTGCAATGTGCCGCGGGTTCGATTCCCGCACGGAACAACACTTTGTGTGATCCACAAATTGTTGTTCCGGGTCTGGGTGTCATGTGTATGTGAACTTGTATGTTTGTAAACGCACCCACGACACAGGAGATAATTCTAGTGTGGGGCAACGTTTTATTTAAAAAAAAAAGACTATACCAAATCCCAATATATCTCACCTATGTATAAGATTTTGGTCCTTAACTCATAATAACTAGATCAATTCGTGCCGGTTCCGTCCTTGTTCTTCATTGGTCGGAATGGTATGCCTCTAGAAGTGGTATGCGCAGGAGTGCAGGCGAGCAACTTGGCTGTGCGAATAGATAGGATCCTTGAGCAGCATTGTGAGTATTATTAGTTACTTTTTTTTATGTATTTATGAGTTTCTTGCATGTTCGTCTACATAAGAATATTATTATGGAACGAGAAAATAGCTACCTGGTTATGTCTGTATTAGCATGGCACGTGGTTATGTACTCGTAAGTGTGATAGCCGAGCGGTCTCAGCTTCGATTTCCAAGTCGTATTAATTATTATTTGAGTTTTTACGATTTTTTGCAATTTTTCAATTCCAATTATTAGGTGAGTTGTGTGTAACTATAAAAAATCCTTTTCTTCCAGACAAAGACAAGCAGCCCTCTCCCACCAGCGCTCAATCAGCCATTGAACAAGTCCAGCCATCCACGTCATCCACCAACATCCACGGCTCCAGTACCCTGAAGGAGCAGACTGGCAGCTTCGTTCAGACTGAGACTGCCGCCATGGTGACGCAAGCTGCTGAGGCTGCCCAGCAAGTACACGACGATGAAGGTTAGTTTACTATGTAAGATATGCAACATCCGCCTGCATCCATATCATCCGCCTGCATCCATATCATCCGCCAACATCCACAAACATCCGCCAACATCCTGCGGTATTCAAAACGTGACCAAGGTTTATTTGTCAATCATTTAAGTAATGAAAAAGTATTTATGAGTTTTTCCGCAAAATAGGTACGTATAAAGACTTATCATAATCAGCCTTCATACTATCACTAACGAATTCTCTATGGGATAAAGAAGAAATTACAACGCTCATTCATACAATCCATAAATTGTTCTTGGGATCAGAGGTCTTAGTTCGACTTTCTTTTACGTTTTAAGTTATCGAAACGAGACGACGTTCTGTGCTCTGATTGGTTGGTTCATTAGAGCCGGCCAATCACAGAACGCCGTCTCGTTTCGATCGTACTAAGGCCTCTGGATGTCATGTGTGTAATTCCATGTTTGTAAACGCACCAACGCCCACGACACAGAAGACAATCTTCGAGTGAGGCAATGTTTCATAAAAACTGTGGGAGAGCCATGCTTTGGCAAGAATGGGCCGGCTCGACCTGAGTGATACCACGGCACGTTATGTTTCGTCGTGTGAGTCAGGTCGGGGGGCCCAATTAACCCCCTCCTCCCCAATCTCTCTGATCCCCGAATCCCCAAAAATCCTATTTCCTAATCCCAGAAGGCATTGCTTACCATCAGGTGATCCGTCTGCTCGTTTACCGGCTTATGCTATAAAAAATTAGACTAAGTACAATGTATCAAAATTCTTCAGCAACAGGATCACCCCCACCGAAAATCCCGAAGACCGCCCAGGAGTCGAAGTCACTGACTCCAGATGACATGGAATGCGATGGTGACGTGTGTGTGAGGCGAGCGTCCAAGGCGGACGAGGCGGGACCCAGTCAGGCACCCACTCCTAGTCTGCCTAGCACGCCTGCTTCGTCACAGGTAAGTCTTATAGTCAATACTAGCTGACCCGGCAAACGTTGTTTTGCCATATAAATAATTTCGTAGAAGAGTGAAAATTGAGGATTGTATGTATTTTTGTATGTTGTATCATAAAAAAATAGAAATTAACAATTTTGTCTAAAAAATTTAGGTTTGGACTACCTAACATTTAGGGGGATGAAAAATAGATGTTGACCGATTCTCATAGATACCGGAGAAGCACAAAAAATTTCATTAAAATCGGTCAAGCCGTTTCGGAGGAGTATGGCAACGAAAACTGTGACACGAGAATTTTATATATTAAAATATTATATATTAAGAGGCGTGATGTTATGTTATGTCATAACATAAATAGTGAAAAGTAGGTGTTACATTGTACAGTGGCATTAAGTGCCGTAATGTGCACCTCTGCCTACCCATTCGGTGATAAAAGGCGCGATGGTGATACTGAACTTATTATTAACCGACTTCAAGAAAGAGAAGGACGCTGAAGTCGAATTTTTACTTTGATTATTGAACAGTATTATCCCTTATTCAAGGCTCCAGACTTGTCGACCACAGAAAGTGTAGGCAGCATGGAGGAGAAGATGGAGCGAGCCAAGGAGCTGATAGAGGCCAGGAGGAGGGAGAAAGCTGATAAAGAAAAGGAGGTCAATAAATATTAATCAATATCCTACTATTACCTATTACAAATGGACTGCTTCTTTGGCCGAATGGTCGCAAGTGTGACTGCCGGGCAAGGGGTCTCGGGTTCAATTCCCGGGTCGGACAAAGTATTACTGGGTTTTTCAAAAAAATCACAAAAGTAGCACGGAGTCTGGAATTGTGCCCGGTATGTGACAATAGGCTCACCCCCTATTACATGGGACTCATAACATAAATAGTGAAAAGTGGGTGTTACATTGTACGGTGGCATAATGTACACCTCTGCCTACCCCTTCGGGGTTAAAAAGGCGGTCGGCGATGTCTTGATAATCAAATAAAATAAAACACCAGAGAAGTTGGTGTATTGGTGGCCTATTGGGGATTCGGGATAAGAGAAGACTAGGATTCCGGTAACTTCATTCATACGTGAAATAACGCAAGCGTTGTTTCACGCCAGTGTTTTGTGTGATTTATATTATTTAATACCCTATATTAGAATTGAGGTAATATTTGCCCTTTTTTATTATCTTTTTAATAATATTTTTTCTCTTTCTATTTATTAGTTGGAGAAAGAGAAAGAGATGGAGCGGCGTGCTCAAGGAAAAGGTGTCGCAGAGTTGAAGCGGTGGCAGGCAGACCAGGAACTTAAACAGATACAGGTAACCGCTATGAAATAACCATCAAACAGTCACGGTTGCTGAAATCGACTAGAATAGGGTAGTTATTATTATTCGGTATTTCCGAACCGATACGACCTACAATACAAACCCTCAAGAAAAGAGCGTACTCCATTTTAAATGGCCGGCAACGCATCTGTGGCTCCTCTGGTGTTGCGGGTGTCCATGGGCGGCGCTGATCGCTTACCATCAGGGCATCTGTCTGCTCGAGTCTCTACACACAGTACTCGAGGATGGGTTTGGCATCCAGACAGGTTGGAGATCGCAGTATAAAAGTTCAGGTTTATCAGAGAGCGCTGCTGCCCGGTCTCTGTCTAGTGTGTAGTTTATCAGCCGGGTATACGACACCCGTGAGAAGAGTAACGGTGGGAAATGTTCTCTTCCTTTTTTTTTTTAAGACGTTACCCCACACTAGGATATCCTCCTGTGTCGTAAGTGCGTTTATAAACATACAAGTTCACCATACACATGTTGATATTATCCCCAGGAGGAGCGTCGTCGTGAGAAGATGGAGAACAACTTGGCCCGGCAGCGGATACTGGAGCAGATCGCGCAGGACCGGCGCGAGCGGCGCGCGCGGGACGGCCCGCCGCCCGCACCGCCCGCACCGCCCGCCGCACCGCCCGCACCGCCCGCGCAGCCCACTGCCAGTCTGTATACACTGCTAATAATATAGAATAAAATCATTTTCCACTGTTTGGCCATATGGTTAGATATTTAAAACTATTTTAGAGCATTCAAGAAGAACATTTATGGATTGTTTCACTCCGAATCTAACATGTACATGTTAAATTCGAATTTGAAGCTAGCAAAACCATATTATATGATAGTGCAGCAGTATCAAATTACGTAGGCTGTAGCCAGAGGATGAAAAAGAAACCAACTTGTTTCTTAAAATATAAGTTTAATTAATAGGGATGATAACAGAGTATGAAAATTAAAAATGTAATTAGTCCGTCAGTTAGGTAATGAAAAAATATTACACACGTATTTTTTTATTTTGTCGTATAATAAAACAATACTTAGATAAAACGAATCAAAGTTTAGGAGTGGGGGCTAAAACGTCATTACTACGTATAAAATGTACATAAAAGTGACGTCACACGACATTTCAAATCAATATATCGTGGAAAGTATTTGTTTCTGTAAGAAAATAAAAAATACGTGTCTAATGATTTAAAATAATGTACCAGACGGACATTGAAATAAAGATTAGGCATCTACCCTACAATAAGTAGGCTCTTTACACGGGTTGAAATTAGATCGAGTATTAATGCTGAGTTCGGACCTCTTGTACGGAAAGTTGTCGCGATGCACAAATGCTCCTCGTTTACACTGTTAGGCCGTCTATTACACCGTAGAGTAACAAGCACCCGTTGCTAGTGAATATAACACATCTATTTAGGAACTTCACGCCTGTCTCCCATGGGGGTAGGCAGAGATTAGGTAGATAGAGGGTAGGTAGGAACGCCAATTGCTATGATTCTTATACATACCTCTTTCGCTTCATCAACAGTCATCAATCTTTTCATGCATGCTCGTCGGTTAAGGGTACTTTTAATTTGGCCCTTCTTTAATATATCGCTAATCTGGTCACTATATATGTCCGTCTAGTTATTCTTAACCAATATCCTTACTAATATTATAAATCGGAAAGTGAGTTAGTTTGTTTGTTCCGCTTTCACGCCGTAACTACTAAACCGATTGCTTTGAATTTTTGCAGACGTAAAGTTAGAGGTCCGGATTAAATGATAGGGTACTTTTTATCCCGGAAAAATTTATATTTTCGAGGGAAAACAAAAGTATTGGTATAGATGGCGCTGTGTGTATTGGTATATGTCACATAGGCTACTTTTTATCCTTTTGTGACGCGAGCGAAGCCGCGGGTAAAAGCTAGTTTTAAATAGTTGTATTACAGTTTGTCCACGATTATCTGGCTATTGGGTACCTAACCGATTTTAATGTTACTACATTAAAATCGGTTATAAAAAAACACTTTTCGGTATACTTACCGAAAAGTGTTTGATACATTTTGAAGTAGGTTTTATGAAATAACCGATTTCTAAAAAGGTGATGATCATTTAATAAATTATTTACTAGTTTCATTTTAGAATGCGACTGCCTCGTTGGCACGAGTGATCGCTAGTACCACTGCCGGGCAAGGGGTCTCGGGTTCGATTCCCGGGTCGGGCTAAGTATTACTGGGTTTTTAAAAAATTCTCAGTAGTAGCACAGAGTCTGAAATTGTGCCCGGGATATGGCAATAGGCTCACCCCCTATTACATGGGACTCATAACGTAAATAGTGAAAAGTGGGTGTTACATTGTATAGTGGCATAATGTACACCTCTGCCTACTCCTTCGGGGATATAAGGCGTGATGTTATGTTGTTAGGATTCTTGTGAACTTAAAGCTCAAACCTTCTCCATATGAGAAGAGAGTGAATGAATGTTGTCCCCCCTCCCCCCAGCGTCGGGCGACGTGGGTACGGGCGCGCGCATCCAGTTCAAGTTGCCGGACGGCACGTCCCACACGGCGCACTTCCACGCCGACGGGACTCTCGCAGACGTACAGAGATATGTCGCCGATAATCTACAGGTATGCATTTATTGTTATTTTATTAGGCTCTTGTAAACAGCCATCTCAAATACTTTGGCTGGTACACAGCACCGCAATTGGTCTGAAATCACTGACATCCGTGCCGTCTCGCCCTTTTGGTATAGGTACCACCCGAGTCAGTTTCCAGCGAGTCAGAAAGTATGCTGTTGATAAGCGAATATTAAAAATGTGTTGTAAAGGTCCCGTTAATACTATGCGGCAATCCCTCAAGATGAATGGTGGAATACTATCAGGGCCCACTGAGCGCTTAGGCGGCAGACAAGTGAGCGCGCGCCGAACGGGCGCTAGCTCGAGGCAGGCGAGAGCTCGCCCCCCCCTCCCCCTCCCCCCTCCCCGCGCCACCTCCGCGCTCAGAGTGCTCGCCGCTTCGCGATACATCGTCGAATCGTGCATACTCCTTAGCAGATTCATCAGTTGATAAAACTCGTCTCTCTTTAATTAATTTGTACTGACTAGAAGTGTCTTTATTTGACCTTACGTAATTCCATAATGACTTCGGGTCAGTAGCTGTCGCGGAGAACCTAACGGGTAACCGGGGCTCCGGCTCGACGTGCAGGAGTAGGAACGGGGTGGTTTTTAGTCAGTAAGAGTCTGACACTCCCTCCCGCCTCACCCAGGCGGGAGCAGTCATTCGATGATTTTCCCCCCTTAAAAAAAAAAGGGTCAGTAGCTAGATTATTTTGTATTCGATCTTTGTACCTCATATTCACTCGCGGTTTCCGCTTTTACCCTTGCTCGACAGCGAGAAAATGCCTCATAATCACTCAGACATTTGATTATTTTTTTAATGTCCAGTTATCGACGTCGTCATTCGCGCTGTGGACGGCGTTCCCCCGGCGCGAGCTGACGGAGGCGGCGGCCAGCCTGCGCGGCCTGCAGCTGGCGCCGTCGGCCGCGCTACTGGTGCTGCCGCGCCGCCCCGCGCCCGCCGTCGCCAGCCCGTCTAGTGTCGCTACTATTATCAGTAAGTTATTCATATTGTTTCAGTTAGTAAATGTTAGCAAAAGATTTCTTGATGTTTCTGCTAAAATTTCGTACATTTTATTGTGAACGAGAAATTAAATGTTATCATATATCTTCGTTTTACAAATAGAAAATTAAAGAAATGTTTGAATCAAACCTGAGACGTTGACAGTCGAGCCCAGTCCGTGATCAAGAGGACTGTCAGCGCTTTGCTCACGTCATTAAAAGCGATGATGTAAGATCTGTCTCATCTTTTCGTCTTAACTCGTCGAGTACCGTCATTATAGACACAATTATAGAACAATAGGTTGCGGTCACCGGTGTCCCCGCGGTGTTTGACAGTTTAATCGAAGTTTTTCGATATCGTAAACTCGCATTTAAAATTTCAACTAGGTAATAAATTTGTATTATAACATTCGTGAGACATACTATTAATGCTGCTCGTGAATATGAGCCCCTAGCATGGCTTGAAATTAGTCGTCAAGTAATTACGTGAGTAAGCCGAAAACGTAATAATTTAATTAGGTAATAAATTAATAAATAATACCGGTTTACTCAAGTAAATTTTGAGAAAAGCTCTACTCTACTAGTTTCGAGTCACAAAGGGACTCTTGCTCATGAGCAGCGACGTCGCGCAGAACACTCCTCAACTTTTTTTATGGCATAAGCCGGTAAACGAGCAGACGGATCACCTGATGGTAAGCAATCGGCGTCGCTCATGGACACCTGGAAATCCAGAGGCGTTACAAGCGCGTTACCGGCATTATGGGATTAGGAATTTGAGGATTGTTGAACGTTCTGGGATTGGGGAGATTGAGGGTGGGGATGTGGGTAATTGGGCCTTCGATAACCTCACTCACTAGACGAAACACATCGCTGATGGCTCCCTCACACTTGCAACGAAGTTATTTACGTGACTAAACCGACATTATTTATTAATTTAGTGTGTCTCACGATAGTCATTATACATACAGGTAATATTTAACAACAACCAATGTAATAAAAATCTTAAATTTCCATAAGTAAAACTAACCAAAGAAATATTTGTTCCACAGCATTCTTCTCACAGCTATTCACGACTATGATCCTAGAACCATCACAGACTCTCCTAGTTTGGTTGCGCACACGCCTGTTCCCCCCTCCGGCCACGTCCCCCCGAACCCCGCGGGCTCCTTCCCCTGGTCCCCCGGCCGCCTCAGGCGGGGTCCGGCGACGAGGCAACATACATCGTCTACCCAGCGACCGCGCACCTGATGATGACAATAATACTTGGAATGGTAACTCAACACAACAAATGTAATTTTTAACTAACTCACAGTCCGCACTAGGGTTTTTTACTATTTTCGAGCATCCTCGAACGATTTCGGTGTACCTCGATTGATTTCGGGCTGACACGGAGCACGTGTTTTAGCGAAAATGTGAATTTAAACATTCCTATGGCCTTAATATTGAGCTGTACGTTTCCCTAGTGCGAACGGGGGTTTTGGAATATCTAGTTTGTGCTAGATTTTTGTCTACCATGTCTTATAAGTTGTAGATTTTTACTTCCATATAAATGTTTAAAATATTCAAAAAGAGGTGTAGTGTATCTAGACTAATATTTCGCCTCGGTTTCACCCGATTTCCTTCTTATTATGTCTTAGCGTAATTTTAGGTGGCCTATGCCTACGTCTTCTGTTAATTGCTCGGCAATAAGACTGCTGAACAATTGAGTTCGATTCTCGGGTTAATAGTATCACTAATAAATACGGAGTATGACAAATAAGTGGCCCCCTATTACATGGGATTTGAAAATTAAAATACCAACCGTCGGCCCATAAAAAAAAAAAAAAAAAAATAACTATCACCCGAGATGAGGTCTCTACCTAACATCACGCTAAGATATTTAGGTACAGAGCAGAATTCAGTTACTTTATCATTTCATTGATCAATATTATTTTCCATTACGCAAAAACCATCATAAAAAAATCAAATACTTAACTACTTAAGGCCGAAATGAACCGGTTTTAATTCAAAATTTCTTGAACTGTATACATTTTTGTTGAAAACAACATAGAACTGATGCCAATAGCTACGTTAAAATTATACATTTCGGTGAGTGTGCGGGGGAATTGCACAACTTGATTCCCCCTAGTCCTTTCCATCATCGTACCTCAAGACAACCGGCGAAGCCTCTTCTCACACGGAGAAGGTTTGAGCATTAATCACCACGCTTGCTCAATGCGGGTAAACGATTTCAAACTTATAATTGAAAATTATAAGCCCAGGTTACTTCACGATGTTTTCCTTCACCGTTTGTCAGTGGTGTCTAAATAATCTTAGAAAGTACATATAACTCGGAAAAAGTCACATTGGTACTTGCCGTTGGTAGGTTTCGAGCCCGCACTCTCATGCATGAGAAGCGGGCGTCTTAAACCTCCGGGCCACCACGATAAATAACACATATGCAAGTCAAACCGAGGGCCTCTTTCTTTGTTTTTTGAAGTCGATTAAAGTAGATTAATGCATAGATTTTGGCTCAAAATCGGTTAAAAAATTTTAAAAATCTTAAAAATCTTTGGACTTAAACCTCAGTTCTTTTATAAAACTAAATAATGACGCTTGACATGATTATCGCGAGTAAAAGGTTTCTGATTGGTCAGTTACGAATGTTGATTTGATATGTGATTGGTGGATTGGTCGGCTGGAATGAACAATGGCGTGAGCTTATAAAAGCTTATAAAAGCTTGAAGGGTTTTTGCGCCGGTAGAGGCGCTGGTGTAGTTTAAAGTCTTTTAGGGGTGTTTTCAATAACCTAATTAACTGAGACAATTGTGACATATTTTGGTTAGAGTTTTAAATAAGTTACTTATGCTCGGTTTTATTAACCGCTCTTAAATTTTAAGGGGTTCTTAGCTGGCACTTAATATTCACACTTCCCAGTACATATGGGGTTAGTTTAGGTGCTACCTCATGCTGAGTAACTCTTAGTTAAGAGGTGGTTTAAGGGTGGTTGGTGTCAACGGCAAAACAAATTAAAATAACTATTTATTAATATCAACTTGACACAGTAAACTTTTTGGTACCAGACAAGACTTAAAACGATGCTAGCGACATCTATCGGTGGCAAGTAAGGGATATTGGAAACCAATAGGTTTTTAGATAGGCCTGAATATTTGACTGTTTAGTTTTAATTTATTAAACACTATTAGTCTTTTGGGCATAGTATTACTATTTTAATTTGGCAATAATTCTTCATTATTATCAACAGCCTATAAGTGGTCACTGCTAAACAAAGGCCTCACTTGCTCAATGCGGGCTGACGATTTCAAACTTATAATTAGAAATTATAAGCCCAGGTTTCCTCACGATGTTTTCCCTCACCGCGCTTGTCAGTGGTGTCTAAATAATCTTAGAAAGTGTGTATTATAACGATAAAAAGTCAAATTGATACTTCGAATACTTCAAATTGAAGTTTCGAACCCGCACTCTCATGCATGAGAAGCGGGCATCTTCACCGCTTGAATGCACCGATATAAAACATTTATAATCTGTGCCATTTGACAGCTGTCACTGTCATTCAGAATTGAAATGTCAATGTCAGAAAATAGTAATATTGTGCTCCAATGTATGTATGTGTTTGTAATGTAGTTTGTTTGTATTTTATGAGGTCAGTGCAGAGCCGTATTATCACTAAGGTGAGCTAGACAAGTGTCTAGGGCGCCAGGTTGCAGAGGAGTGCCGAATTGCCCATATAGTGATGGTGGCGCGAAAAAGATTAGGGGTACCTATGAGATGCTTGCATAGGGCGTTCTCTATAGGTTTAATCCGCCTCTGGGTCAGTTTTCAAAGTCAAAGTCAAAATCATTTATTTCAATTAGACCAGGAAGGCACTTTTTAACGTCAGCAATAGAAATTTTGCTTCAGACTGCCTCTTTGGCCGAGTGGTCGCTAGTGCGGCTGCCGGGCAAGGGGTCTCGGGTTCGATTCCTGGGTCGGGCAAAGTATTACTGGGTTTTTAAAAAATTCTCAGTAGTAGCACAGAGTCTGGAAATGTGCCCGGTATGTGGCAATAGGCTCACCCCCTATTACATGGGACTCATAACATAAATAGTGAAAAGTGGGTGTTACATCTGTGTGCACCTCTGCCTACCCCTTCGGGGATAAAAGGCGTGATGTTATGTTATGTTATGTTCAATAGAAATTTTAAAGTGAACGTCAACAAAAAAAAATTAAAAGGGAAGCTATTTGCTCATTCCAAGGTGTAGATTCCTATGGAGAAGAACGAGCAAGAAACTCCATAGGTTACTCTTTTCGAATCATGTTCACAATACAATTCTCCAGTTACACATTTTGGACTTTCGTTGGTAGTGGTGAAGGTTACGCATGCGCTATTATCGGTCCCATGATTGTTGTCGGTTTTAGTGATGTAACTAAAAATCGCGAGTCATTCACGTGAATATACTGAGAAAAGCTCTACTAGTTTCGCACCACAGAGGGGTGGTCCTCACGCTGACTGAGTAGGCTGCGCGACATCGCCGCGACTAGTAGAGATTTTCTTAGTACCTCTATATTCACTTGAGTGACCCGCGATTTTTAGTTAATTTTAGTGATCTTATTCATAGCGAACTAAATTGAAATTTTATACGTTTTGTGTTGTCGCGGAGAACCTAATGGGTTACCGGGGCTCCGGCTCGAAGTGCAGGAGTAGGAATGAAGTGGTTTTTAGTCAGTAAGAGTCTGACACTCCCTCCCGCCTCACCCAGGCGGGAGAAGTCATTCGATGATTTTCTCCCCTTAAAAAAAATGCGTTTTGTGTTGTAGTTGTGTGTGTGAGTTTTAAGAAGATACTAGCTTCTGCTAACGGCTTTGCCTGCGTTCATAACGGCTGATAAACACATAGGCTACACATAGCCTATGTGTTATTTCACAGACCATAATGTACGACTGTTCCAAAAATCGTCTCAATCGCTTTCACCTTCTTGTCGTGATTGAGTAACAGATATGCACACAAAATTTCGCATTTCAATTATTCTTTGGCAACGCGCAGCCTTACCTACTAGACCTAGGAACCTGAAAATTAGCATGTATGTTCCTTGGGTACCCTAGGGAGCACTAGTGAAACAAGTGAATTTATTTCTGTAAATAGGCTACAAAGCAGCACTTTTACACGTCAATTTTATCAAGCGAACAATGAGGCCGACATTTCCTAACTGACTAAGAGACGATTTCCCGAAATTCCCACGAGAACGGAAAAACGTGGCTGTTTGTGCGTAAAGAGTCGCAGCCAGAGTTCATTGACCTCTCAAAATATCCAACGAACTTCAACACATCGTATATAAAGATATATCATATCACATAAACTCATTTCATATAACATTTCATTATTCCTTAAAAGCATTTGACATAGGATCCGATTTTATATTGCTATCTCTTTCTCGCACTCGTATTTTGTATAGTGTGACAAAGATAGCAATATAGTTAAATCTAAGTCCACATTATTAGATTTGTCTTTTAGACTCATTTTCACGTACTCAAGTATCGTCATGAGCTAATGTTCACATGTAAACAGTAGCTCATGTAGTGCAGAGATTGTCCAGTCAACAAGGATGTAGCGTAGACTGTCAAGGCGACACACGTACTTAGGTATCGTCATGAGCTAATGTTCACATGTAAACAGTGACATGTAGTTTTGATATTTGGTGAACGCGAGCCTAAAATTACATTAGTATTTATACAATATTAGTATTTAACATGACATTTATACTGGTGTAATTGAATTTGTGATTAATATTTTAAATTGAAGTTCTTCTAATGATGCTAAGGGCGGATTTTTATATCATTAGTTAATTGTTAACTGTAGAATAAATTTGACAGTTGACAGTTTGGAAGAATTATCGAATAACATAACATCACGCTTTTTATTCCCGAAGGGGTAGACAGAGGTGCACATTATGCTACTGTACAATATAACACCCACTTTTCACTATTTATGTTATGAGTCCCATGTAATAGTGGTGAGCCTATTGCCATATACCGGGCACAATTCCAGACTCCGTGCTACCACTAAGATTTTTTTTTAAAAACCTAGTAATACTTTGCCCGACCCGGGAATCGAACCCGAGACCCCTTGCCCGGCAGTCGCACTTGCGACCACTCGGTCAACGAGGCAGGCAGGCAGGCAGAATTGTCGAATATACAAAGTTATTCCTCAGTTAAAATTTGTCTGGTGTTAGAAAAATTGGTCCAAGGCACATTAAAGCGACTGTTACTTATGCCCGGGCCACTCCAACGAGAAATGCCATTACTTATCGCGATAATGCACGTTCACTGTAGGTGTAGCCACGAGTCAACGCAATAATTTGACAACGGCATTCTCATTGCCGTTTGGCATGATGGGAATTCACGTTGATATTTCAAGTGTAGCCACCCATTTTATCGCGTTAAAGTCAAAGTCAAAGCATTTATTTCAATTAAACCATAGTTTGGTACTTTTGAAACGTCAACAAATACAAAATAAATAATAGTCTGTCAGTCAGTCCGTTAGTGAAATTAGGTGAAGCTAGGTGCTCATTCCAAAACGTAGATTCGAATTGAGAAGAACGAGAAAGAAACTCCATTCGTTAGTCTTTTAAAAAAGTATGTTCTACAATGTCTCTGATACATATTTCAATACTGTACGCATATGTAAGAACAATGCAAAGACACGCTTTATCGCAATAATTATATCGTTGTAAACATCGCGATAATTGGCATTGACGTTGACGTTAGTGTGGCCCGAGCAAAAATCAAAAAGATAATTAATACAATTGTGTATAAACCAACTTTTATATCTCCTACTGCCTCGTTGGTCGAGTGGTCTCGGGTTCCATTCCCGGGTCTGGCAAAGTATTACTGAGTTTTTTAAAGAAATTCTCAGTCGTAGCACAGAGTCTGGAAATGTGTCCGGTATATGGCAATAGGATTACTCCCTATTACATGGGACTCATAATATAAATAGTGAAAAGTGGGTGTTACATTGTACAGTGGCATTAAGTGACGTTATGAACAGCTCTGCCTAGCGCATCGGGGATAAAAGGAGTGATGTAAAAAAATTAAAAAAAAATCTTCTATCCTCTTAGAGGGGGTTTGTCATAATCTCTATACTTGGCCGGCGGTTTGAGGATTATAGTTTAAGTCACCGAAAATGTAATCCTAATTAGATTTTAGAATGCAATTAGTACACTTAGGAGAACCTTAATTTCAATATTTTTCTCACAAATAAAATTACACCCATCCCTGTATAATCATTTTGTCATAAACGGAATGTATAATGTATTTTGTATATATATATAATTGTGACCAATGTACTAAATATAAAATTTACACTTTAAAACCAAAACTGACGAGACGAAATAACCTTTAATTCGACGCAAATAAAGCTCATTTTTTCACTGTCGAAGGACTTATGCCTTAATTGATAATGGTGCACCCTCACCGGGAGCATTCGCGTGTAATGTAACATTACAGATCTGAGCATTACATCAGTGAAGGAGGAGAACCGAGCATTACAATGCGCACCTTGTAATGATACAATGTGTAATATCTTGGATAGATACATCTTGTAACATCAATGCGCTCTACCAGCCTCCCGCCCGCCCGCTTCGTCTGACATCTTGCTATGAAATGCTCAAAGTCGAATCTATATGTGAATGCTCGTTAGTCAGGGAGGTATTATTGTAATGTAATGCTCAAAGTCGAATCTATAATGTTACATTACACGTGAATGCTCCCGGTGAGCACCTTTAGGATTGAAGTTTAAAATTGCAACTGCATGTCTCGTCTCGTTAGTTTTTTTTTATTTAAATAAATATGTAGGAGAAATATTCTGTGAAATGTACGCATTAACGTTATGCATTTTGTTTTCAGCGATGAAAAACGGAACAGTTATATTATTATTATTTATTATACTAGTTACTTTGAATACTGAAAATAATTAAAAATTTATAAGTTTTGCCCATTCATTGTTATATAGAATAAATTAATTTTTGTTAGAAACAAGTCGGAGTCTGGAATTGTGCCCGGTATATGGCAATAGCCTCACCCCCTATTACATGGGACTCATAACATAAATAGTGAAAAGTGGGTGTTGAATAATAATTCGTTAATTTATCAGAATAAAAGGCTGATACGAGGGAATCAGGCACTTTATTTAAAAAAAAAAAGGATTTCCTTTAAAATTTTGTTGCAAGATTCCACTTCACACACATACAAACACAAACACACACACACACACACACACACACACACACACCCACACATACATTTAAAGTTCAATGTATCTCCTCTAATAATATCTTTTGATTGATTTCGTTACGGGATCCAAGACAGTTATTCATGTCCTTGGGACGATGGACTTCAGTGTTCCGGTGTTTTCATGGTTGTATCTACTGTAGATTCTGGTACACAGGAGTTGCAGCGGTTTTGGGAGGTTGTGTCTTATCCCATAAAATATAAGAAAACTATAACTTTTACCAGTGGCTTTGCTCCGTAGTCCACAACAAATAATAATTAAAAAATATATCATCTTTACCATACCTTAATTTAGTCGACCATTTACGCCGACAGCGCCCCCTATGCATGAGAAAAATGAAATTAATTTTATGCCTTAATTTATTGAGTTTAAAGTCGTTTTTTATTGGAATTTTAAGAGTTATTTTTCTATGTAACAATGAATGGGTTAGGTGTAACTCATTTCCTAGGTTAGTTATGAACTATTATAAAATTTTTCGTTGTAAATTATCATTGAAATAAATATTTGTTAATTACTTATGTGAATTTGTTGTTTTTATTCATTTAATTACTTCTATTTCATTTACCTTTATATTCATTTTACGACGTATCTTAATACTTAATATTAGGCAGTTATAAGTAACTGCCTAATAGCCTTTTTTTAAGGTAGGCTCACCCCCTATTACATGGGACTCATAACATAAATACTGAAAAGTGGGTGTCACATTGTACAGTGGCATTAAGTGCCGTAATGTGCACTTCTGCCTAATCCTTCGGGAATAAAAAGGCGTGATGTTTTTTTATGGCATAAGCCGGTAAACGAGCAGACAGATCACCTGATGGTAAGCAATCGGCGCCGCCCATGGACACCTGGAACACCAAGGCGTTACAAGTGCGTTACCGGCCTTTTGGGAATTTGAGGATTGTGGAGGATTCGGGGATTGGAGAGACTGGGGAGGGGGTAATTGGGCCTCCGGTATCCTCACTCACACGACGAAACACTACGCAAGCGTTGCTTCACGTCGGTTTTCTACACGGCCATAGTAGGTATCACTCCGGTCGAGCCGGCCTATTCGTGCCGAAGCATGGCTCTCCCACACTTAACATGTTGTTATGTTATGTTGAACTGTAATCTATAATATATAGTTAGAACATAATATCGTATCTTTTTATGATAGAGGTCGGTAAACGAGCAGACGGATCACCTGTGGTAAGCAATCAGCGTCGTCCATGGACACCTGGAATACTAGAGGCGTTACGAATGGGTTGCTGGTCTTTTGAGGATTGGAGATGAGCAAGAAATGGATGCCAGTAGCTCACGATGAAACACAAGGCTTTGGTGGTTTCACTATAGTCTTCTACTCGGTCCGGGTATCACTCGAAGCGAAAACGATTCATGGTAGATGTCTTACCTACACGTACGAAGCGCTTGGCATCAATCGATTCCTTATGCGTACTGCTAAGGAATCTAATTCTTTGCCAGAGTCTATTCCCTGAAGGGTATAATCTGGGTGTCATCAAGCGCCGAGTGAATAGGTTGCTTATGGGACGACGTGCTCCATCGTAGATCTCATCATCGGTTACTACCAGCCCAGGCGAGATAGTGGACAAATATCGACCCATCAAATATATATATCACTACATAGTATAAAACAAAGTCGCTATCCAGCCTCTGTCTGTCCCTACGTATGCTTAGATTTTTAAAACTACGCAACAGGTATACATGCATATTACACCCGTGCGCAGCCGGGGCGGGTCGCTGGTTATGTATAAAAAATTAAATCGTTCTAGTCGAGCCGGCCCGTTCGTGCTGAGGATTGTGGCTCTCCAACATTTAATAAGTACCTATTATATTCAAGACAATTCATACATCTAGTCGTACATACAAGTTCGCATTCAAATTAGTTAAGGTTTAGAAAAATGGATTTCAAGACAGTGAAATTATAATAATCTTTATAATTTCACTGTCTTGCGTGACCGCGTGACCATTATTCATTATATTGCCGGCGTATTTGAAAGTTTGTTGTTTTTTAACTGAAAATGCATTGTTACTATTACAATACATTCATTACAATTACCTAAATGTATTTAACACACTAATTTTCTATAAGTATCCACTGCTAAGTAAAGCCTCTTCTCACACGGTTTGAGCATTAATCACCACGCTTGCTCAATGCGAGTTGGCGATTTTAAACTTATAATTATAATAAAATTATTATGTTTTCGGCTTAATCACGTAGTAATTCGACGAGGAACTCGACTAGTTTCAAGCCATGCTAGAGTTCCTCATCGAATTACTACGTGAGTAAGCCGAAAACATAATAATTTATTTAGTATGTCTCACGAAAGTTACAATACAAATTATAATTATAAATTATAAGCCCAGGTTTCCTCACGATTTGGTCTCTACAGCGCATGCTTGGAGAGGGGCCAGTTCCCGCTATTGTGGAAGGCGGGTAAACTGGTCCTCGTGAAGAAACCGGGGCGCCCTGCGGACTCTCCGTCCGCGTACCGGCCCATAGTGTTGCTCGACGAGGTGGGAAAAGTTTTCGAAAGGATAATTTCGAACCGCCTCGTCGCGCACCTGTCGGATATCGGGCCGGACCTGTCGGACGGCCAGTTCGGCTTCCGCAGAGGACGCTCCACGGTGGACGCCATCATGCGTGTAAGAGACCTCACGACGGGGACTGCAGTGTCCAGGGGGAGGGTCGTAGTGGCGGTGTCTTTGGACATCGCCAATGCCTTCAACTCCCTGCCCTGGAGCTGCATTTTGGAGGCACTCAGATACCATCGGGTGCCCACTTATCTCCGTCGTGTAATCGAGGCCTATCTGACGGACCGGTCCGTCATCTACTCCGGTCACCGAGGTGAGTGGAACCGGCGAGAGACGTCGCGCGGTGTTCCACAGGGTTCGGTTTTGGGGCCGCTCCTGTGGAACATCGGTTATGACTGGGTGCTGCGCACCGATCTCCCGAACAACGTCAGCGTGGTCTGTTACGCTGACGACACACTGGTGCTAGCACAAGGGAGGTCGCATCAGGCGGCGGCTAATTTAACGGCGAGAGCGGTTACGACAGTCGTTGAAAGGATCCGGCAACTGGGACTCGAGGTGGCGCTCCACAAGTCCGAGGCCATGTGTTTTCATGGCCGCGGGAACGCGCCACCTCCGGGTGAGTCCCAAATAACGGCAGGAGGGGTTACCATCGGCGTCGAGACGACGATGAAGTACCTAGGACTCGTCCTCGACAGTCGGTGGAACTTCGTGGAGCACTTTCGACGTTTGGCTCCTAAGTTGGAACGAACGGGGGCGGCGCTTAAGCGCCTTCTACCGAACCTCGGGGGCCAAACGCCTCCTGCCGTAGGTTGTATGCGGGGGTCGTGCGGTCCATGGCCCTCTACGGTGCCCCTGTGTGGGCGCCGAATTTGATGCGGCGACCCGCTAGGGCGCTGCTCACATCTCAGAGGGTCATGGCGATCCGATTGATTCGCGGATATCGCACGATCTCCGGGGAGGCGGCGAACCTCCTTGCCGGATCACCGCCGTGGGATCTTGAGGCGAAGATGCTGGCGCGTGTGTTTTGTTTGCGCGCGGAGGCACGTCGCCGGGGCGAAAATCCGCTGCCGCGCCAGATTAGTGCGTGGCGGGATGAGCTCCGGCGTGATCTCATGGCGGAATGGCAGCAACGGCTGTCGCAGCCGAGGGCTGGGCTCGCTGTCATTGCAGCGGTAAGTCCCCTCTTTGAGGAGTGGCTTGAGAGACGCTACGGCGTCCTCACCTACCGCCTGACGCAGGTACTTACCGGACACGGAAGTTTCGGTAGGTTCCTGTTTCGGATTGGGCGGGAGGAAACGCCCGAGTGTCATCACTGCGAGGATCGCCCGGAGGACACGGTGGAGCATACGGTGGCGGTGTGTCCTGCGTGGGCTGAGCACCGTCGTGTCCTCAGGGATGTGATTGGCGACGGCGACCTCTCGCGTCCGGCTCTGGTTCAGACCATGGTACGGAGCGAGAGGGACTGGGATGCCGTCTCCTCCTTTTGCGAAGCAGTTATGCTAGCTAAGGAGGAGGCGGAGCGCATGAGGGAACGAACCTCCTCACGACCCGGCCGTCGCGAGAGACACTCCGGGCGTCGGGGATCGCGAGACGATCTCCGGCCACCGTAAGCATGGGCCTGCGGACGGCGAGCACGGGTGACTCGCCGCCCGACCAGAACCAGGCCCGAGCGTACGGCGCGTCGCGTTCCGCGCGCGCCTCAAAGAGCCATCAGACCACCACGGATGGGGCCCAATAGGGCTAATGCCGATACGGAGCCGCGGAAGACTTAACGGGTTGCCGGGGCTCCGGCTCGAAGTGCAGGAGTAGGAACGGGGTGGTTTTTAGTCAGTAAGAGTCTGACACTCCCTCTCGCCTCACCCGGGCGGGAGAAGTCATTGGATGATTTTCCCCCCTCAAAAAAAAAAAAAAAAAAAAAGGTTTCCTCACGATGTTTTTCTTCACCGTTTGTCAGTGATGTCTAAATAATCTTAGAAAGTACATATAACTCGGAAAATGTCACATTGGTACTTGCCGTTGGTAGGTTTGCCTTGTGCATGAGAAGCGCAAAGAGTAAAGTAACTATAATGAGAGAGAATCGGCCTTCTTAACCTCCAGGCCACCACGTAACTGAGTCTACCTGAGTTAATATACCTCATTAATAAATGCAGTTTAAGTGTGGGAGAGCCATGCTTCGGCACGAATGGGCCGGCTCGACCGGAGTGATACCACCAACGAGCAGAAAACCGACATGAAGCAACGTTGTGTTTCGTCGTGTGAGTGAGGTTACCGGAGGCCTAATTACCCTCCCTTCCCCAATCTCCCCAATCCCTGAATCTCCAACGATCCTCAAACTCCTAATCCCCAAAAAGCCGGTAACGCACTTGTAACGCCTCTGATGTTCCAGGTGTCCATGGGCGACGCCGATTGCTTATCATCAGGTGATCCGTCTGCTCGTTTACCGGCTTATGCTATAAAAAAAGTTTGGAACTCGCTACCTCATATCTACATACAAAGACATCTCCAACTCCTAAGTTATTGCCCCTGAGGAGAGCAATACACTTTACCAGTCATCCGCGACACACGCAATGTGCCAACGACTTGCTGTATTTACTTTTATAGTCTGTGTACATCACTACTTGCGCTTTCGAACGTCTGTTAGATAATCTGTGGTAGGCAGTAGACTGGCAGTATTAATTATACTGATTTGTTGCAAGTGCTACTGCCGATTAATTAAGTGGTTTTGAATTTGGTGCGGGCACCATTGCTGTATTGGTAAGCTGTATTGTAAGGTATTGTCATCCCTTAGTGTTAATGCTTACACTGAGTGGGTGACCCTTTCAGCATAGGCATGTTGTCAGCGTCTCTCTTCTAATTCTTCTGTTTTAATTTTTCAACTCAATGTTTTTATTACTTCCAGTATTACACTTTTATTGTCTATTATATATTTTATATAGTATGCTGCATCGTGCCTGGTGCTGAATAAATGTTGTTTTCTTTCTTTCTTCTTTCTCCCCTCTATTACATGGGACTCATAACATAAATAGTGAAAAGTGGGTGTTACATTGTACACTGGCATAATGCACACCTCTGCCTCCCCCTTCGGGGATAAAAGGCGTGATTTTATGTTATTGTAAGGCTGTATTGGGTATGATATTTTTGAGATTCTTTCTCTTAGGTATCTTCTACTTTTTCTCCTTTTCATTCTTTGTTTTTTACCAAACGTTGCGCTATACGAAAATGCTCCTCTGTGTCGTGGCTATATTTAAACACATTAGCTGTTGCCCGCGACTTAGCCCGCGTAGATTATTAATTGTTTGTTTAAATTTTCCAAAATTAGCCTTCTAATAATTAGCCAGTACAAACAGACAGAGAAAAATTATAAAAAAAATGACATTATGGTACATGTACCTACCGTATGTATGTATGTATTCATATGCATGTAGTAAAATATTACAAACAGATATTCCAATTTCATTTATCTTTAGATAATTTTACTTACACAACACAACCAGACACTGGACAACTATTTGTGAAGCACACAAACGAAATTTCTGCGCGAGAATCGAACCCGCAATACTTAGTGCTACAGAATAGAATGTCATTTATTTCCAAGTAGGTATATGGTACATTAAGGTTTTACATTAAATATTGTTTCACATAGATACACTACCATTGCTGGTGTAGCAATATTATGTTAACCATGCTTTATAAAATAAAATAAATAAGAACTAGTTATTACAATAAACTATCAAACACCGTGAGGACACCGGTGACCGCAACCTATTGTTCTTTAATTGTGTCTATAATGACGGTACTCGACGAGATGTTGCCAAGTAAATTGAATTCCAAAGTATTGGTACATGAGAGTAAATGGAAGTAACAGTAACAATGACTGCCTCGGTGGCCGAGTGGTCGCAAGTGCGACTGGTCTGCAAGGGGTCTCGGGTTCGATTCCCGGGTCGGGCAAAATTTTACTGGGTTTTTAAAAAAATCTCAGTAGTAGCATGGAGTCTGGAATTGTGCCCGATATCGGACTCATAACATAAATAGTGAAAAGTGGATATTACATTGTACAGCAGCATTAAGTGCCAAAATGTGCACCTCTGCCTACCCCTTCAGGGATAAAAGGCGTGATGTTATGTTATGTTTAAAACTTTAAATGCTAAATACAATGTCAATACCTATGTCAAAACGTATATTGTCAAAATATTAGCAGTAAAAAATACAGTCCTCCAACCGTTCGTCACGAAGCAATGGGCCCTGCATCAAATTAGGCAATTATTTATTGTTGAAATACTCATACATACAAAACCTTTTATTATATTCGATGCAGTAGTTTAGGAGTTCGCTGACACACAGACGTACAGAAGAATTAGTTATTACAAATCCATGCAAGCTACTAATAACATGCTAATTTACGCTAAATAGTACTTTCTACTGGAGGTACATACCTTCCTACCATTTCTCTAAGAAACATGATGTGAGTATAAACTTCTTATTTATTTATTCTAGGTAACTCCTATTAACTAGGTTAGAGTGGGTTGCGATGTGAATCTCAAGTTAATCCCTACTTTAGTAGTAACATAAAATATTATCTTATTGCATTATTATAAGTGTGTGAGAGCCATGCTTCGGCACGAATGGGCCGGCGCGACCGGAGTGATACCACGACCTCACAGAAAACCGACGTGAAGCAACGCTTGCGTTGTATTTCGTCGTGTGAGTAAGGTTACTACAGGCCCAATTACCTCCCCCTTCCCCAATCTCCCCAATCCCTGAATCCCTAACGATCCTCAAACTCCTAATCCCCAAAAGGCCAGTAACGCACTTGTACCTAACGCCTCTGGTGTTTCAGGTGTCCATGGGCGGCGCCGATTGCTTACCATCAGGTGATCCGTCTGCCGAAAAAAAAGGTGTGTACAACAAGTAGAGATATCTACCTACTCCATAAATTAACAAGCGACTTTAATTACTAGACATATTTTCACTTTCTTTTACGTATTATTTAAAACTTTATCTTGTAACTACATCTGAACATTATCTGTGAACATTCATCTCGGCACTATGGTACCGTTAAATTACTACATTACTACAAAAGTACATGTTTTGTTTTAATTAGCCTTCATATTTAAGTGATATCATTAGCTCGTGGAATCCAGAGCCGTATTTTCCCTAAAGCACACTAGGCAAGTGCCTAGGCCGCAGCTGTAGCCAAATGCCATTTAGCGCTTGTCTACATGTAGAATAGAAAACCAAATTATATGGAATTGACGTTAATTTTGACACTTGTCAGTGTCATCCCCATACATTTTGATTTCTACTCTCTCTGTAGACAAGCGCTAAAGTGGCGTTTGTCTAGAGGCAATGGTTACAGAGCGCTCAAACGCCAGTAGAGAGGCGGCACGAAAAAAAATTAGGAGCGCATATGTGGTAGGTACTAGCCTTGAGCGCTCTCTAGGTTTAATTAACTTGGTAGAAATGATGGCTGATGGGACAGAAAAGATCTAAAATGAAAGGTGACAGCCGCTGTATCCAGGTCGCTTCAAAGCTCGCGATGTGTAGTCATTGGTGGAGGACTTTGGGAGGCAGTGGACAGTACGTGGCTGTACGTATTTTTTTTTTAAAGGGGGAAAATTATCGAACGTGTTCTCCCGCCTGGGTGAGGCGGGAGGGACTGTCAGACTCTTACTGACTAAAAACCACCCCGTTCCTACTCCTGCACTTCGAGCCGGAGCCCCGGTTACCCGTTAGGTTCTTCGCAACGCTGTACGTATGATAATAAAATGCGCCTAGCTTCACTGACGGACTGACTGACAGACTATTATATATCTCATATTTGTTGACGTTTCAAAAGTACCAAATTATGGTTTAATTGAAATAAATGCTTTTGAGTTTTTGAGTTTTTGAGTTTGAATGGATGTAAAGTCGGTAAAAACTGAATACGGCCCTGTATTCGGTCACTGGTCACTCCACTATCAATCAAAATAAATCATTCGGACCCCACTACAGGAAATATCAATTCGGTACACTCCATTCTTTGACGTCATGACTGTCATTTGGACTTTACGGTTATAGAGAATTGGGTACTTTTCTATATCAAAAATAAATTATTTCAACTGTTCAATACAATGTAATATTGTAAAATCACACTTTCATTCATTGATTTTATGACCAACTTAGTTTTAGTTTTTTCCAACATTTATTTAAGAAATAAGTATGCTGTTTGACGCTAAAAAAACGTGACGTCACAATACACAATCTCGTACATAATTCATAGAAAACTGTCGTTTTTGACAGTTCGAAAAAAGTATTTAATTTGACTAGTTGGCAAGTACCTACTCAATTTTAAAATTTATTAAAGAATATAAACTTTGAAAGTGAGTAAAAATGTGTAAGTAGATTTAAAAAGATTAATAGGTATAAGATTGACCTAGAAAAGAGGGGTACTTATTAGAAACTGTAAAATCCTAAGTATTATTAAAGGCCATTAAATCATTAGTGTTTCACAAAATAATAATAGATTTTTTTATGGAATAGGACGCAAACGTTCAGACCGATCACCTGATGGTAAGCGATCAGCGCCGCCCATGGACATCCGCAAAATTAGAGAAGCCACAGATGCGTTGCCGGCCTTTTAAAAAGGAGTACGCTCTTTTCTTGAAGGTTTGAAGGTCGTATCGGTAGGTAGGTATAGATGTCTAGCAAAATATTCGTTTTTTCTTTGTAAAATGATCGTAGTCATGGAGGAGACAGCCAGTATGCGCTTCTCAGTAGAGATGGGCGTTTTTTGGATAAATACTTACTCACTCAAAATGGATAAATTATTAGGATTCATCAACCACCTATAAATGCCCACTGCTGAGCAATGCCTCTTCTCACACGGAGAAGGTTTGAGCATTAATCACCACGCTTGCTCAATGCGGGTTGGCGATTACAAACTTATAATAAAAAAATATAAGCCCAGGTTTCCTCACGATGTTTTCCTTCACCGTTTATCAGTGGTGTCTGAATAATCTTAGAAAGTACATAGAGGTATAACTCAGAAAAAGTCACATTGGTACTTGCCGTTGGTAGGTTTCGAACCCGCACCCTCATGCATGAGAAGCGGGCGTCTTAAACCTCCGGGCCACCACGAGGATAATTATTAGGATTATTATCCACTTTTAGGATTTCTTGGGCACAATATTTATGTATTTTGAGCTGCTTATACGATACAATACGGTGTCCCGTCATTTGTTCCTTGAGCAAGCGTGGTGATTAATGCTCATGTCTTCTCCGTGTGAGAAGAAGCCTTTGCTCAGCAGTGGCCACTTATAGGCTGATGATGATGGGATTTCATCTTGCTGCATTCATTCAATAAATTTCGAACTGTAGACTTATTTTGCTTTGTTCATCTCATGGGTGACCTTCCCACCAGTCTATTGTATTACTTATGCAAATGTTAATAGGATCAAAAGTGATTTCGTATAAAATATTGACCTTTGTAGTGGCTTCCTTGGGCTCGGCTCATTTGTTATTTTTTTTATTCAGAAACAAGCTTTTAACCGCAACTTTGCCTGCTTGATTTTAGCCTCAATGTCTCTTGAATACTTATGTTTAATTACAAGAATATTGACTGATTAGATAAAGTACAAAACGTGACAAACAATCAGACTCATGCGTCTTAATATAATAATAATATTTGTTGATATTCTTATTAATGGCGTAGACAAAACGTGTGGATTTTTAATGTGTTTGGTTTGTGTTTAACAAAAGACTATAGACTCGTCTTTATTTTTACATATTGCCTAAAAGTTGGGGTCCCTACAATAAGTCCATCTGTATATAAATTCTAGTCAGGTACAAAAGCTAGCTACCTATTAAGTCATGTCCATTCATAATATAGTACAATTTGAGTAGGTACATCTTATATCTTATACCTACTACCTACTAATATATAAAGCGGAAGAGTTTGTTTTTTTGTTTGTTTGTTTGAACGCGCTAATCTCCGCATCTACAAGTCTGATTTGAATAATTATTTTTGTGTTGGATAACTCATTTATCGCGAATGGCTATAGGCTATAAAACATCACTCTACGACTAATAGAAGCTGAGCAGAACGTGTGAACCGGCGCGGAAGTAGCTAGTTTACAAATATACCTACCTCATCTGTCATCTGTCAAAGTTTTTTTTTTTTCTTTTATCAACAACAAGTTAACTATTTTCACCACTTTCTAACATGTCATAAACATAATAATACTCGAGTATTTCATAACGTTACTTGTAAGCGTAACTGACGGACAAAATAGGACCAGTCAACTTAATATGCGAAAATAACTCTTAACACATTGAAATAAGGACGCTATTATAAAGGATTGCTTGCTTGATTGACAGAATTTTAAAACAAAAGATGTAAGCAAAAACAATAACGCTTCCGTTTTGGTAATTGACTAAAAAAGTAAAATGGACGCGTTCTAAAAAATAAACTTTCACGCATTTCCATTCTTTTCCTCGAATTTCCATCAAATGCCTACACTTTTAAGTTTAAATCGGACAGGATATGAATTTTAATTTGTAAAAGGGAAAGTGACTCGCGTTGTTTTATTTTACTCAGCCAAACAGCCAATGAGTCAACCATCTTGTATCGACCATAGTGAAAGAAGAAATGGGTTACCGACCTCTTCGCGCGCTCAGTTTTGACCGCGCGTTTGGCGCGAAATGTCGCTTGTCAGCGTTATATTCCCGCGCGTGCGTTTTTAAAATTACGATAATTTAAAGAAAAATAAAACAAATGATGGATTTAAAAGAGATTATAAAGTGGTTTATCCCTTGTTTTCATATATTGCTATTGAAAAAAGTGAAAATGTGCGGCCGTTTAACTTTTATTTGTTTATTTTTACTTTTTATTTTGTGCCCTAGTTATGCTACGGGCGTAAATAAGTTAGTCAGTGGTGATAATAATACCAAAAATGCATTTAATTATAATAATTTAGACAGTAAATTAAACCAAAGTGATTATTTTGATGTGAAAATGGAGAGTGAAGAGAAAACATATGATGCGTCTGTCGGTAAGTAAAAATAATTTTACATAACATAACATCACGCCTTTTACCCCCGAAGGGGTAGGCAGAGGTGCACATTATGCCCCTGTATAATGTAACACCCACTTTTCACTATTTATGTTATAAGTCCCATGTAATAGGGGGTGAGCCTATTGCCAGATACCGATCACAATTCCAGACTCCTTGCTACTACTGAGATTTTTTGAATACTTTGCCCGACCCGGGATTCGAACTCGAGACTCCTTGCCCGGCAGTCGCAATTGCGACCACTCGGCCAACGAGGCAGTCTACATGTTTAATGTTTTTAAATAATTACCATACGGATATTAAAATAAAAATTAGTCATCTACTCTATTATAAGCTTTCGCATTTATAATGAGTATTAGTTATTACTTTTTTAAGGGTGGAAAATCATCGAATGGCTGCTTCCGCCTGGGTGAGGCGGGAGTGAGTGTCAGACTCTTACTGACTAAAAACCACCCCGTTCCTTCTCCTGCACATCGAGTAACCCGTTACCCCGGTAACCCGTTAGGTTCTCCGCGACTCCGAAACGGATTAGTTAGTTCTTAGGATTGAAAAACATGACGACAAAAACATACCTAAGTGCATGTCTCTTCCGAGAAATTCCGGTAAATTAACAAGCGTGTGGTCGTTTTATACTTATTTCTAATTTAAAGTTGGTAAGCAGGTACGTATTTATTCAACAGACATTATTTACAGAGGGACATGGAAACTATCGTTTTTTTTTCTCCTCTTATAATATCTTCTGATTCACTTCGTTGCGGAAACCAAGACAATTATTTATGTACCTGGGACGCGCCGGACTTCAGTGTTCCGGTGTTTTCATGGTTGTAGGTATCTACTGTAGATAAAAAAGATTTTATTAGTGGATTTTTATTAAAATCTCCACTGCAAAAACGTCAACACATTGTGTGTTTGTCATTTGTTGATAGCGCGGTTTTTAACTCAACGTCCTAGAGTAGTACTTTAAATATTTGTTGCATAATTATTATTTCTGAAAGAGGAAAAGTGATAAATTGATTGTAACTTCATTGGTTTTGTGGTCAGATTCGTTCCTTTTCCACCTAAATTTAAAACTAAATTGTCCATTTTGGGAATCCCATGACGCTAATTCAATTCTATTAGCTTATTGTTTTTTTTTTGTTTTGCATTCGATTCTAATTTTAAACACGTTTAAAAAACCTGTCCGTTATAGGTTGAAGTTTTGGTTAGAGCAACAAAAGCTATTATTATCATAAAGGTATAGTAGAAGGAAGACTGCCTCGTTGACCGAGTGGTCACAAGTGCGACTGCCGGGCACGCGGTCTCGGGTTCGATTCCCGGGTCGGGCAAAACATTACTGGGTTTTTAAAAAAATTCTCAGTAGTAGCACGGAGTCTGGAATTGTGCCCGGTATATGGCAATAGGCTCACCCCCTATTACATGGGTCTCATAACATAAATAGTGAAAAGTGGGTGTTACATTGTACAATAACAGCATAATTTATACCTCTGCCAACCCGTTCGGGGATAAAAGGCGTGATGATGTTATGTTATGTATAGTAGGATATTTTTAAATGTACCTAAGGATATAAAATTACCTTTTAGCGGTTTGCCCAAAAAGATCACGTAAATTACAAGACTGCTTTTGTTTAAACGCTCAGCGCTCTAAACACTAGACTTTTCGGAGTCGCGGAGAACCTACGGGTTACCG
Organism: Spodoptera picta; assembly: GCA_038387885.1. NCBI lineage: Eukaryota > Metazoa > Arthropoda > Insecta > Lepidoptera > Noctuidae > Spodoptera > Spodoptera picta. The sequence continues at coordinate 1,653,968 of JAZHFQ010000437.1, read as the reverse complement.
GGGCTCCGGCTCGATGTGCAGGAGAAGGAACGGGGTGGGTTTTAGTCAGTAAGAGTTTGACACTCCCTTCCGCCTCACCCAGGCGGGAGCTGCCATTCGATGATTTTCCCCCCTTAAAAAAAAACACGAGACTAATTTTTATTTGGAATCATAAGTAGATATTTTTGTGTACAAGTATAGTAAGTAGCTACACCGCACATTGTGTCCAGAGATAAGATTGACTTACAAACATTTTCTCTGGACTATGGAACTGTAACTAATTTTGATTCGCATGAGTACAGTTTTTGCCTCTCACAGTCTTGATGTTGGGGTAGGTAAGTCAGCCTGCAACCGGTCGCCCACGTCGCAGCGCCCCGAGAGGGGGCGGCATCCGCGGTGAAGGAGCCCGGCGTTTCGTTATGCCGGGCTGGCGCAGGGCGGGTCGCGAACGAAGTGCGAAAGAACAGTTCTTGTGACCCGCCCTCATGCGTGAGTGGCACATCCCGGGGTTTTTAGTGGGTTCGAGCCTCACATAACCCGGGCGAAAAAAAAAAAAAGGTAAATCAGCCTATACATATAACATCACACTAACCTACGTAGGAACAGATCACTAACGAGGGTACATACTTAAGATCATGGCGAAAGGGAACATGCATGATCAGCTGGAACTGGAAGGCGTCCTCTGCTGAGTAATAGCTTTTCCTTTGAAGATTGCTCACATGTGTCTTGAACATTAGGTCACCATAAGCTTGGAGGAAACTGCTGCATATCTCTTGAAAACTGGAAGAGCTATGCTTCGACACTGCTGGGCCGGCTCGACCGGAGTGATACCACGGCCGAGCAGAAAACCGATATGAAGCAACGCTTACGTTGTGTTTCGTCGTATAAGTGAGGTTACCGGAGGCCCAATTACGTCCCCGCCCATCCACAATCCCTGAATCCCCAACAATCTTCAAATTTAACACACTTTTAACGCCTCTGGTGTTCCAGTTGACCATGGGCGACGCTTGCTTACCATCAGGTGATCTTCAACTCGTTTACCGGCTTATCACATAAAGGCTGGTCGCAGTTTCAGGGTGTACTCGAAACCAATAAGTGTGTGCCTGTTCAAAGTCAAACTCAAACTCAAAAGCATTTATTTCAATTAAACCCTAATTTGGTTCTATCTGCATACCATCTAAATCGGTCCAGTAAGTAGTTATTAAGTTTGTGTGTGAAAGTAAAAATCGACCAAATCATCGCAAACTTTCGTATTTATAATTACAACAGATAGAATCTAGACATTCATTCATATTTGTTACGGTGAATCATCATAACTTCACGCCTAAATCCTTTCGAAACGGTCTTCGCATGAACCTACACTTCGCTTTTCTCTGGTCTAGATTTTAAATTAATCTAGATCATGGTCAGCTTATATGTAGAGACAATAGACATTTTTGAAACTTAATGAGTAAAAAACATCCGAAAGAAAAACTGTCAAATGGCAATTTTATTATAAATTTAAGAATTAACTAATGGTTGTCCAAGCGCGGTGCGTTGTTGGCGTGGTCGGGGCGGGCCCGCGATAAGTGTCTTATGCACTATACGTGCATAGTTAGCGGAATATTTATTTTCAACACTTGTCTACCGTCAGCTACGAACTTAAAATCATTTCTTTATCAGTCGCTCTTATGACTCGTACAACGAGACAGTCAATGGCCAATTGTCCAAATATGTGACGTCTCAACTAACGGGGCGGAGACATTGAACTAAGAAAGGATCCCGTTAGGTTTAATTCCCATTGTTATAAACCGACTTTGTAGCTAAGTATAAGGTTAGGTTTACCTGAGCTAACGTCACGCCTTTTGTTCTGTAAAGGAGCAGACAGAGATGAACATTTAATGTAATATCCACCATTTTTAAAGTTCATAGTTATATTAAGAGATCTAGTACCTAGGTAGTATCAGACCGACAGTTCTATTCTAGTACTGTTGCACATATCAAGCTGTTAGTGAAAAAATATCAGAAGAACCAATAAAATAATGCTCAAAACAGGAAATGAATCTAAGACCTTGTGCACTGCATTTGCGTTAACTTGCTAATCATAGTCAAAGTCAAAGCTTTTAAACAGTTAGACCAGTAATTTGATTAATTTTGATAGTCAACATTGCATAATCAACGTTGATCTGACCGGCCTTTGGCGAAGCTATTTGCTCGTTCCAAAGTGTACATTCCTACTAATTTGTTTCCCTGTATTGTGGCTGTGTTTACAAACATATATGAAATTCGAAACGTTTATTCCTTTATCTTTTTCCCATGTAACCAATTAAAATTCGGTCGACACTCAAACCTAACCAGAGTTAGCAGATGCTGTAGCCAAATGCAATGCCATTTAGCGCTTGCTGCTACATGTAGAATAGAAAACTTATCAGTGTCATCCCCATACATTTAGTTTTCTACTCTCTCTGTAGACAAGCGCTAAAGTGGCGTTTGGCTAAAGGCAAAGATTCGACAATGAACGTCTCATGGCTAATATGATGCTGCTGCGGCTGCATTTAATTAAAACATCAAAACGTATGAATCACATGAATAAATTATTGTCTCTATTATCAAATACCCCCATGTCCAATCTCCCCAATCCCTGAACCCTCAACAATCCTCAAATTCCTAATCCCAAAAGTCCGGTAACGTACATGTAAAGCCTCTAGTGTTCCAGGTGTCCATGGGCGACGCCTATTGCTTACCATCAGGTGATCTGTCTGCTCGTTTACGAGCGTATCATAAAAACACGTAGGACACTCGATTACAAAATCGTGCAGCTTAATTAGATTACTTTGGCCAGATAATTAGGCTTACTCAAGCAACGATGCGATAATTAATTTAAATATTGAATCAGTCTGTTAGTCACGGAGGCAATTTCTCTACAGCTACAAAACAATTGATTACACTCGAGAGAGCGGATAGCAATTGAAAGTTAAATTGTAGTTCCGTGTAATTTCTACTGGCCTTTTGCCAATAAGTTGGGTGGTCGAAAGTGTCTGGTTCAGTCCCGGATCTACCAACAACTTATTATATTCTCAGCTCACAGAAAATAGGAAACCTGTGGTTTCATCGTATGAGGTTATTGGAGGTTCGATCCTCCACCCGCATCCTATAATAACCTCAATTGGGTAGTTTACAGGGTATCAAAATTAATTTTTTTTTTTATTTTCTTGTATTAGTTGCAATACTTAGATAAAATCGCTCTAAGTTTAGGAGTGGGAGGTTGTTACGTCATAACGTGCTACAAAATGTGGCACGCTGTGACGTCACACGATATTTCAAATTAATATATCGTCGAAATTATTTAATTTTGTGAGAAAAGAAAAAATACGTGTCTAAAGTTTTAAATTAATCTACTAGACGGACATTAAAATAAAATTTAGGAAACTACCGTATTCTTTAATCCTTCATTACCCTATCCTTACGTCCTGCGTGAGCTACCTAGAAGGGAATGCGAAGCAGTATGGCGCGACGCGAAAATAACAAACTGCCGAAACCTATTGAAGTGTCCTACATGACATACGCCCTTGGGATGCGGTGCGGACAAAGTAAAACGATTCGCATGACACTTTCAAGAGAAGAGCGTTTCCTTTTTAAAAGGCTGGCAACATACCTGTGGCGCCTCTGATGTTTCGGGTGTCAATGGGCGGCGCTGATCTCTTACCATTAGGTGATGTCTGCTCGTTTGCCTCCTATTCCATAAAAAATGCACTAAGGACATTGCATTGAATTCGTATGTCACCACTACAAAATCGCGCTCGCTTCCAGACCGCTCAGGGTCGCGAGGCCGTAGATCGCGAGGACGTAGCGTATCGCTAGTGTTATGTGTTGTCGCGGAGAACCTAACGGGTAACCGGGGCTCCGGCTCGATGTGCAGGAGAAGGAACGGGGTGGTTTTTAGTCAATAAGAGTCTGACACTCCCTCCCGCCTCACCCAGGCGGGAGCAGTCATTCGATGATTTTCATCCCTAAAAAAAGGGTTACGGGTTCACTTGTACCATTAGACCCACAACACAACTTAATGATATAAAACAAAAACTCATAACCGTGATTATCTTTTGACGCGAGATCCAACTTTTTACATAAAGTGTAATTAAGGCCAGTGGACCACAGTTCCTGGTTCGATTCTCGGTTGGGGAAAGCTAACAGACGACGAGACAGTAGACAATATTATTAAGTTTTTTATGACTGTAGTTGTGGCTTAGGTGTAAAAAAAGTTAAAATGGGAAATAACACAAAGTAGGTAACAACGACCCGGACATCAAATCCTGAAACCCTCTTCTCAAAAGTACCGAATACATGTTATTCATTATTAGTATAATAAATATATGCTTCATTATTTGTAAGTTTTATTGGCTTATTCGATAGCTGATGAAGTACTTCACAAAAAATACGCGAGATGTCAGTGTATGTAATTTGGCGAAAGAATAAAACACAATATTCTTGAACGCACTTTTCGAAATGTATTCTGTACAGGTACCTGTCTTGTGTGAGTATGATTGTATGACCGGGGGGGGGGGGGTTTAATCATACGATATTTAGTTGATGATGTTATGTCTCACACTCAATAATTAGTCCACCCGTGGGATCGATAACACAAATAGTGAAAACTGGGTGTTACATTGTACAGTGGCATTAAGTGCCGTGATGTGCCTCTGCCTACCCCTTCGGGATAGAAGGCGTGACGTTCTATATAATCTCTCCCACACTATATTTGTCACTTATCTCCCCACATAATAGTATTTGACCCTGTATCCCACGACCATGATCATTCACGGTTAAGTACCTCGCCAAATAAAACTTAATATTTGTTTTTTTATAAAGTCGGTTAAGAACTTAAACACTTCAACTTGGTGTATCATCATTAACCTTTGTTCATGTTCAAATATATCTCGCGAATATATTTATTTTAAGAGTCTTTAGTCGAGTGGTTGTGACCGCTACTGTCATGGTTTTTTTAAGGGGGAAAATCATCGAATGGCTATTCCCGCCTGGGTGAGGCGGGAGGGAGTGTCAGACTCTTACTGACTAAAAACCACCCCGTTCCTTCTCCTGCACGTCGAGCCGGAGCCCCGGTTACCCGTTAGGTTCTCCGCGACTACTGCCATGGTTAAAATCTACGGTTTGATTAGGTTGGGTGAAGTGTTATTGAGTTTCTTGTTCGTTCTTCTTTGAAACGAGCGCCTAGCTTCACAGACAGACGAACGGACAATTCAATTCTTGACGTTACAAGTGTGTCTTGGCCGAGTGGTTGCAAGTGCGACTGGTTGCAAGGGTTAGATTCCCAGGTCCGGAAAAGTATTATTGGGCTTTCTAAAAATTCCCAGAAGTAGCACAGAGTCTGGAATTGTGCTCGGTATATGGCAATATGCTCACCCTCTATTACATGAGACTCATAACATAAATAGTGAAAAGTGGGTGTTACATTGTACAGTGGCATTAAGTTCCGTAATGGGCACCTCTGTCGAAGCCGCGCAACCTGCGATTTTTGATTAATTTAGTTTGTCTCACGATAGTTATTATAAAAATAATAAAGAAATAGAGCCTGGAATTTTGCTCGGTATATGGTACCAGCCTCACTGAAAACTGAAACATTATATTTTTACATAACATAGAGGCATTGTGCGCCCATCACATAGGTAGATCTTATAAGTAAAGTCAACAGACTCAAATTGAAGTTTGCAAACACCGACGTATCTACTCTTATGGTGAAGGTAACCGGTTCAAATCTGGTACGGCTTGCGAACCACTTTCCTCTCAATCCGGCGTTGTAATAACTAAGTCATTGGGGCTATAGGTACCTATTCGCAATATCATAATATTAATAATGTAATAATCGCATGTGTTTATAGCTGTCAGGGTGGACATTTGTCTCTATAAGTGATTGGTCGGATGGTCGCAACTGTCGAGTAAGTAAGACTCCTGAGTTAGAATTCTCAGTTGCCAGTTTATCTTTAATATAATGTGACTAAACCCTGAAGCTATGGACAACTTTACGGACTACTGAGCCTGAGTTTCACCTCACCCAAGGCTGGAGATTTGGAGAAGTCACATAATTTCCCTCTTAGATAATTTCCATCTTCTTTGTCTAATAAAAGGTACAAAGTTAGATTATATTCTGAAATAACAAATGGCAGATGGCAGAAGTTGTCAGAATCTAAACTTTTTTTTTTACTTGTCTCTTGAGCCGCGGAGAACCTAACGGGTTACTGGGACTCCTGCTCGACGTGCAGGAGTAGGAAGGGAGTGTTTTTAGTCAGTAAGAGTCTGACACTCCCTCCCGCCTCGCTCAGACGGGAGAAGTAAATCGATGATTTTCTCCCTTAAAAAAAATATTTATCTCTTCGAGAAGTAAAAATCATGTTATTAAGTATACGTGGCTAACAAACAAACATTTTCGAATATGACCGTTACTGAGAAATCTATTTACCTTCTAAATTTAATAGAGCGTGAAGCTATATTGTTATGTCCAATCGTATAGCTTGACTGTACAATCATAGTGGTATCTTTATAGAATTTGTTATGGTTCTTTGAGTAATCGTGTTAAATGTGTGGTTGGAGTTGTAACGATGGTTGTAGGTAGGGAAGTACCCATCTTTGATGTTTGCGGTTTGATTCTTAAGTACACATGGGATTATTATTCATTTATATACAAAGGGCATTGACTAAAATTGGTGCCTTTTGTTTTTCTGGCGGCAGTCGATGATTTATGGAAAATATTATCTAGAATGTCATTACAAACGAAATTGTCTATGGGCTCATATATGGATGATATCTCAGTCTGGACTGAGTTATGAGCGTTAAAAGGAGCTGGAATCAAACATTTTACTTTCGTTTTTTTATTCGAATTATGGTTTAAGATATTTATTTCTCAAAAACAATTTACATTGACTTGACTGAGAAATACAAAATATACATAAGTAGGTACAGAATGCGAACCTGTGCCCGAAACAATATATCCGTATTTATGAACAATCAAAAAATTACATTGAGTATACACTTAAAACACATCCAGTTACACAATAAAATTACTTTGAGTAGCCGAGGGTAGGGTATTATTCATATTTTTGTCACAATTCCTAACTTCAAATTGCGCGCCACTGTACGCCGGGCACAGAAACACCAAATCACACTACAATATATCCATATTGCCAGTCGCTAATTTTTATGACCTACCTCTATTTTCTCTTAGTCGATAACTTGTGGGATGCTTCTAGGAGTTGTGTCATGAAGCTTCATGAGTGTCAGCTGAACTCAACCCACCACTGGTACCAACCAGTGGTGGGTTGAGTAGTTGTAGCCGTCCAAACATCTAATAAAGTATTTTTTTGCCGTTGACTCCTGGTGGGAGACTCATCTACTTTATAGTTAGCATAATCTTTCGAAGAAAGCAAACCGTCGACTTTTTAAGTGATGGAATATACGTCAGATGAGCGCATAATTTTTTTATATAATGTGATCATTCGAAATGCATCACTTTGTGACTAAATGACGATGTCTTTGTACAGAATCTTAAGCTAGATGTAGATTAAAGTATTAACTGTAGTTAGATTAGTCACGAATCGGAAGTAGGTAAGTCGGGAGAAGTAGACAGAAAAATGTTTTTTTCGTGTTTTTACAACTGTTACTACTAAATCCGCTACCGACGCCGCAGCTGACAAACATAGCATTTCATAATAGGGCTCAGTAAAGTATTTTGCGGGTTTTTGACTGAGAGGAAATTGATCATGAAAATCTGTCATAGGCCATAAACCGTATAAATATAAATTGAACACGCTAGCCAATCAAACGAAATGTTTTTTTTTCTTCAGCAGTGGTCAGTTAATGGTTCACTCTGTTCTGATTCCGTGGCCTAATAACAAAAAAAAAAGATAATAAAATTAAAAAAAACAGTAAAAACGTTCTCAATAATATTTATTATATTCCTTGAAATCGTTTATAAATATTTATTACAAAATATTTCTGACAAGTAAATGAAATATGCGTTGTGTACGGTCACCATCAACAAAATCACAAGGATAATATAGCACTATTTTCACATCTTTGAACTGATTTAACTCGGTTCGGACTGTGTTTATGATATAAGACCCCATACATTTTTTTGTTTGTAATGTTATTCTGCATCAGTTTTTCCACATCCGATCAACTGCCGCGAAAAAATGAAAAGGCACCACGCTCCATACAAATTTGGTCATTGTCATTTGACTTTTCTACGATTTTATTATATGTATAGATTGACTGCCTCGTTGGCCAAATGGTCGCAAGTGCGACTGCCGGGCAAGAGGTCTCGGGTTTGATTCCCGGGTCGGGCAAAGTAATACCCTGGGTTTTTTTTAATAAAATCTCAGTAATAGTACGGAGTCTGGAATTGTGCCCGGTATATGGCAATAGGCTCACCCCCTATTACACGGGAGTCATAACATAAACAGTGAAAAGTGAGTGTTACATTGTAGAGGTATAGTTGCATAATGTCCACCTATGCCACCCCTTCGGGGATAAAAGGCGTGGTGTTATATTTTTATGTTATTTATAGATTTAATAGCTGACACGACAAACTTCATGCCTCCTCATAATAATATGTTTTCTTACCTTTTAAACCTTCCCTGAACTTCCATGAACATTTTAAGACCAAAATTAGCTAAATCGGTTTGAGTTTCAGCCAGACTAACGAACAGCAATAGGATAGATGACAAATTTTTATTTTAATGTCCGACTCGTTAATTACGTTTTATTTTTTCTTTTCTTACGTATATGAATAGTTTTTATATACGATTTATTGATTTGAAATATCGCATGACGTCACTTTTGAGTACGATTTATACTCTAACGGCCATTTTCTATAACCTATAGGTATGAGATAGAATTTTGAGATAAAAAAATAACATAACATCACGCCTTTTATCCCCGGGGTAGGCAGAGGTGCACACAGAAGTAACACCCACTTTTCACTATTTATGTTATGAGTCCCATGTAATAGGGGGTGAGCCTATTGCCTTATACCGGGCACATTTCCAGACTCCGTGCTACTACTGAGAATTTTTTAAAAACCCAGTAATACTTTGCCCGACCCGGGAATCGAACCCGATGTCCCTTGCCCGGCAGTCGCACCCGCGACCACTCGGCCAACGCGGCAGTCATAAAGATGTGTCAAAATTCTATCTCAACGCAAATCTACACATAGATAGGATATAGAAAATGGCCGTTAAATGACGTAGCTACCTCCCACCCCTAAACTTTGATTCGTTTTATCTTAGTATTGTTTTCTTATACGACAAAATAAAAAAATACGTGTCTAATATTTTCATTACCTAACTGACGAACTAATTAAATTTTTAATTTTCATACCCTGTCATCATCCCTATTGATTTTTATAATTATATTTAAAAATTTATTACTGACTAGCTTCAGCCAGCGACTTCGCCCGCGTTCGCGTAGAATAAAAAGTGATCTATGTGTTTTTCCAGATCATAATCTACCCCTGTTTCAAATTTCATCCCAATCCTTTCAGCCGTTTTGACGTGAAAGAGTACCAAACACACACATACATCCTCACACACTTTCGTATTATATTATTAAGTAGGATTTAAACACAGAAAACTCAACAGCTTGTTTAGTAAACAGTACAATGTACATTTATAATAAATTATTATGCTTTCGGCTTACTCACGTAATTATTTGACGAGGAACTCGACTAGTTGAGTAGCAGCCGCAGGTCGCGAAATGTTGCTCATGAATATGAGCCCACGGCTTGAAACTAGTCGAGTTCTTCGTCAAATTATTACGTGAGTAAGTCTAAAACATAATAATTTATATAGTAGGTATGTCTCACGAATTTTTTTAATACAAACATGTATAATAATAACAAAATATGGAATCCTTAAGCTTTTCAGCTTTCGTTAATAAACAGAGGAGACTGGACCACATAAAATAAAAATAAATAAAGGAATATTTACATGGCTGGAATGTGTCTACATCAGTCATTGTTCCGCCATTTCTCACGGAATGGCGCAGTGGTGATTGGTGTTTTTTTCATTGTTTCTATTTTTGTTAGTTTTTAGTAGATATTACTAAGACATTGTTACTAATAATATGAATACAATGGTCTGAAATAAATGATTCATTATTATTATTACATAGGTATATTTATTTAAAATCCTTACTAATATAATATTATAAATCGGAAAATGAGTTTGTTTGTTTGTTTGTTCTGCTTTCACGCCGTAACTACTAAACCGATTGATTGCTTTGATTTCTTGCAGACGTACAGTTAGAAGTCCAGATTAAATAATAGGGTACCCTTTATACCGGAAAAAATGATATTTCCGAGGGAAAACAAAAGTATTGGTGTAGATGGCGCTGTGTGTTTATTGGTATATGTCACATAGGCTACTTTTTATCCTTTTGTGACGCGAGCGAAGCCGCGGGTAAAAGCTAGTTGTCTATAAATTACATTTTTAAATACTACATATTTAACAAAAACTAATATAAATCTTAGGAGGCTGCCGTTAGGCGGATCGATCATGGGCCTGATACAGAACTCATAGAAACGGCACGTATCGTAAGGAGGCTTCTGTCTCTGGAGTCCTAACCACCGGTAGCTTTGGACCATGCTCCCTCTTCTGGTCGGCTCCTATTTTTATATTTTTAAATATTATTATTATGTGTGTCTTTACCATTGACGGGACCACAGGGTCCCAGTCATATGGGAGGCGTACGAGGGGCCGAAGCCAACTGCACAGAGGCCCTTTATACAACTTAAATCTAAATGTAATGGACATACAAACCGGCGACTATCCCTGTATCATATACGGAGCAACTTACCTAGGATGCGTGTGCTACGGGGCACTTGTCTGGGCTGATAGGGCCACAATAGGCGCGGTACGGCGAAAACTTCTCCAAGGCCAGCGTCTAGCCTTGATTTTCCTGTGTAAGACCTATAGGACGGTTAGCACTGAGGCCCTACCTGTGCTCGCAGGCGTCCTTCTGGTAGATCTTGAGGTGCAACGACGTGCTGCTATGTACTACAGTGCGAGGCCTAATTTGTCAGCAAGCTTTCTAGCACAACGTGATAGAAATAAAATTGATAGATTGTTTAAGCCAGTGACGGACGTTTGGGGCGAGCTTATAACCGAATGGCAGTGTAGATGGGCATCTTCTATTAAGGGCCGCCACCTGTATCAGTTCTTCCCATCCGTGCATGAGCGGCTGGAGAGGACATGGTTGGAGGTGGATCACTGTGTTGCCCAATTTCTTACTGGCCACGGCAACTTTAAAAGCAAATTGTTCTCATTTAAACTTATTGATTCACCATGGTGCCAATGTTCGACAGAGGAGTTGCGATACGAGCAGTCGGCCCATCACATACTCTGGGAGTGTGATCTCTGGCAATATGAACGTAACACTATGTTAAATAATTTAATTGTTTCGTCAGGTGTAGTTTATTATACGGACCTTGTGGAATCTAGAACGAATTTCCGTGCGTTTAGGCGTTTTTGCCATACCTATTATTGGAAGCAAGTATAACAGCTCACACATAGGACCCACTTAGTTTTTAGTCAAATTTCCGTGGTGCTTGGCGACTGGGCTTCACCCAGTTGTACAGTCTCTTCTTTGTGCCTTTAGGCTTGATTCATTCTGTCTCCTGCAGTAATTCACCGAGGGAAGTGAAAACCATAGTTTTTTCTTCTTCTCCTCTTATAATATCTTCTGATTCACTTCGTTGCGGGAACCAAGACAGTTACTCATGTCCCTGGGACGCGCCGGACTTCAGTGTTCCGGTGTTTTCATGGTTGTATCTACTGTAGATCCTGGCTTACAGGAGTTGCAGCGGTTTTGGGAGGTTGTGGCGGGCTTGTCCAAAAAAATCCCTGTATGCACTATGGAAATGCACCCAAGGACAGTCCCTGGTTAGTGTAGAACTATTGTGGATATTGGAAAAAGGCAGAGCTATGGATGGGTTACTGTGGACCGGTAAATTGGGTACTATGGATGACTACGGCACCTGCCGAAACAATGTTATTATTACAGCAGTAAACGATAATAGTACTTGATGGTCAGAGACATATAGGTATGTAGCAGTGTAGATAAGCATTAAATAAAAGACAGGATTTCTTAACATTTCTACGGTAATATTATGACAAAATGCATACAAAAGACTGCCTCGTTGCCCGAGTGGTCGCAAGTGCGACTGCCGGGCAAGGGGTCTCGAGTTCGATTCCCGGGCCGGGCAAAGTATTACTGGGTTTTAAAAAAATCTTAATAGTAGCATGGAGTCTGGAATTGTGCCCGGTATATGGCAATAAGCTCACCCCCTATTACATGGGACTCATAACATAAATAGTGAAAAGTAGGTGTTACATTGTAGAGGTACAGTGCCGTAATGTGCACCTCTATCCCTTCGGGGATAAAAGGCGTGGTGTTATGTTATGTTATGTTATGCATACAAAATTGTAGAGAAAAAACCTAATAACTATTTTTTATATATTTCCAGGCCGCACCTTCGGTCGTCCGCTCAAGAAGATGATGCAGGCTCTTATCCCGCTGGCGTTCCAGATCGGAGCTGCATCCACCTGGGCCGTGGTGGCCGCTCTAGTGGGCGTCAAGACATTGCTGGTGGCGCTGGCTATATTAAAGCTGTTGCTTATTGCTGGTGCTGCGAAGGTAGTTTGAATGATACAATTATTTTAAGAACAGCGTGTAAACAAGAGAAGTTATAGGTATGTCATTATCTCGGAGATTGGAGATCGCAGTATAAAGATCGCAGTATAAAAAGATCAGAGGTCTTCGTATGACTTTGTTTTACATAACATAACATCACGCCTTTTATCCCCGAAGGAGTTGGCAGAAGTGCACAATGTAACACCCACTTTTCACTATTTATGTTATGAGTCCCATGTAATAGGAGGTGAGCCTATTGCCATATACCGGGCACAATTCCAGGCTCCGTGCTACTACTGAGAATATTTAAAAACCCAGTAATACTTTGTCCGACCCGGGAATCGAACCCGAGACCCCTTGCCCGGTAGTCGAACTTGCGACCACTCGGCCAACGAGGCAGTCAACTCCTTTCCCATACATGCAAAAAGGCAAATCAGTGACCTACAATATGAACATTTAATTTTCTAGACCGGTTCCTAGACAATTTCTAATCAAAATGCCTATGAGATTATAGCAAGTGGTACACATCAATATTATTGACCTACAAACTAAGGTCATTAACATAATATGCGCATTTCGCTTCATACGTGCGTATACGCATGATCTGATGAGGGCGTGGTAGACTAGGCAAATGTGTTCCGCGTATATAGAATAAGTAACAGTGGCATAGCGTATCTTGGCCGGGTCCCGTATAACATTTTTTTGCCCTTATGAAAGGTAAAAATTTGTCAAAAGAGATTTTACATAAAATACCTACTAATCATTTGTGTTACAACCGGAAAGATTTCCAGGAACTCTCTCTGCCCATATTAGTATTAATAAATAAAATTAGTAATTAGTAAGTGTGGAAGAGATGATTGGAACAAAGGTTTTATTATAACTGTGCCAAAGAAAGGAGACCTTAGTATATGTGACAACTGGAGAGGTATCACATTGCTCTCAATACCTGCTAAGGTCTTTTGCAAAATCATTCTGGATAGGCTGACGAAGGCCAGAAAAAAAAACCAAATAGCATACTAGATCTCAATGAAAGTAAATTTAAAACATATATTAAGCGCGAATTATGTAATCAAGCTTACTACACACTGACAGATTATCTTGAAGATAAGAATGCTTGGCAGCATGTTGGTTCGGCTCCACTGGACAATACTCAAATGTAGTCAGTAGTTAAATTCCAACAGTAGGTAATATAATACATAATTTAATACTTTAATTCTAATGTAGACAATCTAGTTACCTTATGGCATCGAGCATTTCTTTCTTTATTGAAACAAAGAGTTTCCTTTTTCTTGTATAGAAGCACTATTTCTATGGATTGTCAGTATGCATATGTGAGCACCATGTTAGACTTAAGATTTTTTTATTTTTTATTTTAGTAAGTTATTAGTATAATGCGTCAAGCGTGTCTTTGCATTGTTCTTACATATGCGTACAGTATTGAAATATGTATCAGAGACATTGTAGAACATACTTTTTTAAAAGAGTAACGAATGGAGTTTCTTGCTTGTTCTTCTCCATTCGAATCTACGTTTTGGAATGAGCACCTAGTTTCACCTAATTTCACTGACGGACTGACCTGACAGACTATTATTTATTTTGTATTTGTTGACGTTTCAAAAGTACCAAACTATGGTTTAATTGAAATAAATGCTTTGACTTTGACTTTGACTTTGAATAGATCCACTGCTCCGCAGGGAGCAGGCTGGTTTCCGCACGAACCGCTCATGTACGGACCAGATCAACACTCTTCGTATCATATTAGAACAGGCATCAGAATGGCAACGTGAGATTTATCTCACATTTGTTGACTTCGAAAAAGCTTTTGATACGTTGAAGTGGTCTAGCATCTGGTCTCGTCTACTGGACATCGGAGTGCCGCCGAAGATTGTCCGTCCACAAGTTTACTTACCTCGGGTGCGTCGTGTCAGAAACTGGAGGGAGTTAGGAGGACATCGCCTCACGGATTGCCAAAGCCCGAGCTACTTACGCGCAGCTGAGACCTGTGTGGCAGTCACGGAAACTGACCCGAAGAATTAAGCTCAGAATCTTCGGGTCCAATGTCAAATCCTTACTGCTTTACGGGTGCGAGACGTGGAAAGTCACGAAAGACATCTCCCGCCAAATCCAAGTTTTCGTCAACCGATGCTTACGTCGCATTCTCGGTATTTTCTGGCCCGAAACCAACTCCAATGTAGACCTATTGGAGAGATGCCGCGAAACTCCGATCGACCATCAGATCAAACGTCGCAAGTGGGGATGGATAGGCCATACGCTCCGAAGGAGTCCCGACCATATTTCCAAGCAAGCGCTGGATTGGAATCCCCAGGGAAAAAGGAAGCGTGGCCGCCCTCGGCAAACCTGGCGTCGTACTGCGATAGCAGAGGCGGCGAACATCGGGGTGAAGCGAGAAGCTCAAGATCGATCGAGATGGAGAACCTCTGTGGACGCCCTCTGCCCCATCTAGGGGACATAGGACTATAAGTCAAGTCAAGTGTGGGAGAGCCATGCTTCGGCATCGGCACGAATGGGCCGGCTCGACCGGAGTGATACCACGGCCTCACAGAAAACCGATGTGAAGCAATGCTTGCGTTGTGTTTCGTCGTGTGAGTGAGGTTACCGGAGGCCCAATTACCTTCCGCTTCCCCTATCTCCCCAATCCCTGAATCCCCAACGATCCTCAAACTCCTAATCCTCAAAAGGCCGGTAACGCACTTGTAACGCCTCTGGTGTTCCAGGTGTCCATGGGCGACGCCGATTGCTTACCATCAGGTGAACCGTCTCCTCGATTACCGGCTTATGCCATTAAAAAAAATATCGGACAATGGTTAGGTACTTTAGTTTTCCCAAAGTTTCCATGGTTTCTGCCAGCCTTTGATCGCATGCATTTTGTGATTACTGAAATAAAATATAAATTAAGAAGTTTTTTTATTTTTACTTACACAAGTTGGGGGCCCCCGTAGTCTGGGGGCCTTTTAGGTAGGTTTTAGTATTAATTTCTGGGTTTTATAATCCCGAAATTCCCAATCATCGGATGCAAATACGCACGATGCATTTTCTGATCTTGAACCAAGCAACAATAAAATTATAAACATTATTCTATTTTGAATCGATTAACTTTATTAAAATTCAAATTAAACTGTCAAACACCAAGCGGTCACCGGTGACCGCAACCTATTGTTCTATAATTGTGTCTACAAAACCGGTACTCGACGAGTTAATTATAGTTATGTTCGTGAACTTCACAAAAAACCTACAATACTATTGACCTACTCAATGAAGTTGACATTCTTCCGGACATTTCTTTAATTCCGTTAACAACTATCATCTATCCTTGTCTAACCCCATACGCATATAGTATATCTCCATCCCTTTCAACGATCCGGTTGAATTTACTTTCTCTCGCATCGAATGCGCGTGCGCAAATACCTATCTCTGTTTATACGAGTGACCTTGACTGGTTTAGTTTTGTGGTTAGAAGATCGACGCACGGTTTGGTTTCGGTTTTTTATTAGATAAGGTATATTAGCAGACAGATTACCTGATGGTAAGCAATCAAGTCGCAGACAGCCGCTGGATGCAGATTGCTTTTAACCCACTGATGTTGAAGTCATTGGAAGAGTCTTCAAAGCATTTATTTCAATTTAGACTGCATGGTTGGTGCAATGGCTGGCAACTGGCTGCCGCGCAACGTATCACGGATTCGATTCCCGAACGAAACAACTCTTTGTGTGTGATCCACAGATTGTTGTTCGGTGTCTGGGTGTGATGTGTATGTGAACTTGTATGTTTGTTTACACACGACACAGGAAAAAATCCCAGTATGGGGCAACGTTCGTTACAAAAAAACAAAGCAATAACAATTAATCCTTCAATAGGCATTATTGATATTAGAATTGTTTTTTGTGTTTGGCATATTAGAATTGTTCGTCAGTAAAGTGTAACTAGAGAATTGTATTGTGAACTTGATTGTATAACCTATGGAGTTTCTTGCTCGTTCTTCTCCATAGGAATCTACACCTTGGAATGAGCAAATAGCTTCACTTTTAATTTTTTTTTTGTTGACGTTTAAAAGTGCCTCTCGGGTCTATTTGAAATAAATGATTTTGACTTTGAAAAAGCTAGGTGTTCAGTAATGGATATCTTGAGGCTGATACGATGATGACTATGATGACAGCGATTGGCATCGTCCATCGAGACCAACACCAAAGAAAGTACAAATGCGTTGCCAGTCTTTTAAAAAGGAGTACGTTCTTACTTAGGTACTGTAAGCATTAGCAAATTACATACTCATACATCTGAGGACACTTAGTTCACTGACACTCCTATATAAATAGATATTAATAGGCCAGTTAAGGAACCAAAAGATCTTCCGCAGCAGCTCTCCAATGGGGTCAATGTAGTAATTATTTATTTGTTTATGTCGCACTTTTTACTCATTTATCCATGTAGAGGTATATATATGTTACCGGCCAAACCCGATTTCAGGACAAACTAGTTTTGCCTAGGCTAAACTAGTTCTTCCTATACGCGTTAGGATTAACTAGTATAGCCTAGTTCAAACTAATTTGTCCTAAGCCCGATAGGATAAACCAGTTTAAGCTAGGACAAACTAGTTGATCCTAATATAAATACGCATACTCTAGGATTAACTGGTATGGCCTAGTCTAAACATTCTAATATATCTAGAAAGTCGAAATAACTAGATAAATTGAATAAAATACTCCTTAATTGAAAAATATGTCATTTTTATTAAACTATAATGATTCGTCGTTATGCGAACAATCATGCTATAACAAATAATAAGTGTTTTTTAAAAGAAGCAAATATGATTTAAATTGTTATTAATTTAAAATCATAATGATTCGTCGCTACAAGTTATAGATAATAATTGGCAATACAAACAATCATAGGTACTATTACAAATAATACTGTTTTTTATCACATAACATCACACCTCTTATCCCCGAAGGGGTAGGCAGCGGTGCACATTATGCCACTGTAAAATGTAACACCCACTTTTCACTATTTATGTTACGAGTCCCATGTAATAGGGGGTGAGCCTATTGCCATATACCGGGCACAATTCCAGAGTCTGTGCTACTACTGAGATTTAAAAAAAACGTGCGAAGTGTCGCTGGTTCGATTCCCGCACGGAACAACACTTTGTGCGATCCACAAGTTGTTGTTCCGGGTCTGGGAATATGTGTATGTGAATTTGTATGTTTGTAAACGTACCCACGACACAGGAGAAAATCCTAGTGTGGGGCAACGTTTAAAAAAAAATACCCAGTAATTGCACACCATTTACTCTTCTCTGCATCACCCAAAGATCAGACTGGTAGAAAACTCCTGCGGCATTAAGTATTTGTACATTTTGTGCACGAAGCATATTCAATAAATAAAATAACTAATACTTTGCCCGGGAATCGAACCCGAGACCCCTTGCCCGGCAGTCGCACTGCGACCACTCAGCCAACGAGGCAGTCACATTGTTTTTTTTTAATAGACGCAATAATCATAATATTATGACTAGGTCATACCAGTTTATCCTAGAGTGTGCGTATTTATATCAAGATCAACTAGTTTGTCCTAGCCTAAACTGGTTTATCCTATCGGGCTTAGGACAAATTAGTTTGAACTAGGCTATACTAGTTAATCCTAACGCTTATAGGAAGAACTAGTTTAGCCTAGGCAAAACTAGTTTGTCCTGAAATCGGGTTTGGCCGGTAACATATATAATAAATATTCAATTGCTGTTCATTACTCTCACTAAAACTCTAGAACGGATATACCAATTTGGCTAATTTTGGTCTTAAAATATTTGTGGATGTCCAGGGAAGATTTGAAAAATGTGAAAATAATGTTTGTGGCGGTACGATGTTTGCCAGCTAGTGACTTAGTGACCTATTCAGCAATGGTGGACTTGTGTGCACCATTGCTGACTGCAATGGCAATGCAATTGCAGAAATGCAAAAGCAAAAGCAATACGGAGCCGCGGAGGACGTAACGGGTTGCCGGGGCTTCGACTCGAAGTGCACGAATAGGAATGAGGTGGTTTTTAGTCATTAAGAGTCTGACACTCCCTCCCGCCTCACCCGAGCGGGAGAAGCCATTGAATGATTTTACCCCTCAAAAACAAAACAACTTAAAACTTATAAAATATTTTAGAAAACAGTTTATCATTAAAACTGATTGTATAATAACTTTTACTGTTACCATTCTAATTTATACTTTCTTCATAACAAGAATGGAAAGTGCCATAATATACATAAGATAATAATATGTAAGCAGGTATAATTACATATATATTGTTGTTATGTTACAACTGTTATAATATATTATTAAACGTGAAAGTCTTTTTGTTATTCAATAAGACTTGATTGTTATTCAATTATGCTGATATGGTTGCATTGATTTTGAATAACTTTTATCGTAGATTTAATCTTGTAGCTTGGAATAATGCAATGCTTTTATAATAACTATCGTGAGACATAATAAATTAAACAAAAACCGGGTTACTCAGTAGCTCCAATAGGCAGCAAAAAATTTCCGCGACCGCACTTGCTGCTGAGAGATGAGAAGAGCCCCGCTTTGATTCGAAACTAGTAGAGCTTTTCTCAGTATTTTCATGTGAGTAACCTACGATCTTTAGTTGATGCAATGCTCGATACATTTAAGAGATACAATAACAAACGAGCAGACGCATCACCTGATGGTAAGCAACCGGCGCGACCCATGGACACCCGCAACACCAGAGGAGTTACAAATGCATTGCCGGCCTTTTTGGGATTAGGGTTTTGAGAATGATTGTTCGAGGAACAAATGTACATTTTTCATATTATGTTAAGCGACCAAATTAAGGTCGCAGACAGTCGCTGTATGCAGGGCGCTCGCGATGTGTCATCGGTGGAGGACTGTGGGAGGCAGTGGACAAAACGCGACTATACACATGATGATGAATTTTATTTTAATACTGTTGTGTGTGGATGTGGGTGATGTAGGTTGTAGGTTTTTTTTTTTTTTTTAAGGGGGGAAAATCATCGAATGACTGCCCCCGCCTGGGTGAGGCGGGAGGGAGTGTCAGACTCTTACTGACTAAAAACCACCCCGTTCCTTCTCCTGCACGTCGAGCCGGAGCCCCGGTTACCCGTTAGGTTCTCCGCGACTCCGAATCGGCATCGGCCGTATTGGGCCCCATCTGTGGTGGTCTGATGGCTCTTTGAGGCGCGCGCGGAACGCGACGCGCCGTACGCTCGGGTCTGTTTCTGGTCGGACGGGGAGCCACCCATGCTCGCCGTCCGCAGGCCCGCGCTTACGGTGGCCGGAGATCGTCTCGCGATCCCCGACGCCCGGTGTGTCCTTCGCGATGGCTGGGTTGCGAGGAGGCAGCGCTTCGCTGCCTCACGCGTCCCGCCTCCTCCTTAGCTAGCATGACTGCTTCGCAAAAGGAGGAGACGGCATCCCAGTCCCCCTCGCTCCGCATCATGGCCTGCACTAGACCCGGACGCGAGAGGTCGCCATCGCCGATCACTTCCCTGAGGACACGGCGGTGCTGAGCCCACGAAGGGCATTCTCCCACCGTGTGTTCCACCGTGTCCTCAGGGCGGTCCTCGCAGTGATGACACCCGGGCGTTTCCTCCCGCCCCATCAGACACAGGTACCTCCCGAAACTTCCATGTCCGGTGAGGACCTGCGTCAGGCGGTAGGTGAGGACGCCGTAGCGTCTCTCAAGCCACTCCTCAAAGAGGGGACTTACCGCTGCGATGGCAGCGAGCCCAAGGTTGTAGGTTAAGTGTGGGCCGGCTCGACCGGAGTGATACCACGGCCTCACAGTACACCGACGTAAGACAACCCATGCGTTGTGTTTCGTCGTGTGAGTGAGGTTACCGGAGGCCTATTATCCCCCTCCCTAATCTCCCTAATCTCCCGAATCCTCCACAATCCTCAAATTCCGAATTCCCAAAAGGCCGGTAACGCACTTGTAACGTCTTGGTGTTTCGCGTGTCCATGGGCGGTGCCGATTGCTTACCATCAGGTGATGCGTCTGCTCGTTTGTTATTGTATCTCATAAATGTATCCATCATTGCATTAATTAAAAATCGTAGGTAACTTACGTAAAAATACCTACTCTGTGGAGATCAGTCTGCTCGTTTACCGGGTTAAGCTATAAAAAAAGTAAATATGAGAACCAAACCCCTCGACATTTTTCGCTGCAGCGTCCAGTAACTGCGCCAATTGTGCAGCAAAATCTATCTACCTATTAACTTATTTTCAGATTGGAGCACTCTTCGGTCAGAAGGCACATGGTCACAGTCAGGGCTGGGAGCCTCCTCATCAGAAGGAGATCCACCTTCACATTCACAATGGAGGACATCCTGAAGTCCATGATGAGCATATATGTAAGTAAACGTAAAGCTTTTTCCTGATCATGTCTAAATGAGGACTATCGGTTTTTTGTCTCTTCAGACGATGATAGTGTTGTGTGAGGTATCCATTCACCGGTACCTGAATAATAATGCATGTCCAATGGTTTGACACTAGTCGTAGCAAATTGGTTATTATATAGACAGGACCGAGGCTGCATTAGTGTCAATTGGTTAGAGTCATCTACATTTTGGAATGAGCTAGGTTCACCTAGCTTTACTGACGGACTGACTGACAGGCTATTATTTATATTGTATTTGTTGACGTTCCAAAAGTGTCAAATGATCGTTTAATTGAAATAAATGCTTTGACTTTGACTTTGAGGCAAGTCAGTATTTTCAAATTAATCTAGATATTTCCAGTATTTCCTATCTGATTATTTAAGAAACACTGGAATATATTCAGAGGTTAAATTCGTCTATTTAAATCTATAGATAAAGAGGGAGATCCGTGCAAGTATATTAGAAGCAAAGCTACTAACGAAATATTCTAACTGAAACCTATCTTGAAATTTTCGCTTATACATGTATTTTAAAAACGTATTTTGTGTAGTACCTGGTTGGAAACAACTACCGTACCAGGCTCAGGTAAAACCAGTGGAAAACGGCTACTACTTCAACCCTCAAGTAGCCCCAACACAGGCCACCAGAAGGATACTCAATATCAAAATCTAGAAGCATCTAGAATGTTCTGTAAGTGACTGGTAATATTGTCACCGAAGATTTTGGTGTTTTGCACCTGTTTCTTTAGTCTTTTTCAAACTGAAATCTACTGAGTCTTGAGGTCTTTTTTGTGGAGTCTAAGGTACCACATACGTCTTCACAAATGGAATTGGTCTTATTTTGAGAACAGCACTGTCTCACCCTCTTTTTGGTATCACTCTCCTTTTTGGTCTTACCCTCTTTTTTGGTCTTTTTCATGGAGTTTCTTGCACGTTCTTCTCCATAGGAATCTACACCTTGGAATGAGCAAGTAGCTTCACTTCTAAATTTTTTTTGTTGACGTTTTAATCAAAAGTGCCTTCCTGGTCTAATTGAAATAAATGATATTGACCTTTGACTTGATTTTTTTGAATTTTCTTTTCTCACGTATCTTACGTGTATTAATCTCACTCATTTGGATTTGAAAAACACCTCTCTTATCTCTTTGTAACATGGAGGTCATCTAAAGTATGATACCTACCTATTGGTTCATTTCATAACATAACATCACCCCTTTTACCCCGGAGGAGAGGTGCACATTACAGCACTTAATGCCACTGTGCAATGTAACACCCACTTTTCACTATTTATATTACGAGTCCCATGTAGGGGATGAGACTAATGCCGTATACCGGACACAATACCAAGTCTGGTATTGTGCCCGGTATTTCAGTAGTAGCACGGGACTCCGTGCTACTACTGAATTTTGTTTTTTCAATAAACCCAGTACCTAATACTTTGCAGCCCAGCTGTCGCACTTGTGATCACTCAGCCAACAAGGCAGGTCTCCTCTCATATTACATTCTTTAAAAAATAAAGAAAGTGATTGCGTTCTATGGTTTTTCGTTGACGCACGTCCGAACAGATATTGATACACCAACTTGTACCTACACACTAGTGAAAGTTTCTTGTTGATAAGATTGTGTGTTACGTTTCTTTATGACAACTACACTCTACTTACGAAAGTGCCACCTGCTTACTCCCTGTAACTGTTTACTATTTTGAAAGTATCTAAAAATCGCGCACCTAACGAGCAATTTATTACATTTTTGCAATATACAAAAATGAATTGAAACACTGCCTCATTGCCGGGCAAGGGGTCTCGGATTCGATTCCCGGGTCGAGCAAAGTATTACTGGGTTTTTTAAGATAAACTCACTAGTAGTATGAATTCTGGAAACGTGCGCGGTATATGGCAATAGGCTCACCCCCTATTACTGGGACTCATAACATAAATAGTGAAAAGTGGGTGTTACAATAAACAGTGGCATTAATTGCTGTAATGCGCGCCTCTGCCTACCCCTTCAGAGATAAAAGCCGTAATTTTATGTTACGTTAATAATCAAAACAGTTACTTTGAAGCCCAATTTTTATATAAACATAATGTTATCCTGTAGGTAGTATTAATCAGTCTATTGACTTTTAATGTTAGCACAAAACGTGTAGGTTTTATCCTCCTAACTCCTACATCATGTAGGAATCTTTAACCTTTCCAGGAATAAATGTTTTCTTTATAAACCGATAATTCCCAACATTTTATCTTATTATTTCAAACTTGTTATTTATTTTGGAGTGGGTGTTTAGTCGTTACATTTAGCTAAATTTAAAGGTTCTTTTGTTTACTTGTTATATTTTCCTACACGATTGTTTATAATTATTCCGCATGAAGTGTAATATATGTCGTGGTGACATCTATTGTCGAGTAGCATAACTAGTTGCAGCGATTGAAAATTGTTTTAATTTTTAAAGCGTAAGCTAGATGGCGTTGCGCGTATATGTATAAAACTTTTTAAACAAAACTGTTTCTTTCCTTGTATGAATTCAGCACATTATTATTAAAATATAATTGTCTTAAAAAGAGAATTTACCTTCTTAAAATGTATCG
The DNA here is from genome assembly GCA_038387885.1 of Spodoptera picta. Lineage (NCBI taxonomy): Eukaryota > Metazoa > Arthropoda > Insecta > Lepidoptera > Noctuidae > Spodoptera > Spodoptera picta. The sequence goes on along the minus strand of JAZHFQ010000437.1, from coordinate 1,630,301 downwards.
TTTTTAAATGTATCTCCTTAATGTCATTTCACATCTTCCTATTACAACTACTCACTGATAGATGGCGCTACAATCAACTATATTATGTTACAGCTGGATGGAACAGAGATGGCGCTGCTACCGCTACTGCTGACAAGAACATCAATTTAGTTATTAACCCTTATGCGGCCGCTGCTGCAGCAGGCCCTCAGACTATAAGCACTCCTTATGGTAACTATGTGAGGGTTGACTCTCCTAGCGCATTATCATCACTATCCAGTCTAAGCACGTAGGAATTATATAAAAAAATTAATTTGTTTGTTTGTGTGTGTATGTATGTAGGAACGTACTCTAAAACCAGTGATCGTATTTTGATGATACTATTAGAACAATATTTTAAAGGAATAGCTTGAACTCCTAAACGAATTAGATAATTCATTTTCTTTTTTACTAAGAACATTAATTAAGTGTGTTTGTACGTGTATATGTAATTTATTTTAGTATTAATAGTTATTTCTTCAGTCAACCAATCTCGCTTGATTTTAGAAATACTTTTTATTATATCTTTAATACATATGTATGTTGGCAACATAATATATAATTAAGTGTGAGAGAGCCATGCTTCGGCACGAATGGGCCGGCTCAACCGGAGTGATACCACGGCCTCACAGAAAACCGACGTGAAGCAACGCTTGCGTTGTGTTTCGTCGTGTGAGTGAGGTTACCGGAGGCCCAATTACCCTCCTCCCCAGTCTTCCAAATCCCCGAATCCCCCACAATCGTCAAATTCCCAATTCCCAAAAGGCCGGTAAAGCACTTGTAACGCCTCTGGTGTTCCAGGTGTCAATGGGCGGCGTTGATTGTTTACCATCAGGTGATTCGTCTGCTCGTTTACTGGCTTATGCCATAGTAAAAAAAGAAAAATAACTGCCTCGTTGAGTGGTCGCGATTGCGATTGCTAAACAAGGCGCTGCTGTAGGTTCAACTTTTATCTCTAGCACAAGTTCTTCTATTGTATCTATTGTGGATGAATTTTAAAATTCTCAACAATTGCATGCAATTTGGAATTGTCCTAGATATATGGCAATAGGCTCACCCCCTATTACATGGGACTCATAACATAAATAGTGAAAAGTGGGTGTTACATTGTACAGTGGGGTACATTGTACTTCGGGGATAAACGGCGTGATGTAATGTTCCAAAAACAAAATGTTGCCAACATACTATATGTGCTTTGCTTATAAAAGCATTCAGCTTTGTCTAATGTTACCAATAACTTAATAATGTTTTATAACAATAAGGTTTAGAAATAAAAATCTTTGAATGATTTTTGCAATATATTTATTTATTTATTTCTATTTATGTTTAATATGGATGATGACAAATAACATTAATATAGGTTTCCTAAATTTTATTTTAATGTCCGTCTGGTACATTAATTTAAAACTTTAGACACGTATTTTTTCTTTTCTCACAAAATTAAATACTTTCGACGATATATTGATTTAAAATAACGTATGACGTCACAACGTGGTACGTTTTGTAGCACGTTATGACGTAACGACCTCCCACTCCTAAACTTAGCGCCATTTTATCTAAGTATTGCAACTTAATACGAGAAAATAAACAAACGTGTCTTATATTCTTTCATTATCTAACTGACGGACTAATTGGATTTTTAATTTTGGTACCCTGTCAATTACCCTATTAACTAAAAAACCTATTGTTAGTCACTGTCATTTTCCTTATTATATATCTAAGGCATCCTTATTACATTATATAACTAAATGTCCAAGGCATTAAGTCCACATGTACATGTGTTTATTGTAATAAATCTAAATAAAATAAATATGTAGGTACATTACAATTAATAGTATAATAGAGGTACATAAGAATATCAGTAATAAACAAAATTTTGTATTCATTTGTTTTATTTTATATTTTTCCATACAAACGGTGAAAGAAAACATCGTGGGGAAACCTGGGTTTATAATTTCTAATTATAAGTTTGAAATCGCCAACCCGCATTGAGCAAGCGTGGTGATTAATGCTCAAACCTTCTCCGTGTGAGAAGAGGCTTTGCTCAGCAGTGGGCATTTATAGGCTGTTGATGATGATGATGATGATGAAAGACATAGTATAGGTAATATATACACCTCTGCTTATCTATCCTTGTTCGAAACAGTCGTGATGTCATGCCTAGCTTTACCTTGATAGTTCAGTTAGCGCTCTATCAACAAGCGGTCAGACCGGCTCCCCTTGACACAATCACCTTGAATATATATTTATATAGCTAGCAACGATCAAAATGTTCAAGCTCTCGAATATTACCCGTTTAATATTGAGTTTTATTATACTTTGTAACACATAACATAACATCACGCCTTTTATCCCTGAATGGGTAGGCAGAGGTTGACATTACGGCTCTTGCCACTGTACAATGTAACACCCACTTTTCACTATTTATGTTATGAGTCCCATATAATAGGGTGTGAGCCTACTGCCTATACCGGGCACGATTCCAGACTCCGTGCTACTACTGAGTAGTAGTATTTTGCCCGACCCGGGAATCGAACCCGAAACCCCATGACCAGCAGTCACACTTGCGACCACTTGGCCAACGAGGCAGTCATTATACTTAGTAATATCAAATTATTAGAATTATGTACCTGGTGGTGCTGACTTGGTATTTATGGATTTCAACACTCAACAGTGTGGTAATATCACCCCTACTTATAACTCGGGTGTCGAATAGGAGTCCACTAATGGATTACTTAAACATATGACCGGGCAGTAGCGCTCTCTGATGATCTTCAATTTATAAACGACTGCCCGCATTCCCATGGCATTCATTAAATGTAGCCTATATAGAGGTACATATTATTGCAGACTATAGTCGATTTCTGTTCTAAATATCAATCGGATCCTTTCAGTCGTTGTGTGTTCTTTTATTATATTTGATGGGTCGTTTGACCACTATCTCGCCTGGTGGTAAACGATGATGCAGTCTACGGTGGAGCACGTCCGGGAGCAACCTATTCACTCAGACCTTGAAAACACCCAGGTTATACCACAGGAAACACAGACTCTGGCAAACAATTGACGTGATTGATCGATAAGGATACACACAAACATAAATTGACAAACTTTCGCGTTTAAATTGGTAAGATCTCCGACCTTAAATACGCTAACAACATAATATAATATCTTTTATAATATGGAGGCTGAAGAGGAAGCACACAATCCAGCATTGGACTGCCAGCTGTTATAGACAAGTTTTGTTTTTTGAGGGGGAAATTCATCTAATGACTGCTCCCGCCTTGAGTTAGGCGAGAGGGTGTGTCAGACTCTTACTGGCTAAAAACCACCCCGTTCCTACTCCTGCTCTTCGAGCCGGAGCCCCGGCAACCCGTTAGGCCTTCCATGGCTCCGTATCGGGCATCAACCCTACTGGGCCCTATGTCCACGGGGCTCGACGACCATGCCCCGCGTCAACAGCTTGCTGCTCGCTGGGCTTACCCGGCTACAGCGCGGCTCGTGGCAGGAGAAACCAACCGCACACAACACCACATCGCTTACTCCAACCCCTCGCCTGCAGTAGTAGGCAGCGATCGAATCCGCCGAGACCGGCATCGGCCTGGATCGTGTGTCCTCGTGCTCCCAGCCGGGGACGTAGAGACGACCCGAAGACAACTGTCGGACAGAAAGCCCGTCAGACACGAACACTTCGCCTGGTCGGAAGTTCCTCCTATTACGATCTTCTAACAAAATTTTAGCCTCTGTTACCTAAAAATCCTAGAACGTCACAAATATACTATATTATCAGTTCGGCACTGCCGATGCAAACTTCAAACAAACCTTGGTACGTGAATGAAACCAAAGTACCTTAGAGCGGCACAGTTTTTTTGTGTCAAAGCAAACAACCTAATGTTTTACCGGTACCGAAACCATAGCTTGCTTTAAAATCGGCCAACGCCATCTATCGAGCTATGGGACAACACAATTAGTATGGCTTTGGCCGAGTGCATCTTTTACAAAGATTATTTCTACACTGAACAGTTAGTCACGTCTCACGTCTCTCGCTTCCTTTAAGCCAAATATATCGTCATGCCGTGGTCACTGCTCTGTCATCATAATATTAGTCATAGCGGGTAAATACAATTACCGAATTCTAACATACCAACATAGTTATGTCATCACTAGCGTCTGCTAGCGGTGTCCGCGTTCCCGGGGGTAAAAAGTAGCCGATGTATTACTCGCTGCCTCCTCACAGCCCAGCCGGCGATCACGGGACGATCTCCGGCCACCATAAGCGCGGGCTTGCGGGCGGCGAGCATGGGTGGCTCGCCTAATTATATTACCTCTATACAATATAAAAGTGAAGCCAAATACAAATTCATGGTTGAGAGGATACAAAATAAATTCACCCGATTTTTTTATTTGAAAATATATAAGGTATACCCCGGCTATCCTCTATTATACCCAACATTATTTGTGTTGGGTATGGTGGGATACTTCAAACTGGAGACTAGGCGGGAGGTGGCACTGGCTGTTTATTTATTTAAAGTATTGCGAGGTAAATTATTTAACTCTAAAATCCTTATGGAGCTACGCATGTGTGTGCCGGATGGGTATGTGGGTAGGCGGCGGCGGCCGCAGCTGCTGGCGGTGCCGTGCGCGTGCACCAACCTGCTGCAGCGAGCGCCACTGACTCAACGCAGTGTCGAGTAGGGTCGATTTGTTTACTTGTTCGCTGAATGAGTTCACAAGAGCCACCTATGGTATTGTTAGTATTTAAAACTTTAGTAGTGGTATTTTTTTTTGTGATATTATGTTTAGATTCCGTATGTATAATGTAACTTTCGTATGTATAATGTAATTTTGAATTTTGAAATTTTATATTATGTAACTAATTTTGTCGTATTAGGCTAAGTACCTGTGAAGATACTGCTTACTTTAGGTGCTCCTTGTGTTTCTCCGCATTATTGTCACTGTGGAGAAAGAGTCGATGGCTTGGGACACCATGGTCTTTCATGTTGCAGAAGTGCAGGCCGCATAGCTCGCCATGCCAGCATCAACGACATCATTCGTCGTGCTCTTGCCTCAGCCGGTGTACCAGCCGTATTAGAACCTAATGGTTTGGTACGTGATGACGGCAAAAGACCAGATGGTATGTCGTTGCTGCCTTGGAAGATGGGTAGGCCTTTGGTGTGGGACGCGACGTGTGTAGACACCCTTGCGCCATCACATCTTTTAAGCACCGCTGCATGCGTTGGTGCAGCTGCTTCCGCGGCAGAGGCCCTCAAACGGCGTAAATATTCAAATCTAGTGGTTAACTACTGTTTTGAGCCGTTTGGGGTCGAAACACTTGGGCCTTGGGGTCCCAGTGCACACTCTGTGTTTAAAGACATCGCCCGTAGGCTAATCGACTCTACACGTGACCAGAGGGCTGGCTTTTTCTTCGGACAGAAAATAAGCATTGCCATTCAACGTGGCAATGCTGCCAGTCTTCTGGGAACTTTCCCCTGTGATAGTGATGCGGAAGAATACTTTGACGCCTAAATTAAGGGTATAATTTTTGTTGTTTTCTTTTACTTTCTTTTTATTTAATAGTTTAGTTGTAGTTAATTTTAAGTTGTAAATATTTATGTAGTTATATAAATTATGATAATTTCCTAAGCATATTCTCGATTACAAAATAAAGATATTAAAATTTTGAGGAATTACATAATAATATCACGCCTTTTATCCCCGAAGGGGTAGGCAGAGGTGCACATTCTACCACAGTACAATGTAACACCCACTTTTCACTAGTTGTTATGAGTCCCATGTAATAGGGGGTGAGCCTATTGCCATTTACCGGGCATATTTCCAGACTCCGTGCTACTACTGAGAATTTTAAAAAACCCAGTAATACTTTGCCTGACCCGGGAATCGAATCCGAGACCCCTTGCCCGGCAGTCGCACTTGCGAATACTCGGCCAACGAGGCAGTCGAGGCAGTTTGAGGAATTTCAAAAGTAAAATACTAATTGTGAAGATTAAATTAGCTGTTTTTTGATATAAATAAATAAATAAATATTTTCAGCTCTAGGCGTGATGAGTCTATTTTATGTTTTTTATGGAATAATAGGCATTTGGGTCACCTGATGGTAAGCGATCAGCACCGCCCATGGACAACATCAGAGGGGTCACAGGTGCTTTGCCATCCTTTTAAAAAGGAATACGCTCTTTTCTTGAAGGTTTGAAGGTCGTCTACGTACACAAATACCGCCGACGACAGATCATTCCACAGATCGGCTATAGTTTACAAACACACCAATAACACAGGACAAAAATCTTATCTTTAAGCAAGGACACCTTATAAAGCTATATTTCAAAACTTTATCTAAGATCTTGTCACTTGACTGCCTCGTTGGCCGAGTGGTCGCAAGTGCGACTGCCGGGCAAGGGGTCTCGGGTTCGATTCCCGGGTCGGGCAAAGTATTACTGGGTTTTTAAAAAATCCTCAGTAGTAGCACGGAGTCTGGAAATGTGCCCGGTATATGGCAATAGGCTCACCCCCTATTACATGGGACTCATAACATAAATAGTGAAAAGTGGGTGTTACTTCTGTGTGCACCTCTGCCTACCCCTTCGGGGATAAAAGGCGTGATGTTATGTTATGTTATCTTGTCACTTCTCATTGCGTCACTGCTAGAAATCTGCCTTATCTATCGGCTAACAATTTAGAAATAATTGCTAAGCACACATCCTGTTACAGAAGTATTTACTTAGAAACCATTGTTCTACACAATATTGGATGAAGACACAAAGCTCCAGAGGTACTGGTCGGCAAAGCGTACAAAAAGTGCATCATGTACCTAGTAATTTTATTATTTACTAGCTTTTACCCGCGGCTTCGCTCGCGTCACAAACGGATAAAAAGTAGCCTATGCGACATATACCAATACACACAGCGCCATCTATACCAATACTTTTGTTTTCCCTCGGGAATATCAAATTTTTCCGGGATAAAAAGCACCATATTATTTAATCCAGACTTCTAACTTTACGTCTGCAAAAATTCAAAGCAATCGGTTTAGTAGTTACGGCGTGAAAGCGGAACAAACAAACAAACAAACTCACTTTCCAATTTATAATATTATAGTAAGGATATCAAGCTGTGCTCCGAACAGCGTTATCGTAGTTGTATAACTAGTACGTACGTACCTAGCTTCACTGACGGACTGACTGACAGACTATTATTTATTTTGTATTTGTTGACGTTTCAAAAGTACCAAACTATGGTTTAATTGAAATAAATTCTTTGACTTTGACTTTGTACTACTATGGGCTGGTGCTTAAAATCAGCGCCGTGGGGTCGAGCCTCTGTGCCCAGTCCATGGTATTAAGCTGAGCTCCAGCCTTTTGCGCCGCGACGCACCATGGGCTTTTTGTGTGTACCTAAATTCTTGTTGTGTGTCGTGGCGAAATAAATGTTTTTTCTTTTTTTCTTTAGTGAAAGTGAACCTGAGTCTAAGAAAAGATAAAATTAATTTAATTAGAGATCTTCAATCTTGCACCACTGAGCTTGACCGCTGTAGATTAATGTATGACTCAAACATAACAAGCCTTCATAATGATTTAATGACAAAGGAAGGTATGTTGAGGGAGATATATGAGAAATACAAATATTCCCAACAACAGTTGAGTGAGCACCTGCTTGTGGCCTCTGAGCTGATGGATTTGGTGAAGAACAACGCAGAAAGATATGAATCTTTAACAAATAACCTAGAATGCAGTTGTGTGAATCAACCTCAGACCCCGGAGGCTTCACTTTTGCTACCTACTCAAGTTGCAGTAAATACCCAACTAAAAGATATACAAAATTATAAAACACATGTCTACAGTGATGAGTTAGGTTCTGGATTTGGCCAAATGCTGTATGGTCATCTTAAACAAAGTTTTATAAACAACAGTTACCACAACATGAGTTATAAAAATATTATTAAACAAATAACTCATGCAGATTTAAATGAAAAGTCAGTTTTAGTTTTAATGTTAGGTAACAGCTTAGGAACAACAAGAGGGGACATTGTGAACGGTGTGGACACCTTGTTGAACTTGAACACAGGGAAGATAATATTGTGTGCCTTCCCATATTCTAATAGTTTATCATGTTCTAAGAACAAATACATAGGTGTACTAAATAATACACTACACCAAATGACATGTCACAATGACAGACTTTTATTTTTTGACACTAATAAATTTATTAGTACTTTTGTTGTTACAAAGCTATCTTTGACATTTGTTTTGAAAATGACATTATTGTACACAAAGGTGTACACCTTTGTGAAAGATGTACACCTTTGTGTACACCTTTCAAATAAATGTCGACAAAAAATTGCTATGCTGATAGCATATAATATTAACACTGTTATAACTTGTATAACAGAAAATAGTTTTAAGGACGAATCTGTGTTGTCTAGAGTGTCTAACAGCACAGAGGCACATTTTAATTTAAGTTTAAACTAGATTTTAAGACAACAGAACATACCTTCATAAATCATATAAATAATAAGGTATATTCTGGCAAGGAAAAAGCACAGAACAATTATATTATACACAGCACAATCTACAATTATTTTATATTAACATTCAGGGCTGCTCCTCAAAAGTCTTTGAATTAGAGATGTTTCTGGAAAAGACTAAATTTGATGTAATTTGTCTATCACAACATTGGTTTAAGGAGGACCAACTAATATCTTTAAATTTAGATAATTATAATGTAGTTAGTAATTTCAGTAGAAAGCATATGTTACATGGTGGGTCCTTAATATTAGTAAAAAATAGTATTAAATCAAAAGGAAGGAAAGACATTGTAGCACTGTCAGTTGAACACACCATTGAGTTGTCCTGTGTTGAGCTGGATAGACATGTTATTGTCTGTGTGTATAGGCCACCTAACTATCAGAATCTTACAGTATTTGATTCTGTCATGGAGGATGTTTTAAGAAAGGTTTGTTCTAGTCACAAATCAGTAATTATATGTGGCAATTTTAATATTAATTTATTAGAAAATAGTACTAGTAGTATGGAATTGTTAAATTTATTTGGATCATTTAATTTAAAAAATGTTTTTTAGAACCAACAAGGATAACATCCTCTACCGCCACCTGTATTGATAATGTTTTCTGTAATTGTAACTACAAAGAAAAACATATTATAAATAGCTTGCCATCCAACCACTGTGGACTAATGGTTGCGTATAGCTCTTATTTACCTATCCTAAAAATTCAAATAAGATATAGACAAATCACGTTTAAAAATCTGGAGAAATTTAGCAATTCTTTAGCTACTAAATTATGTATGAAAGTATTTGATACTAGTAATCTGAATAAATTCTACAATGATTTCTTTGAGATGTTAAACAAAGAATTTAACAATATTTTGCCAATAAAAAATAAAGATATTCATACCAAATTTGTATTTAGCGATTGGGCAACTGTAGGTATTCGTAAGAGTAAGGACAGACTTTTTGAACTTTATGGAATGAAACCGTACAAAAATGACCCCCAATTTCACCAGTATGTAATATCTTATTCAAAAACCTTTAGAATAGTATGCAAAGTCGCGAAACGTCTTTATATTAGTAATAAAATAAAATCGTCTGATGATAAGATAAAAACTACGAAAGAAACTTGGAAAGTTATACACAACGAGAGTGGTAGGAAAAGATTAAGAAACTCAGAATTTAAATACTGAAAGGGGACAGATTTCATCAAACGTAGATGTAGCCCAGGAGTTTGAAAATTTTTTTACTAATATTCCTATTAAAACAACTGAACATTTAAAGTCATCAGCAAACCTCTCTGTAACTTTGCTTAAGAATAACATAGAATCATGTCAATACGACTGTAGTTTTCGATATACGAATCCTCTAGAAATTATAAAGGTTTTTAAAGAAATCAAGACCAAATCAACGGAGGATCTTTGGGGCTTATCGGTAATGGTTTGCAAGTCACTTATCCAAACTGTAGCGCCATATCTGGCTGTGATTTTCAATAAATGTATAGGTGACGGTGTTTTCCCTGACCTAATGAAATATAGTAAGGTTATCCCACTATTTAAAAGTGGTGACACTAAAGAACCTAACAACTATAGGCCAGTGTCTGTTTTACCGGTTCTCAGCAAAGTCTTTGAAAAGTTGATGCTGTCTCGGATGCTTCATCATTTTAATAAACATTCCATCTTTCACCAACAACAATACGGTTGCACTAAAGGTCGTTGCACAACTGACGCCGGTGTCACTTTGATTAAGGAAATATTTGGTGCTTGGGAGGAAGGACAGGATGCCTGCTGTGACCTCTCAAAAGCATTTGATTGCGTTGACCACGAAGCACTTTTGCTGAAATTAGATCACTACGGGATAAGAAACTCTGCGCTCCGTCTTATGAAATCTTATTTAGAAGAAAGACAGTTAAAGGTTCATGTTAACGGTATTAACTCACAGGGCTCTGGGATGAATATGGGCGTTCCTCCAAAAATGAACCAAGAATGGTGCTTTTTGCAGATGATACATCATTAATTTTTAAAGTAGATCGACGTACAAATAATCTTGACGACGTAAACAGCTCCATTCTTCAAGTGCATAATTAGTTTACCATTAATAATCTAACACTTAATGAAAAAAAAAACAAAATGTATTAAATTCAGTTTACCAAACGTGCGTAGTAACGATTGTGATATTGTTTTGAACGGTCAAAAGTTAGAATTTGTCGACGAGACAGTATTTTTAGGCATTACGTTAGACAATAGGCTACAATGGGGTCCGCATATAAAGGCGCTTTCGGGGAGATTGAGCTCAGCTGCTTTTGCAGTTAGACAGATTAGACAGCTCACGGACGTAGATACAGCTAGGCTTGTCTATTTTGGTTATTTCCACAGCATTATGTCGTACGGCATTTTGTTGTGGGGTCGAGCTGCAGAAATAGAATCAATATTTATTCTGCAAAAGCGGGCTATCCGAGCAATATATAACTTACGCCGTTGCGAATCGTTGAGAGAATTGTTTAAAACGATAAATATTTTAACGGTGCCCTGTCAATATATATATGAAAATATAATGTATGTAAGGAAAAATAGGCAATTGTTTGAAAAAAGATGCGATAGACACAATTTTAATACTAGAGGCAAAAATAAGTTAGCTATACCGCAATTCAGACTGTCCAAAGTAGAGAAATCCTTTATGGGGTTAGGTATTAAATGCTATAATAAAATACCAAATAGCATACTAGATCTCAATGAAAGTAAATTTAAAACATAGAGGTGTATTAAGCGCGAATTATGTAATCAAGCTTACTACCTACACACTGACAGATTATCTGAAGATAAGAATGCTTGGCAGCATGTCGGTTCGGCTCCACTGGACAATACTCAAATGTAGTCAGTAGTTAAATTCCAATAGTAGGTAATATAATACATAATTTAATACTTTAATTCTAATGTAGACAATCTAGTTTCCTTAGGGCATCGAGCATTTCTTTCTTTATTGAAACAAAGAGTTTCCTTTTTCTTGTATAGAAGCACTATTTCTATGGATTGTCAGTATGCATATGTGAGCACCATGTTAGACTTAAGATTTTTTTATTTTATTTTAGTAAGTTATTAGTATAATGCGTCAAGCGTGTCTTTGCATTGTTCTTACATATGCGTACAGTATTGAAATATGTATCAGAGACATTGTAGAACATACTTTTTTAAAAGAGTAACGAATGGAGTTTCTTGCTCATTCTTCTCCATTCGAATCTACGTTTTGGAATGAGTACCTAGCTTCAGCTAATTTCACTGACGGACTGACTGACAGACTATTATTTATTTTGTATTTGTTGACGTTTCAAAAGTACCAAACTATGGTTTAATTGAAATAAATGCTTTGACTTTGACTTTAATTTTGATACTTATTTTCCATTTGTACTTTTGTCATTATATACGTAGTAATGGAGGGCTGACGGAGGTGGCGCGACGATAGTCTGCGAAGTAGCTCGGAGTGGTTGGATGCGACGAGCTGAAAACCGTCTGATTAAGTGACGAACTATTAAAGGGGCCTGTGTCCTGCAGTCGAAGGAATAATGGGTAGACTATAATGATGCAATTGTGGATTTTATCGCATTTCTAAGTAGAAATCTATATATTTAAAAATGAAACCCGTTTTCCGTTGTCACGCCATAACTTGAGAACGGCTAGACCGATTTGGCTGATTGTTTTTTGTTGTGTTTGTTATTGTGAGAAGAAGGTTTTTTGACAAAAAAAACTCCTGAAAATCCTACGGGAACGGGAGAAAACTAGATTGCGCTGACGAAGTCGCGGGCAGAAGCTAGTAGCCTTAAAAAAATGTAGTGTAATAAAATCATACGCAAGCTCTGCTTACGGAATTACAACTGGTATTTAGATATCTACCTGTGTCGCATTTTTTTTCTGTTTTGGCTAAGCCGGTAAACGAGCAGACGGATCACCGGATGGTAAGCAATCGACGTCGCCCATGGACACACGCAACACCAGAGGCGTTACAAGTGCGTTACCGGCCTTTTGGGATTAGGAATTTGAGGATTGTTAGAGATTCAGGGATTGGGGAAGGGGAGGCTAATTAAACCCAATTGGGTTTATCAATCAAAACCACTGATAGTTAATTATATAACTTAAAAGCCAGTGTCGTAATTATACCGTTCGAGGCCAATAACAAATTCATCGGATGGGCCTCCCTTCCCTATCAAAAAAGGGGCTCGTGGCATTTAGCTGACTTGCCACCCTGTAGTTACGCAACTGCATATACAATACCTACCTAGTATTAGGTATTCGCCAGCGGTTTCACCCATGTGGGGTTAAGAATATTAGTCATGTGCAGTTCTTTATAGAAGACTGCCTCGTTGGCCGAGTGGTCGCAAGTGCGACTACCGGGCAAGCGGTCTCGCGTTCGATTCAAAAGTCGGGTAAAGTATTACTGGGTTTTTCCATAAAATCTCAGTAGTAGCACGGAGTCTGGTAATGTGCTCGGTACATGGCAATAGGCTCACCCCACATTACATGGGACTCATAACATAAATAGTGAAAAGTGGGTGTTACGTTGTACAGTGGCATTAAGTGCTGTAAAGAGCACCTCTACCTACCCCTTCGGGGATAAAAGGCGTGAAGTTTTGATGATGTAGTTGTAGAATTATCGGGATAGAAAATAGCCTATATTTTTTTAGCGTTGCCCCACACTAGGATTTTCTCCTGTGTCGTGTGTACGTTTACAAACATACAAGTTCACATACACATGACACCCAGACCCGGAACAACAATCTGTAGATCACACAAACAGTTACCCCATGCGGGAATCGAACCTGAGGCACGTTGCGCGGCAGCCAATTGCCCAGACACAGCTACCACAACAACGTATTACTTATATTCCTTCCAGAAACATAAGCTGTCTAATGTAGCAAAAATTTTCCAAATAAGTCCAGTAATATCGAAGCCTACTCGTTACGACAAACAAAAAATAATCAAATCAAATGTTACATCTTTATAATATTAGATATACATAGACATCTTCAGTGTAAAATAATAATAATTTGAGAACAGGTAAACTATTTGACTTTTAAATTATCACTGTTCATGTGAGCTCCAAGGGCAACCGGGGGCGTGACGTCATGCTCGCGTAACCATCGATCTTGATATTTAGAAGATTCCAAAATTGAAATGTTTTAAGATCACATCTTTTTTATTTGAAGGTTACCAAATGACAGGTGAAGTTATATATTGTTCAGTTTATTTATGAATATTTTTAAATATTGAATAATTTTAATTTAAATAGAATGTTCGATTTTTGTTGTCACGAGAAGTCTGCGTGAGACTCTTAGATAGATTTTATTGTGTAGTTTACACATCAAAGATTTGCTTTGAAAATGAATTTGTTTATGTTATTATGTTTTCGGCTGACTCACGTAACTGTTTGACGAGAAACTCGATTAGTTTCAAGCCATGCTAGAGGCTCATATTCATGAGCAGCTTTCCGCGACCTGAGACACGACGCAGCGACTGTGAGCCTAACTGAAACTAGTCGAGTTCCTAGTCAAACAGTTACGTGAGTAAGCCGGAAACATAATAATCAATTAATATAATACCTCTATATATAGAATAACATAATAATTATTATAGTATAATTTGTATACATATCTATAAACTTATGCTTAACTTATAATATAAATCAGATAAATTAAATTTAATAAATGCATGTATTTCAATAAAAAACTTAAATAACAACTATTACTTAAATAAAATTAAAACTAAATATTACTAAATTAAATATTTAGTAATATCTAGTTTTTCGATGCCTTATAAATAGTTTATTTTTCCTATAATTAATTTTAATCATACCTCTAAGTTGTATATATTTTTTCATTGGATTCTCAACTTAAAATAATAATTTAAAAAACTATAACTATTGTTAAAAACTTGTATTACATATACATACCGACAATTTTTAAAAAAATGTACTCTTCTGGTTACGAAGTTACACAAATAGCAAAAAACTATATAAATCACTTCATCCTTCTTCTTCGTCTTCTCTTCTCTCTTCTCTTCCATTCCACCGAAGAAACGAAGGGATAAAACGTAACCTCTATCAGGCTATGTCTGAAACATCGTTCCGATACAGACAAAGCCAAGGAGAGGCTAGGTCAACATCCCAGTGTTGGACGTGGGCTGATGGTGACAATGATGGTTCTACGATCTTCTTGATGGCGCTGGTAAAGCTACAGTTAAATTAACAATTGCTAGATTTACACAATAGACTAGATTGACTTCGAACTAAAAATATAATAATACGATAGTTTCCTAAAATTTGAATGTCCGTCTGGTAGATTATTTTAAATCATTAGACACGTATTTTTTATTTTCTCACAAAATTAAATACTTTCAACGATTCGATCGAGATCGACATTTAAAATATCGTGTGACGTCACAGCGTGCTACATTTTACAGCACGTTGTGACGTAACGACCTCCCACTCCTAAAGTTAACGCCATTTTATCTAAGTATTGTAACTTTATACGAGAACATAAAAAAATACGTGTCTAAGATTTTTTCATTATCTAACTGACGGACTAATGAGATTTTTAATTTTCTTACACTAGCAACTACCCAAGTAGTGTTAAATTACATACACAATTTAACTTTAAGTAAATAAATTAATGTCGAAATACTCCAAAGTTATTCATTTTTAAGTCGCTTAAGTATAGTTTCATCCCTTGACATTCTATATAAAATAAAAAAGTTGGCACGTTGTTTAAGACTTTGACTGCCAATAAAAAACTGTTGAAGGTAAATCCTCCGCTAACGCCGGTCACCGGTGACTCCCATGGCGTTTAACGTGTTAAGTATAACTTAAAATGAAGTAGCCTTTCAGTGATTGAAAAAGAGTAACGAACTAAAATGGCATTAAGTCCATCTTACGTACTTACGTACCTACGGATTCTTACAAATAAAAGATAAAAATAAATAAATATTTTTTGTGAAGCCTTTTTTTTAAGGGGGGAAAATCATCGAATGACTGCTCCCGCCTGGGTGAGGCGGGAGGGAGTGTCAGACTCTTACTGACTAAAACCACCACGTTCCTACTCCTGCACGTCGAGCCGGAGCCCCGGTTACCCGTTAAGTTCTCCGCGGCTCCGTATCGGCATCAGCACTATTGGGCCCCATTCGTGGTAGTCTGATGGCTCCGTAGGCTCGGGTCTGTGATGCCTTAAGCTGACATTTAAATTATAATTATTTAATATAATTTGAAGGTGTAAATATTTTAGTTTTTAATTACCTACATTTATAATATTAATATAAGTTTAATCATAGAGATATATTACAATTTTAGTATTATATTGACAATAACAATAATATTTAAATTACTAGTTTTTTGTACTTATCCTCCAAGAGGTCAATGTACTCGTGTGCAAACAAACAACATTTATTATTGAACTCTGTATTTATAGGTACACACATAGAATCATATAACAAAAAATAGGATTCTCAGAATCGATTACAATATAATGTTTAAATATAAAAAATCTAAAATTCTAAAAACTAGAATGTATATTTAAGTACCTAGCTTATTTTGGTAATAATATTTATTTGATTTGATCTATTGGGAGTTTTATTAAGGGGGGATAAATCATCAAATGACTGCTCCCGCCGACCACGTTCCTGAGAATACGGCGGTGCTCAGCCCACGCAGGGCATTCCGCTACTGTATGTTGCACCGTGTCCTCAGGGCGGTCCTCGCAGTGATGACACCCGGGTGTTTTCTCCCTCCCCATCAGAGACAGGTACCTCCCGCAACTTCCATGTCCGGTGAGGACCTGCATCAGGCGGTAGGTGAGAACGCCGTAACGTCTCTCAAGCCACACCTCAAAGAGGGGACTTACCGCTGCAATGGCAGTGAGCCCAAAAATATGTGTCAATATATATCGACGAAGCCTTAAGACCGCGTTGCAGCCATTTTAAATAGACTTCGAGAACTTGATATTTAAAGGACTTAATGTTTCTAGTTACAATGTTTTAAATTAAAATAAACATGATAAATATTAAAGAACAAGTTTTAAATACTTATTTACACAGACGTCCAGTCTCCCATATAAAAGATTTCAACGCGTTTTTAATTGAATTACCACTGACATGGTCATGTGTAACCACTATTATTGATACTCTTTTACAAGTTACATTATTCTCAGCGTTATGGAAGCTGGAATCGTGCCCGGCTTATGGCAATAGGTTCACTCCTAATTACATGGAGTTCATAAATTAGAAAAGGGAAAATTTGGTGTTAAAATTTTATATGCAAACTTTTAATAACATTAACGTGGGATAAAAAGCGTAATGTTCATGTTCATTACATTTGTGATTATTTTTGCATTTTATAACTGTCCTGTCTTTCCCAGCGCGATATGATCAGTAATTTTATCTTCAACGCCATCTATGATCACGAACCGGAATTAAAGTCTTAAAATACATTATAAAAATTAAATTTAATCAAGTCAAGTCAGGCTTCGCACATTTGAATTTAGCTCATTATCATATATATTAATATAACCATTTTGAGTTGACATTTACATACAGCTTGGTGTCCCCCGCGGGGGCCTAAAATTGTATTTGCAGAGGGGGGCAGGGTATGTTAAAATAACTGGTCGTGCTAGGAATGACTATATTCAAGGTGTACGAGTACTTTTCCACACGAATCGACGGTTTTTTCTTCGTTCTAAGAATATTCTTGAACTGTCTTGAATAAAGTTTATGATTTTCGTTTAGATATGTTTTATTTTTATTTATTTAAACTGTCAAACACCAAGCGGTCACCGGTGACCGCAACCTATTGTTCTATAATTGTGTCTACAAAACCGGTACTCGACGAGTTAAACTTAGTTCAAAAGCACCTGTACAGAGAAACTTAATGCCTTGGGCATAGTCTAACAGTTTTTTTTAAACGTTGCCCCACACTAGGATTATCTCCTGTGTCGTGGGTGCGTTTACAAACATACAAGTTCACATACACAATGACACCCAGACCCGGAACAACAATTTGTGGATCACACAAAGTGTTGTTCCGTGCGGGAATCGAACCGGCGACACGTTACTCTCACGGCAGCCCGTTGCCCAGCCGTGCAGTCAGTTGACCTTTGGGTGGTTCGGAGATAAAAGTGTAAATGATATAAAAGGGTGTATACAGGGTGGAATTTTCTAATATCACCTGAAAGGTAAGTACTCTTAATACTTTGTATAGAGAAAAAATTATACTAAAAACAATTGAATGCAGTTTTCTATCTTTTCAAAAATAGAGGAACGTTTTCTTTGAGTTAAATTTTCTGTCTGAAGTACATATTAAGAGCGCTTCGCCTTCAGGTGGCATTATTAAACTGACAAACACCAAGCGGTCACCGGTGACCGCAACCTATTGTTCTATAATTGTGTCTACAAAACCGGTACTCGACGAGTTAAATTGCACTCTGTATATATTGATCGCGGCCCGCCATGTCACTGGATGCAAGAATAATGTCGACCAATGACGGACGAGAATGCCATCGAACTCACTTCAAAAGATCCAATTGACTTTTTACAAAATAGCCTAGTAGTTAGTTAGTCACTTCTCACGACACTCTTAAGTCTAAACCATGCTTCGGCACGAATGGGTCGGCTCGACCGGAGTAATACCACAGCCTACGGTAACCTCACTCACACGACGAAACACATTCGCAAGTATTCCGTGGTTCGAAACTAGTAGAGCTTTTCTCAGTATATTCGTGTGAGTAACTCGCGATTTTAGTTAATGGCAAATTTCTTTTTCCTCTGCCCATCCCCTTCAAAACGTAACAATACCGATACAAATAAAAGAATTTAAAACTCGATTTCAACATCTAAATCGATATAAACTTCGACACACCAAAAATTCAAATCCGGATTGTCTATGACATCATTGAGTCGTGTAGGCAGATCACCTCAAAGTCACTTTAGTGCAGGTCAAACACATTATACACCTTTTTTTAGAATGGTTAAGGACAAACCGATCTCCTGTCCAAGGATTTAAAGAACTTGATTTTGATAATTTTGACTTTTTGGTTACTTGAAGGGGCTAACAAAGACTAGGTACAAAATTATAGTAATCTAGGTTTTTAACAGTGACCTGCGTTCTAGGCAAAGTTTATCCTATAGGATTGTAATATTCAGATCCAGATTTTATTCCAAACTTATATCTATTTCTATACCAAATTTTATCTAAATGCGTTCAGCTGTTCCAGCGTAATTGTGTGATAAACCTATTTGTCTATTCTCACGAACCACACCTAAATAATATTTATTTTTAACCTCTTATGTCTTTATTGACATTGTATTGGATCTAATTACTAAGAGAGCGTTGCTCAAGGTTTTTTACTACTCAAAATAGGTACTCAAAATGACTGCCTCGTTGGCCGAGTGTTCGAAGTGCGACTGCAAGGGGTCTCGGGTTCGATTCCCGGGTCGGGCAAAGTATTACTGGGGTTTTTTTAACAATTCTCAGTAGTAGCACGGAGTCTGGAATAGTGCTCGGTATAAGGCAATAGGCTCACCCCCTATTACATGGGACTCGTAAAATAAATAGTGAAAAGTGGGCGTTATATTGTACAGCGGCATTAAGTGCCGTAATGTGCACCTCTGCGTACACCGTCGGGGATAAAAGGCGTGATGTTATGTAAAATAAGCTATTTAGACACTAAATTAAATGTTAATTGATACTTGTCTATTGCATAATACTTAAACGTGATTTAAATTAAAATTTTACGACTTTGACAGACACAAAATGAAAGATGATCGAGCCGAAATGTCAATGTCACTTTTCGAAATTGTGAAATGGTTTCAGAACTGGTCGCGGGGATTTTTTGCTAATTTAAATATTGGTGCCATTTCAAATACCTGTAATATGGCTTTGATAATTGATAGTATTAGAATTAGAGGTTAATTTTAGACTTTATCACGTTAACCGCCGCGTTGGTCACCGGTGACCTACGTTAGCGGAGGATTTGCCTTGAACAATTTTCTGGCGGCTGTCAAAGTCTTAAACGTGTTTCTGGGTAGATAGAATCGACCAGAGGCCTGGCTGACCTGGGTACGGTTGGTTCATTGGAGCCAGTCAATCAGAGAGCTGAACGCGGTCTCATTTATATTACTTTAACTGCTTGAATGCCCGTATATAAGACACAATAGAAAACACATTGTGTCTCCGTGGATCCACGTTTAGACACACGACGGGTTAAGCCCTCTGTATCGCGGAGAACCTAACGGGTTACCGGGGCTCCGGCTCGAAGTACAGGAGAAGGAACGGAGCGGTTTTTAGTCAGTAAGAGTCTGATTCTCCCTCCCGCCTCAACTAGGCGGGAGAAGTCATTCAATAATTTTCCCCACTTAAAAAAAAGGCCTTAGATATAGTGAATCGAGTTTGTATTAGTATTAATTTACTAGTAAATCAAAGTTATCTACATATAGAGAGCCTTATTTTGAGGCGAGAAACTATTACTGTCTCCCGTCCGGGTGAGGCGATAGAGTGGCAATAGAGGCAGACTCTTACTGACAAAAACTACCCAAAGTCAATTGATGATTTTCTATGCTTACAAAAAAAATAGGTAAAAATGAATCATATTGAACAGATATTAGAATTCACATTTATATGAAAAAACTGTCATTCATCAAAGTCATATATTTTTCCTCAATGACTGGTATTTGATAGGTATTTTAGTATAACTAACTTTAAACTGTCGAACACCATGGGGACACCGGTGACCGCAACCTATTGTTCTATAATTGTGTCTATAACTTGTACTTGACGACTAGTACTTGACGACTTTACTTTAGATAAGCTTCCTGTTTGTAGACAGGCTAAATAGAACTTACAGTAAGTGTGGGAGAGCTATGTGTCTCTTTTGTCTCTATTCATCTCTCGACCTTTTTAACAATTACGTTATTCATCCTTTTTATAAATGGGACTGAAACGATCACCATTTTAACATAACTTAACATGACGCCTTTTATCCCCGAAGGCGTAAGCAGAGGCACATTGCACATTACGACACTTAATGCCAATGCATAGTAACACCCACTTTTCACTATTACATTATGAGTCCCATGTAATAGGGAGTGAGCCTTTATACATAACATATCTCACTTATCGCCTATTGCCATATACCTGGCACAATAATCTAGACTTTGTGCTACTACTAAAATTTAAAAAAAACCTGTAATACTTTGCTCGACCAGGGAATCGAACCCGAGAACCCCCGGTAGTCGCACTTCACGCTTCATTTTAAATCGGACACTGTTCTAAATTCAAAACTTACTTCAACTTAGTTTACGAAGGAAGGATTTTCAATGGTCAATTAAATTTTAACTGAGGACTAACTTTGAATATTTGACAATTCTTCCATACTAAAAAATGTCAAATGTCAATTTTATTCTTTAGTTAAGAATTAACTGATGTTTGAAGAATCAACCCTTAGTATTTCGATTACCTATCGCAAAACTTAACTAAAATTTTAATCTTCCCGGATATTAAACTTTGCAACTTTATACTTCATAATCACATTACCTCTAGAGAATAATCTACCAACGAGACACAAGTCAAGACAAAGTCAAACTAATACTCATATCATAAAAAACCCACATCAAGTTTTGGACAGACATATTAACTGACAATAAAAGACAAAAATCCAATCTTCACAATGTTTGCCGCGGTTTTCTCAGAAACGGCTGAACCTACGTTGATGAGATCACCACGACTTATAAAGTAGAAGACATATTCACACACATTAACATTCATACGAGAATTATTTAATTCAACAAATGTAATAAAAGGAAAAAATGCAAAATGTCTGCCTGACATAACAATTATGGCGGGAAAATGTAATGTCTATGATATAGGCAAAGGTACATCGAACATAATGCCAAGGACAATATAAATTCTTAGAAAATACTTACGTAATAAATTAGAATTGTAATAAAAACTAGAATAATAGATAATAAACGTCTACGAGCTATTAATTACTAAGATAGGTATTTATTTAATGAGATGAACACGGAAGGCCTCTTTGAAACTGAGTACTAAAAGTAGACCCATTAAATATTTAAATAAATATGTTACAAAGTACGTACATTTTATTGAGCAATAAAGTCTAATAATAGCACATTTATTAACAGTCTTTAGTAAAACAAGAAAACATACAGTTAAATTAAAAATGAAAATTGAAAACTCACCGTTAACAAAACGTTTTGGGGCACCACTGGATAAAAAATATTTTAGAAAAAAAATTATAAACTAAAACAGACCTCAAACACGTCCGCACACACAGGTACACTAAAGAAACTGAACGATTATCGCGGCGAAGCGAAATATCGATATGAGAATCGATTAAAAATATCGACAAAACAGGTTGGCAGTTTAATTATGTGGCATTATGATGAGACTCCTTAGCTTAGAACTGTTGGCGGATTTTAAAAAACGAATCTCGAAAAAATATGGCGCGAATTCGTAGACGGACGGAATTATTTTTACTTTTTGGTGGGAATCTGTGTTGTGGGTTCTGTATGTGATTAGAGAATTATTATTTGCTAATTTATATTTATATTTTGTAATTAGTGTAAACGGTAAGATTTACATGGTCTTTTTAGTATTGTGTAGAAAAAATAGTAAATTATCTCGAGTGATGACAATTGACCAGAATTCATTTATCAGGCCCCATCCTTCCTCTTCGTGTCGTAGATGCTTTTTTTAAGGGGGGAAAATCATCGAATCACTTTTCCCGCCTGGGTGAGGCGGGAGGGAGTGTCAGACTCTTACTGACTAAAAACCACCCCGTTCCTTCTCCTGCACTTCGAGCCGGAGCCCCGGTAACCCGTTAGGTTCTCCACGACGTCGTAGATGCGTAAGAGTACATTTTCGACAAAAACTGGGCAGCAGTAGTATTTCCAAGGGTAAAAAGTGCGGTGCAAGTGCATGAAGAGAATTGAAAACATTCTGAACTATGGTTTTAACATAACATCACGCCTTTTATCTCTGAAGGGGTAGACAGAGGTGCACGTTACGGCACTTAATGCCACTGGACAATGTAACACCCATTTTTCACTATTTATGTTATGAGTCCCATGTCATAGGGGTGTGCCTATTGCCATATACCGGGCACAATGCCAGACTCCGTGTAACTACTGAGGTTTTTTCAAACCCAGTAATACTTTACTTTTACTATGGTTTTCTTAATAAAAAGATTATCCATGATTTTGACCTCATTTAAAAAGGTTTTGGTTTATTGAAGAGCCCTGCTGATCAGTTTTGGACAGATTTTATGACTACTACGTAACGAATACGGGTAATTTCTTATACTCATAATTAATTAATTTTATTCATCTTCGCTCAGTTTCAAACCACCGACGTGTACCGTACGGTAGTTATTTAGCATCAAATAGGTAAAGAAATGGTTTTTCCAACTCACTCACGGATCTATAAACCCCTTCTCCTAAATGTCAACGTTCAAGGACATGACAAGTCGAAATGTCAAACAATTTATTCTAATATGAATAGATATTAGCTATGGACGCCTAACTGGTTGTGAGCCAGTACATATACATAGTCTTTCGTTTACATAACGTAAAATATTTAATTCTGTTTTCTGTGGGGTGGGGTGCGTTACCGGCCATTTGGGGATTGGGAATTTGAGGATTGTGGAGGATTCGGGGATTCGAGAGACGGGGACTAGGGGGGGGGGGGGGTAATTGGGCCTCCGGTAACCTCACTAACACGACGAAACACAACGTCGGTTCACGTCGGTTTTCTGCTCGGCCGTGGTATCACTCCGTGGTATCGAGTCGGCCCATTCGTGCCGAAGCATGGTTCTCCAACACTTCTTCTTCTAGTGTAGGTATATAGTTAGTCAATATTTTTGCAAGCATTTTCGTCAAGTTTGACCCAGAATTTTCAATATCGGTAGCCTTTTCGCGTGCTATGCGTGGTGAAGATTATGAAACCATCTTGTATGATCTCTTCTAAGAATCCAGCAATAGATTGTCATAGAATTAAATGTCCTTTCTCAAGTTCTTCTTTTTACTAACTCGTTGTTTTTAATAAAATCAATTTGAACGAGAAGACTGGCTTGCAATCTCTTTTAAGATATTTGTTACATGACTAGCTTTCTGAGTGTGGCTTTACCCGTGTAATCGAAAAAACTAACATCAGATCTCCTAACCATCTCCTGATATGAAAAGCCTTATAGTATTATAAATGCCAAAGTATTTACGTTTGTTTCTTTGTTAGTCTTTCACGTCAAAACGGCTGAAGGGATCGTCATGAAATTTGGAATACGGATAGATTATGCTCTTGAATTGTACATAGGCTATTTATCATTTATCCCACGGTAACGCGGACGAAGCCACAAGCCGAAGCTAGTTATACAATTTACCACCCACTTTTCATCAGCTACGTTATAAGGGGGCGTACCTGCCATATCCCGGGCACAACTCCAGACCCCGTCCTACAACTGACAATTTTCAAAAAACCCAGGTCGAAACTAGTTTCTAAAAACTCACACATACAAACATACAATCAGACACATCGATTGGAATGAAATTTGAAACAGGGGTGAATATTATCTGGAATAACATAGTCTACATTTATCTTAAAGGACGCGGGTGAAGTCACTGGCTGAAGCTAGTTGTACCATAAAATCGTACCGTTGAGACGTAAAGGAAGGTCAAACAAATAAATATTAACTAATAAAGATTTTAGTTTCCCTACGTACCAATCAGTAGTCTGGAGACTGTAAAAACATAAAAACACCAGAGGGATTACAAGTGCGTTACCGGCCTTCTGCGGATTAGGAATTTAAGATTGTTAGGGATTCAGAGATTTGGAATTAGAGGGGGATAATTGGCCCTCCGGTAACCTCACTCATGCCATGAAACACAACGCATGCGTTGTTTCACGTCGGTTTTCTGTGAGGCCGTGGTATCACTCCGATCGAGCCGACCCATTTCTACCGAAGCATGGCTCTCACACACTGAAATGACAAGTCACTTAAATGTCACATGTCTGCGTTCGACCTTAAAATAGATGAGTTTTCCAAACACAGGTATTCTAGCGTTGGCAAGTAAACTCGTACAGGGCAGAGGCGGACTGCGAATTTGTGGGGCCTAAGACTCACTGCAAAGAGCCCACACAATACAAAACAGTAATTTTGTCTAAAAAATTATACGACTTTATACTTCATTTCTGGAAAACGCTAACTTGGTCTTACATACAAAAAGAATTAAAAAACATTACATTGTACACCTTTACTTTACCTTACCTTACCTTTTTTAAACATGAGGCGTGATGTTATCATAAGTATATATCTTTAATTATAACTTACATAACCCATAGAACATTTAGCCACCATAGAGGCTCTAAGCGCCGGCGCCATTTTTTGCCAACACCGGTTTTTTGCCGACTACAACTGGTTATAATTACCGGTTACCGGTTTTCTGATGTCATCAGTACATTCCTTATTAAAACGTTTTGATTGATGAATAACCGTCATCCAGGATTTGTTTGCCACACATACTAAACTACAACTCCTGCGCACTGGGATCTACCGAGGTACAATCAGAATATGCTCCGAGATAATGAAGCTCGTCGTCTCAGGGATATGAACTAGATTTGGTTCCAAAGTCTTCTTTGAATTCAAATTCAAATTCAAATTCAAAGTCTTTATTGCTTCATGTGTGGTTACCAAGGTGTTATACATAATACATAAATTATTTTGGTTAAGCAGTATCAACATGACCCTGTAAGGGCGCTGCAATTTATATTAATTAATAAAAAACACTATATCATTCAAAGATTTTACATAACATATTATTAAAGTATTACCACAATTGCTTCAATTGATTTTCGTTTATATTCTACATAGCATATCTACCAACTCCTTATTTGCACAATTTTATTCATTCATTATCATTACCATCATTTTCCTTTTTATAGCCATTATTTTATTTTTATTTTATTTATTTTTTTAGTTTTGTTGTTTATTCTCAAAAAACTCTTGCAAACTATAATAGCATTTATCGATGAGATACTCATAAAGTTTTCTTTTGAAAGTAGTATATTTTGTTTCTTTTTTTATATTACTTGGTATTTTATTGTAAATTTTTATTGACATGCAATAGGGGCCTCTATGAAATATTGATAAGTTGGAGGTAGGAAGCGATAAGTTATTTCTATTTCTTAATTGACGGTCTTGCGAATAGTGGTCACGGTTACGACTAAAAAGATTAATATTTTTGTAAACAAATAGGCTCAAATCCAATATGTACGTCAAAGTATGTAAGTCAAAGTAAGGACACGGAGTGTTTTAAAGTGTGGTCTACAGCTATGTGTGGCCCCAACATTGGCCAGAATGCGAATGCATTTCTTTTGGAGTTTAAATATGTCGTCTACGTCAGTACTATTACCCCATAGTGCAATGCCATAGCGCATCCATGAGTGCGCATATGCATAATATGCAGTGAGGGCAGTTTTTTTGTCCGTTGATGTTTTCAGATGGTAAAGAGCGTAAGTGAATTTTGACAGTTTGCTGCCTATGATCCGGGCGTGTGATTTCCAGTTAAGGTGACTGTCAATATTTAATCCCAAAAGTTTAAAGTTGTTTGTACTTTCAATTCTCTCATTATTAAACGCAAAATCAATAGATAGGTTTCGTTTTTGGTAGGGTTTAAACTGTATGAGTTTTGTTTTTGTGAAATTTACTTGCAAATTATGATCAGTCAGCCAACTAGTTATATTTACAAATAAAGAATTTAATGTATTGTTTAGATTTTGTTCATTTTCACAAGGAAGTACAATTGATATATCATCTGCAAAAAGGGTACTTGTAGCATTAATTACTTTTGGTAGATCGTTTATGTAGATCAAGAACAGCAAACACCCCAACACACTTCCCTGCGGGATGGAATTCTGTACATCTATTACTTGAGATCTTACCTGGGTGATTCTGCCACTTTTGGAGTTATGGTGCTCAATTTCTACGTACTGGCTTCGATTGTGTAAATATGACTCAAACCATCTATGAACGATTCCTCTGACACCGATACCTTCCAGTTTATTTAAGAGGATTTTAAATGAGACTCGGTCGTAAGCTTTGCTCATGTCCAAAAGGATTCCGATTGCATATTTGTGATCATTTATAATATTAAGTACATGTTGTATATATTTGTAAACCGCGTATGTAGTTGATCGTTCTTTGCGGAAACCATTTTGACTGTCATCAAATATTTGATATTTTTCACAGTAGGTGTATAAACGGTTTGACATAGCTGTTTCGAATATTTTTGAGAAGGTTGGCAGAAGAGCTATAGGCCTATAATTTGTGCAATCAGTCGGGTCACCTTTTTTAAGTATGGGTTTGATTATGGAAATTTTTAACTTATTTGGAAAATTACCCTCTGCAAACGATTGATCAATTAGAAATACAAGAGGCATAACAAAGTTGCTGACGCACTTCTTTATCAATACTGGGGGTAAATCATCGTGTCCGAAGCTGTTTTTATTTTTAAGATTGCATATTATATTATGAATTTCGTACGGATCAACTGGTTTTAAATATATAGATTTATCAGAAGGTGTAATTGTGGGGCGGCCTTTCAGAGAGCTTGGTTCACCCCCCACCTTGACGAAAAAGTAATTGAATTTGTTTGCAACTACTAGTGGGTCATATATAAGTTTATTATTTAATTTCAAACCAATGTTTTTCTTCGTTTTGATGATTACTTTATTTGTTTTTTCTTTTATGATTTGCCACATTGTTTTAGTAATATTGTTACTTTTTTGAAATAGTCTAATGTAATCTAACTTTTTATGTTTCACAATTGCGCGTTTGAGAGTTTTTTCGTATAATTTATAATGTTTTCCTAAAATCTGATTTTTATTTTGCGTAACGAATATTTTTAGAAGTCGTTTGTTTTTGCAAGAGATTTTTAATCCTTTCGTTAATTGTAGTTTTCTAGGTTTGGTTTTCAATATTACACAAGTTTTAGGTATGCAGTTGTTAAGTATCTTAAATATTGTGTCGTGGAATTTTTCAAAATTTTCGTTAAGGCATTTGTCTTCCGTTAATATAGTTCCCCATAAAACATTGTTTAATTCAGCTTTAAAGGCATTGATATTTTTTTCATTAAATGACCGCTTAATTACTTGCCATGTTATTTGGTCTTTTAATTTGATTGAAATTGCAACTATTATTCCCTTGTGGTCTGATATTCCATATTCCTTTAAAGACGTTGTGAGTGTACTATCTTTAAAGTTAATAAATATGAGGTCAATGCAAGTAGCACTATTGTTAGTAACTCTAGTTGGTTCTTTTATTTGTTGTTCAAAGTTATAGCTACTCAATAAGTTTAGAAGAATCAATTTACTATATGACTGCTCCAGAACATCAACATTGAAATCACCACCCAAAATAACTTTCTTTTTGCTATCTTTTATCATTAATGTTTGCAAGAGATTTTCAAGAGTTTTATAAAATAGGTCAGATTCCCGGTTTCTTTGGGGCCAATACATAACAATAATAACTATTTTCTCTTTAACTAATTCTATTGCACATACCTCGAATATATACTCAATGCTCATGGCTAGTATATCTGTTCTCTCAATGAAGTCGATGTGCTCCTCAATTAAAACACAGACACCACCGCCTTCGTGTTGTTGTCTGTTGTAGGTTGACGCGACACTATAGCCGTCCAAATGCAACAGATCTATCTTTTCTTCGGTTATCCAGGTTTCTGTGAGACATAAGACGTGAATTTCTTTCTCTTCCTCAATAATTGACTGTAGCAAGTGGTATTTGTTTTTTATACTACGTATATTCTGGTATAAAATTTTAAAATTGTTCGCGAAATGAATGTTCTGTATGATTATATGACCTGGATTTATAGTTTGGTAATTGCTGAATTTCTGACTGAGATGAGCAAATCATTGTTCTGTTGCTTAAATTTGTATTATAATACTCACTGTTATTATATGGCAACGTTTCATTATTGTAACTTGTGTATGAATTTTCGTTCTGCGATTTATCAACCTCCTTTCCATTAATTAGTAATTTATTTTTCCTAATTACGGCGTGATGTCCATTTCGCCTTGCTTCTGTAAGGATTTCACTTAGCTTCTTACGTTTGAGGAAAGTTTCTCTATCAAGGTATTCTGATATTGATATTCCTGTGTTTTGAAACAATTGATGGTTTTCGAGCAGATGCTTAGGTAGTCTTTTGCTTAAAAATTCGACTATCACAGGTCTTCGATATCCCTTTCTACCTATTCTGGTTATTTCTTCCACATAACCGGTGATATTTAGGCCACATATTTCCTGAATCATTGTTGAAATTCTGTAATGCAAATATTCCTCCGTTTCCGAATGATATTCATTTAAACCATATATGACAATTTTCTTGTCGTTGTTACGTGTATCATTTAGTTTGGTTTCGTAGATTTTATTCTCAATGTTTGGTAGTTTGCAGACGTTTTTTAGCTCTAAAAGTTCGTGTTTTAGCTTTTCATTTTCCCTTTCGAGAGTACAAATCTTACTATTTATTTCAGAAATTATTATAGACGTATTCTCTTGAAGGGGGTCGCGTTTTTTTGTACTTTCCATGGTTTCAGAATTCAATCCAAGCATACATTTTGATATTTCCTCTGATATAATGCGTTTAATGTCATTAGCAAAATAATTTTTGAGACTAATAATCTTATCATTTAACATTTTATCCAGTATTTGCAGACTAATATTGTAATTTTTCAGGTTTTCGTTTGGAGTTTGTGTGTTATCCACGATGCTTTCATCGTCGAAGTTATCAGCATCGCTTTTATTGCTAGATACTGTATTTTGTCGCATTGGCTCCGTTGAGGGTTTGTTGACCGACGAGGAAGGAAAATTTTGAGGTCGTATTGGTGTGTTAATGTTATCCGACTTTGGGGTTTTGCAACGGCAGGACTGACAATTCCATAATGTTTTCTGTGCCTTTGACATTAATTTGAATTTTTGCGGAGTGATATTAGCGCATTCTAAGTCATAATTCTCGTGACATAGCGGGCACGAGAGAAACTGCTGTGTTTTAGCGATTTTTGTAGGCATCCAGCACATAGTAACGCCATATTTCACTTTAATCGATGTAATTATTGATTATAAAAAATAATAAAATTTATTTAGGTCCTAGAGAGTGCCCTCTTTTAGTCGTTACTCGGTACTAATTTTGGAATTTAAGTTCTCGATAACAGATGGCGCTGTCTTACTCCTGTTTTGAGATTTCACTTTACGTACACGTAGCTAGTAACTTCCATTTGTTAATCTGTTCACCATACTATACATTTATATCTCTCTTATACTTACACTAAAATATAATATTGAATTTTCAATTCTTAAAAGAAATTAATTATTTCTTATTTTAAATTTATAATTTATTTAATTCTAATAAAATATTTTTTCTTTTTATTTTATTTTTTAGAACTTTAATTTCCATTTCATCTAATTCTTGATTTGGGTGTTGAATTGGGTTAGAAATTAATCTTTTAAGTTTTATCCCCCTAATTTCTAATTCTAATAACTTATTTTCAACAGAAGCTTCATTAAAATATTTCCTCACACAATCAATTGCATCGTTAAATTTTCTTTTTTCAATTTTAATTAAATTATCATTAATAAAAAATTTCGAAATAAACAATTTCTTAGCTATTATAATAAATTCTTCAATATTAATAAAAATAGGAAGAGTTCCATTCCATTTTTGATTCCCTAATATTATTGAAGGATTATCTTGATTAAATAGTTTTATTTTAATAACATGACAAAAAATTACACCCCTAATTTTAATATCATATTATATAAATAATTATTTTATTAATATTATTATTTTCGGAAAGTAAACTTTCTTCTTAGCTATCAAGCTAGTTTCATCCATATTTACGGGCCGAAGCCAAGTAAATACAGGGTGTGGTGAGTAGTGTTATGTGTTTGTGGGTGTAGTCTGGTGGTTGATCTCATTATCTTCTATTTGCATGAACTTTCTGACGATTCTACAGGTATTTAGGATTGCAGCTTTTTGGAGAGTTATTATTATTATTTTCGGAAAGTAAACTTTCTTCTTAGCTATCAAGCTAGTTTCATCCATATTTACGGGCCGAAGCCAAGTAAATACAGGGTGTGGTGAGTAGTGTTATGTGTTTGGGGGTGTAGTCTGGTGGTTGATCTCATTGTCTTCTATTTGCATGAACTTTCTGACGATTCTACAGGTATTTAGGATTGCAGCTTTTTGGAGAGTTATGTATAATGTTTCTTTTAAATCTAACAATTTGAGACTATGGAGAAGATGGTTTGGTATTACACCTGTGGTGGACAGAACTAAAGGGACCACATAAACTTTATTTTGCTTCCATATTCTAGCCACTTCATCTTTGAGTTCTGCATATTTCGTAATTTTTTCGGTAATTGTTTTTTGTATGTTGTGGGTATTTGGCACTGCGATGTCTATTAAGTAGGTGATATTATTTACTTTGTCCTGTAATGTTATGTCCGGTCTATTATAATGAATTGTCCTGTCGGTGAGTATGGCGCGATCGTAGTAAAGCTTATGTGTGGTGTTTTCTAGAACAGTTTCTGGCGTGTATTTGTAATATGGTGTGTTTGTGTTTTGTATGAGTGTGTATTTGAGTGCAAGTTTTTGATGAATGACGTTTACTATCTGGTTGTGTCTGTGGGTGTAATCGGTTTGTGTGAGTGTTGTGCAGGCTCCTGTTATATGTTGTATGGTTTCAGGTTGTATGTGACATTTGCGACATTTATCATCGGTTACTGTAGGGTCTTTAATAATATATTTTTTATAGTTTTTGGTATTAATAATTTGATCCTGAATAGCGATAATGAATCCTTCAGTTTCTGGAAATAAGTTCCCTATTTTCAGCCACTTATTTGATGCTATTGTGTTTACGTGGGCTTGTTCTAAGTCATGTGGATGTCGACCATGGAGGACCTTTCTTTTCCAGTTTTCTAGCTTTTCTTTTTGTGGGTCAGTTTCATTAAAGTTTTCTACATCTATTGGTTCATTTAGGTTTAGTGGTGTATAATTGGTGTCGTTTGAGACTATGGCTTTATGAATGTCGCTTGTTTGAGATTTCGAGTGGAAGAATGATTTTAGTTTACAGATTTGTTTTTGGCAGAGATGAGAGATGTCTATGAGGCCTCTTCCCCCATTTTGTCTTTTAATGGTGAGCCTTTCTATTGCTGATTTAGGGTGTAAATTATTGTGTTTAGTCAGTGTAGTGCGTGTTGTGCGTTCTAGTTGTTCCGTGTCTGTTTTAGTCCATTTTATTACACCGAATGAGTAAGTTAGTATAGGAACAGCGAAAGTGTTGATAGCTTTAATAAGATGTTTACCAGATAATTGTGTTTTACAAACAGCGTTTAATCTTCTTTTGTATTCAGTGGTGAGTGAATTTTTTATTTTTATATGATCTAATCCTTTCAGCTGTGTGTAGCCTAAATACTTGTATAAATCGGTTTGTTCCATTGCAGTTATAATATCTCTGTCATTTACCACATAGTTGCCAGGTTGTATTTTGCCTCTTACAATGTGTAGGGTCTTGCATTTATCTAAACCAAATTGCATATTGATATCGTTACTAAAAGTTGCTGTAATGTCTACTAATGTTTTCATATCTTTATCGGATTTAGCATAAAGTTTAATATCGTCCATATAAACAAGATGTGAAATAACTGTTTCATCAGAACTATGTTTGAGGCAATACCCAGCATGGCAACGCTGCAGCAAATGGGAAAGAGGGTTCAAGGCTAGGCAGAACCACAAGGGGCTTAGGGAGTCTCCTTGGTAGATACCTTTCTTGATTCTAATTTGTCGCGTAACAACGTTATCGTTGGTAGTATTAATTTGAAGAGTAGTTTTCCAGTGAGGCATTATGTTGCGAAGAAAATCTACAATTTTGTTATTAATTTTATAAATTTCTAATATTTGAATCAACCAAGAATGTGGAACACTGTCGAAGGCTTTTTTATAGTCAATATACGTGCAATGAAGATTTCTATTTTTTGATGTGGCGTGTTTATGGATAGTGGAATCTATAATTAATTGTTCCTTGCACCCCATGTGGCCCCGCCTGCATCCCTTCTGTTCTTCTGCCATTATTTTATATCGTTCTATTATTATTATTATTTTTAATATTATTATTGGAGCTATTGGAGGTTTAAATCAAACATCATTACGAAAATTAATAGCATTCTCTTCTATTAATAATTTAGGTTGAATAATTATATCAATTTCAATTAGAGAAACCCGAGCGTACGGCGCGTCGCGTTCCGCGCGCGCCTCAAAGAGCCATCAGACCACCACAGATGGGGCCCAATACGGCCGATGCCGATTCGGAGCCGCGGAGAACCTAACGGGTAACCGGGGCTCCGGCTCGACGTGCAGGAGAAGGAACGGGGTGGTTTTTAGTCAGTAAGAGTCTGACACTCCCTCCCGCCTCACCCAGGCGGGAGCAGTCATTCGATGATTTTTCCCCCTTAAAAAAAAAAAAAACATTTATATCAAATTAACACATGATCATGTTTTAAGTTTCACAATGTTTAATTTGCTTTTTTAATAACGCAGGTATTTTGAGTTTTGTACGTTAAGTTAAATAATTAATTGGTTTTACTGGTTTCAAGTTATACACTGCCTTTATATTACTGCTTGCTATGTTCTTTATATCACTATGATCTTATATTTGTACACTTTTGGATTATTCACTAACGTTAATTAATTATTTTTATAAAATGTTTGTCGAGCGTCTCACTGAGTGTATTTTCTTTTTCAATGTTTTCGACATGACATGGATTTAATTTTAGAATGAGTAGCTTCAATAAATAATGAAATAAATAAAATAAAATAGCCCTTTATTCAGGTCCAACTTAAATATTACATTTTTTTTTTGATAACGGGGTAAACCTTTAAACGGCTCCTAGCTTTTTTGGGGATGGAAAACTAGAGAGTGTTAGATTCGTACCTCACTAAAACCACCCCGGTGGCCACCATCATCACCTATGGAGGGCACCGAGTCCTCTATAATAGACCTGTTCCGGAACCCCCCGGAAGTCTGGTATCTGTAAAATATCGGTGGAAACACCAATGGCGTTACAAGTGCGGAATTTGAAGTTTCAGGGATTGGGGAGATTGAGCGGGGGGAGTGGAGGTAATTGGGTCTCCGGTACGTCAAAACACAACGACGAACACGTGCAGTTTCACGTCGGTTTTCTGTGAAGCCGCGTTATCACTTAAAATGGCATTCCATAGTCTCTGCGTACCCCGATGGGACACATTGGTGAAGATATATATGTATATCTACTTATCTAGGAAACATAATATTTTTTTTTGTATGTTTATTTGCAATCGGTCTCTTGACCATGAGCAAATTTTTGGACGTCATTTGACTTGTAGACGAATCTCTCCATTAAGAGATCAGTATCTTATTTCGAGGCCAGCTTAGGAGTTTGGGAGGCCAAGTTCCATGAAATCTTGTCTTTTCAGCCGCTTTGTGTACGCAGGCATAGTGAGTTGGGTTGCCAGTTCATTGGGATGTTCTTTCAGCCGTGATGCATATCTACTGGCATATAACTTAACTTCTTCCATGGCTGTATTAATTTGGTGGATTTCATGCACTTCATCATAATCTTAAGGAAAAAGATGTTTCGATTCAAAGCCAAAGTACATCAGAAATGGTGATAAAGATAATAGGTTTCCAATCAATTAAGTGTAGCCTTGTTTTTTCTAATAACCTGTAGATTACTACGAGGCGAACAGATAGCAATTAAGTACAAAGTCACGAACTATAGAACTAAGAAATTATTTACTTACTGACCTCTGGGTGTATCTACTATAGGTGGTGGACTTTGAGCGATGGCCCCTATTCTTCCCGCGAACGTAAGAGCCGACTAAGGGACTCCACATTAGACAGAAACAGGGCAGCAGCGCTCTCTGATAAACCTGAACCTTTTATACTGCGATATCAAACGCACCTGTCTGTGGAGATTATGGCCAACCCGAATAAGGATCGCGCGAGCCTCAAAAAGCCATCAGACCACCATGGATAGGGCCCAATAGGGCTGATGCCGATACGGAGCGGCGAACAGTCTGACACTCCGTCCCGCCTAACCCAGACGGGAGAAGTCATTCGATGATATTTCCCTCCTATAAAAAAAAGCCGAATAGGAATAGAGGCAGCCCATAGTTCAGTAGCAGACTGTGCTGTGATTAGGCCTTGATTATTTTTTTAAACGTTGCCCTACACTAGGCTTTTCTCCTGGATCGTGAGTGCGTTTACAAACATACAAGTTCACATACACATGACACCCAGACACAGAACAACAATCTATGGATCACACAAAGAGTTGTTTCGTGCGGGAATCGAATCTGCGACACGTTGCGCGTTAGCCA
Source organism: Spodoptera picta (assembly GCA_038387885.1). NCBI lineage: Eukaryota > Metazoa > Arthropoda > Insecta > Lepidoptera > Noctuidae > Spodoptera > Spodoptera picta. The sequence continues at coordinate 1,595,295 of JAZHFQ010000437.1, read as the reverse complement.
GTTGCCCATACACCGCGCCAACCGTGCAATCGACGATGACTATGATCTTAGCGTTTCGATAACTTACTCTATAGGATACTAAAATTTTGTACGATGACAATATTTGCAGCTTGTATAAGATATATAAATAAATATGAGGTTTATAAGGAAAGTAGAGGGAACCACATCAGGGCGCTTACTCTTGAAACCAATCTCAATGTCAATGCAATTTCAATCCAATAAAATCTCAATAATTATTCAATGTCTAAACTATACAACCCCTATCGCAGCTGTTAAAATAGTATTCAGAGTACGGAATATAAAGCCAAACTCAATACCATTTAGTTCATTCAATATCCACGTAATACGGATGCAATTGGCGCTAGTGTTGGAACCCAAGAGTACGAAATTTCGCAATACTAATGTCGTTGATCGGAATTGGATTCAAGACTAAGCCCCCTGGAATCAGGAGGCAGATCACTTATGCGCTGGACTGGTCAACTCAAATCAGCAACAGGAAACCCAGTGTCAGACTGCGCCAGACAATCTACAAACAGGGAGAGATGGCGGGAGATCGTGAGGAAAGCTGTACCGGCCTCCAACACAAATACGGCCGCCTCAACGTGATCACGACCGCTCTGTCAAGGGCGAAACGACAGAGAAGATATTAGATGTCATGCTTTTGAGACAAATTATTATTCCATCAACACCAACATGCTCGTGATAGTCCACTAATGAAGTATGGATACCCTGTATATAAGAGACTTATTCATATTATCTGCCCGGTCGAGGGAGATCGGGGGTTTAAAGGTTTATCAAAGAGCGGTGCTGCCCGTTCTCTGTTAAAATGTACCTCTATAATCCTTTAAATCCAGCACTTACAACATCCATAGAAAGATCTCTCCTGTCTCCTGCAGTCATTCACCGAGGGAAGTGGAAACTATCGTTTTTTTTTTCTTCTTATAATATCTTCTGATTCACTTCGTGGCGGGAGCCAAGACAGTTATTCATGTCCCTGGGACGCGCCGGACTTTAATGTTCCGGTGTTTTCATGGTTGTATCTACTGTAAATGCTGGCTTACAGGAGTTGCAGCTGTTTTGGGAGGTGCCACAACCTCCCATAAATTTTTTTTTATGGGCTTGTCCCATAAAAAAATTCATAGAAAGATGATAGTAGATTCGTCAGAAAATTTTCGCATTTAAGTACGTATATTATTTAATGAGATACCTTCACAACGTATATAATTATATAAATAGTATACGTAAACATCCTTTCTCACACTGTTAATAATATTCCAAATCAGCTGTTACCGTGCCGCCAACTTGCTTAGACGTTTTTTTTTAATGAAACGGCAAAGGAATGCAAGGTTATGTCTGTCGCGGAATATTTAATAATATACATCACGTACATGTGTCTGATTGTAAGTTTGTATGTGTGTGTTTTTAGAAACTAGTTTTGACCTGAGATTTTTGAAAATTCGTAGTTTTAAGACGGATTGTGCCCGGTATTTTTTTATGGCATAAGCCGGTAAACGAGCAGACGGATCACCTGATCGTAAGCAATCGGCGTCGCCCATGGACACCTGGAACACCAGAGGCGTTACAAGTGGTTACCGGCTTTTTGGGGATTAGGAGTTTGAGGATCGTTGGTGATTCAGGGATTGGGGAGATTGAGGAAGGGGAGGGTAATTGGGCCTCCGGTAACCTCACTCACACGACGAAACACAACGCAAGCGTTGTTTCACGTCGGTCTTATGTGAGGCCGTGGTATCACTCCTGTTGAGCCGGCCCATTCGTGCCGAAGCATGGCTCTCCCACACGTAAATGGCAGGTTCGCCTCCTTATAATGTAGCTAATGAAAAAATGGGTGGTTTATTGTATGAATAGCTTCTGCTCGCGGCTTTGCCCACGTTACCGTCGGGTAAAAAGTAGCCTAAGAGGTATTCTAAACTTAAGCACGGGCCTACCGACGGCGAGCACGGGTGACTCGCCGCCCGACCAGAACCAGGCCCGAGCGTGCGGCGCGTCGCGTTGCGCGCGCGCCTCAAGGAGCCATCAGACCACCACGGATGGGGCCTAACAGGGCTGATGACGATACGGAGCCGCGGAAGACTTAACGGGTTGCTGTGGCTCCGGCTCGAAGTGCAGGAGTAGGAACGGGGTTGTTTTTAGTCAGTAAGAGTCTTACACTCCCTCCCGCCTCACCCAGGCGGGAGCGGTCATTCGATGATTTTCCCCCTCAAAAAAAAAGATTATAATCTAGGTAGACTATAATCTACCCCAGGTCCAAATTTCATACCGATCCCTTTAGCCGTTTTGACGTGATTAAATAACAAACATATACAAAATTATAATATTGATAAGATGTGCACCTCTGCCTACCCTTTTCGGATATTAAAGGCGTGATTTAATGTTATATGTATAAAAGTGATTAATTATTAATTTAATCATGTTTTATTAACAGTTTGTCAAGGTTCTAGTCAGAGACACGTGTAAGTTTAAAAATATGCCTTGTCCAACTCGGCAATCGAACCCGGGACTCTTTCCTCCTAGTTGTGTTTGCGACCATTCAACCACAGTAGAAATAAACGATTTCTACTATGATTTAACGGTGGCAGTCAAAATAAGGAATTTAATATTACTAAATAAGTATATCGGTATACATATTTGGCGGATATGAATGGGGTCGTCGGTAGAGGGCGCCTTAGACAGACATATTGACCAGATTGGAGATATATTATAGAAGGACCAAATTAAAATTACCCTTAACCGACGAGCATGCATGAAAAGATTGATGACTGTTAATGAAGCGAAAGAAGTATGTAGGAATCGTAGCAATTGGCGTTCCATAGTCTCTGCATACCCCCATGGGAGACAGGCGTGAAGTTATGTATGTATGTATCTCTATATATTATATATTAAACAACATAATATATTTATTTATTTATTTTTTATTTTTTTTTTTTTATTTATTCATTTACATCAGGCAACGAAGGCCCATATTAATACAATAATACTATAATATAAAACATAAAAATACTATAAATACATAATTAAACAAGTCATTAATTTAAATCATTCACGATATGCGTGGTGTCGTGTTACGCTGGTCGGTGTCGCGTAGGCGACCTCGAAAACGTCGGTATATGACACCCTTCGGCCAAAACTCTGCCTCCAGGAATTTGTCGAGATGTTGAGTAGGAACTCGCACCACAAACGACTTGAAGTTCGTATTGTGACGCGGTTCCAACCTCTCGACCCTTAAGGTCCAATTGGTCTTCATCTTCACATATTCCACGATCTCCTCAACCTTCGTGTAGTGGTGTAATCGGGACACATACAGCAGCGTCGTAGGCACAGCTGGACGCAGCATGTTAGGTCCGGTCAGTCCGGTACCGCGTTGATTGCGTGAAGTAGGCTTCTTCTTTTGAACTTTGATGAAGCCCTCCTCATCACACACAGGCTTTTCTGGACAGCGCTGTATCGGAATCCTTGTTACGGCTTCACAGCGACGGTTCTGCTTACCCCCTTTTGGCTGCTTAGATTGTGACGCAGCTGTTTTGTTTGCGGCAGCAATTGCAGCGTAAGCTACTTTGGGGGTCGACATAGCTTCGCGTGACATGTGCTCTGCACGTGGAGAGACACGGGGCGCGTCGGGGCACGGTGCATCGACATCATTATTTGCAATAAGCGATGTGTTAAATTTCGCCGATGCAAAACTGCTGACTGAAGCATTTTGCGCCCCGCGACGTGTGTTCACGTTGGCTTCGCCTTGAAATCTACTTTCCGAAACAGCATTGCGTAACAACACTATTTCGGCATGCAGTTCCTGGATGGTAGTGTCAGACGTCTCCAACTTGCTCTGCATCTGGGCCAAGCTTGACTTCAAGGATGTGATATCTTTTAGCAGCCTGGTTACATCTACGTGGTCGAATGTGACGGGTGGCAACTTGTGTAGCTCCTTCGCCACGAATGTCGGCACGTCGTCAGGGTCGGTCGCCTTCAGAAAGGTGATGATGTCTTGGACGCTCTTATCCGTACCATCTCTCCTTCTCGATGGCATTTGGTCGAGCTTCCCAGTCGTCTGGTAGAGTAGCATCTTGCCTTTGCTGATCTCGTCTTCTTTGAAACTCGACCTACAAATCTGCATGATGCTGATTTCGTCCATGGTGTCGATAGCATTTTGTATAAACGCCAATAGCTCGTTTGCGATAAGTTGTTGTGAACTCATTGCGAAATATCGGGCAGCGACTTACGCCGCGACCTTTACGTACAACTGCAACAACACGTCCGTATTCGAGCGCGCATCGCACTGCGTATATAACATCACACCTTTCAACCCCGAAGGGATATGCACATTACGGCACTTAATGTCACTGTACAATGTAAGTAACACCGACTTTTCACCATTTATGTTTTGAGACCCATGTAATATTAACCCAAATAATATAAAATTGGGGTGAGCATATTGCTATATACCAGGCACAGTTCCAAGCTCCGTGTTACTACTGAGAATTTTTAAAAACCGAGTAAACTTTGCTCGAGCCGGGAATCGATCCTGAGACCCCATGCCATACAGTTGCACTTGCGATCACTCGGCCAATGAGGCAGTTTATACAGATCTAACAGGTATATATAGAGGTACTTAATAAATAACAGTAGACCTAGCTCAGCTAGATTCTAGGTCTGTCAGTCTAAAGTCTAGACTTTGTTCGTGTTGTAAAGGTCAGTTGCTAGTCTAGGTCATCTAAGCTGCGTGGGTAGGACGCCTACGTCAACTAACTCTTTTATTTAAGTACTAGATTTTGCCCCCTAAGAGAAATCAGGTAAATAATAGATACTTAGGTATATTTATTGTCTATAAGTTTATTTTCTTTTTCAATCTCTTTAACTGGATTTTGGTGTTACATTGTTCTCGCACAATCGAACCAACAAAACTATGTAACTGGAGAATTGTCAAAAGTCAAAATCATTTATTTCAATTATACCAGAAAGACACTTTTAACCGTCAACAAAAAATTTAAAGTGAATCTATTTGCTCGTTCCAAAGTGTAGATTCCTATGTAGAAGAACGAGCAAGAAACTCCATAGGTTACTCTTTTTCAATCAGGTTCACAATACAATTCTCCAGTTACACAGTTTTACTGTTTGGAACATGTAATTAGAGAATATGTAACTAGAGAATATTGTCTCTTTATTGGATTTTAGTGTTACATTGTTCTCGCACAATTGAACCAACAAAACTATTTAGCTAGAGAATTGTATTGTGAACCTGATTAAAAAGAGTAACTTATGGAGTTTCTTGCTCGTTCTTCTCCATAGGAATCTACGCCTTGGAATGAGCTAATAGCTTCACTTTTTGATTATTTTTTGTTGACGTTCAAAAGTGTCTTTCTGGTCATATTTAAATAAATGATTCTGACTTTGACTTTATAGCCAGTCATTTTACAAGTTACAGGTTTTAAGTCATATTTCTGTGGTGCTTGGCGACTGGACTTCTCCCAGTTGTGCAGTCTCTTTTGTGCCGTTAAGCTTAAGTCATTCTGTCTCCTGCAGTAATTCACCAAGAGAAGTGGAAACTATCGTTTTTTCCTTCTCTTCTTATAATATCGTCTGATTCATTTCGTTATGGGACATCTAAGACAGTTATTCATATCCCTGGGACGCGCCGGACTTCAGAGTTCCGTTGTCTGCATGGTTGTATCTATTGTACATCCTGGCTTACAGGAGTTGCAGTGGTTTTGAGAAGTTGTAGCGGGCTTCTTTCACTTAAAAGAAAACGAGGTACTTTCTTTCTTTCTCCTTCTTTCTTCTTACTCTCAGGTGAGGACCCAAGGCGGGACAAGTCATTGGATGATTTTACTCTACCATTTTACGTCATTTGAATTAATAGTATACATATATACAAGGTGTTGTTTTAAAGCTGCGTCATTTTCTAGGAGGTAACTCGGCTATCGATTCTGAGTCCGAATCAGTAAAAAATATTGTACTTATATATTTTACATTTTTGTGTAAATTACGGAAATCCGTAAGTGCGAACTACACGCCGCCGTCTTGTAACTAGCTTTATACCGCGGCTCAACACACACAAACTCAAACACGTAATTGATATTATTCCTAATTCCATAAAACTCCAATAAGAAACATTGCTGCCGCGTATTCTGACATGCTGTCGAACTTAAACGATTTACCTCTATTATAGCCGTATTTTTAACATCTGGCCCGAAACTTACGTTTACATTGAACCTTTAAGACTTCTGTGACATGCCCCCGGGATATGCCACGGTTTCAAAACTACACCTTGTATAGCTAAGCCAAGTGTGGGAGAGCCGAGGAGGAGGTATTATCTAGACGGATCACCTGATGGTAAGCAATCGGCATCGCCCATGGACACCTTAAAAACCAGAGGCGTTACAAGTGCGTTACCGGCTTTTTGGGAATTAAGAATTTGAGGATTGTGGGGGATTCGGGGATTGGGGAGACTGGCAAAGGGGTTAATTGGGCCTCCTGCTGGAGGCCTCACTCACACGACGAAACACTACGCAAGCGTTGCTTCACGTCTGTTTTCTGCTCGGCCGTGGTATCACTCCGGTCGAGCCGGCCCATTCGTGCCCAGGCATGGCTCTCCCACACTTAAAGCGGTGCACATAACGGCACTTAAAGCACCTACCTTGCCATATACCGGGTACAATTCCAAACTCCGTGCTACTACTGAGATTTTTTTTATATATATTTGATGGGGCGACGTTTGACCACTATCTCGCCTGGTGGTAAGCGATGTTGCGGTCTACGATGGAGCACGTCGTCCCATAAGCAACCTATTCATTCGGGCCTTGAAGACTGCCAGGCCCTTCAGGAAATACAGACTCTGGCAAAGAATTACACTCTTTAGCAGTACGCACAAGGAAGCTTGAAGCGAAGCGCTTCGTGCGTGTGGGCGGAATATTTACCATTAATCGGTGACGCTTCGCCGATTGTCTTGTGGTACGATGATGGAAAGGACTAGGGGGAATCAAGTTGTGCAATTCCCCCGCATACTCACCGAAATGTATCCGATAGAAAACCGAAAGGCTTGCAACCTTACGCCTGTGTTCGAGGCTTTGAAGCCGAGCCTTCACAAGCGCATCGTCGTCGATGAGCCTCTTGGCACGCCTCTCAATGTGCTCTAACGCGTCCAGCTGATATTTGGTCAACCCCTCCCAAAGATGGGAGCAGTACTCCATACAGGACTGAACCTGTGCTTGGTACAGGCTCAGCAATTGTTTCGGCGTGAAGTACCGTCTCACCCTCCATAGGATACCCAACTTCCTACCAGCCAGTTGTGCTTTTGACTATATATAGGAGCCAAAGTTGAGTGTGGGCGTCAGAGTTACACCAAGAAGCTCAAGATGATCGGTTATCGGACCCAGTTTGGCGGAGAATACACATTTTTCAAACCCAGTAATACTTTGCCCTACCCGGGAATCGAACCCGAGACCCCTTTTCTGGCAGTCGCACCTGCGACCACTCGGCCAACGAGGGAGTCTGTACGATTTGATCTTATCTAATATTATAGTTATAGCTTCATGTTCACATTTTACTTATCATTATTTTATATTTATTTTTAACATCAAGTGACATTTCGTGTCGGTCTGTATTTGTTATTTAATAGAAGAATTATTAACTTGGAAAATGTCAACCGGTTTTACATTTCGAATGTCAGTTATTTTTTATAAATTACTTCTTTCTTTTCTGTCCAGCTGCAGCTGTAGCCAAATGCCACTTAGCGCTTGTCTATTTCTTGAATAGAAAACCAAATTATATGGAATTGACGTAAATTTTGACACTTATCAGTGTCGTCCTCATACATTTAGTTTTCTACTCTCTCTGTAGACAAGCGCTAAAGTGGCGTTTGGCTAAAGGCACTGGTCAGCAAAGTAATATTTGCAATATATAAGGTTTTAACCGTTATAGTATAAGCTACTGTACAGGATTCTCGTGTGAGCATCGTTTTGATATTCAAAATATTGTATCGGGCCGGATGTGTGTGAATACCAGTATGAGACTATTTAGAGATCCTCGCACTAAACGTTAGAAACCATAGCAAAAAAAAATATTATTTCCATATATTTATTTCAATTTTATGTAATAACTGTCGTGAGACATACTAAATTAACTAAAATCACGGGTTACCCACGTGAATATACTGAGAAAAGCTCTGCTAGTTTCGAACCAGAGAGGGGTTCTTCCTCATAAGCAGCGTGCGCGGTCGCGGCGACGTCGCGCAGCTCAATGAGTGCGTGCATTCTCTATAAATTACATTTTTAAATCATCATCATCATCATCATCATCATCATCATCATCATCATTATCATCAACAGCAGCTGGAAGACGTCCACTGCTGGACAAAGGCCTCCCCCTTAGCCCTCCACGTTGAACGACAACTTGCCACCTGCATCCACTGGCTCCCCGCAACTCTGGCGATGTCGTCTGACGGCAGATGGGCCAGAAAAGTCCTTGAGTGGAAACCACGGACCGGAAGACGTAGCGTGGGCAGGCCTCCCGCTAGGTGGACCGACGGCATTTTTAAATATTACTTATAAATACAAAAAATACCATCGCACAATGGTAGTTGATATTATAACAATCCCACATGACGAGAATCTTGTGAAAGCTGAAAGAGATAAACAAGTAAATGTCTTGATTTAGCTCATGAGATTGTCGACATGCTGGATGTGGATTCAGCAGTCATTCTGCCGATAGTCGTATCTGTCAATGGCCTCATTGCTAAAAGCCTCGACCAACATCTGAGTAGGCTAGTGTTAGATGGTTGGGTCAAGAGCCTGATGCAAGAAGCAGTACTTCTGGACACGGCGCATATTGTCCGGAGATTCCTTTCTCTGGAGCCCTAACCGTCGGTAGCTTGGATTTCTCCCGTTACTGGTGGGCTACTTTTATATTTTTAAATGTTTTTTTTTTACATTTATATAATGTTATATTTAAAAAAAATACTATTTAAAAATATAATATAGCCGACCAGTAGCGGGAGCATGGTCCAAAGCCGGTGGTTAGGACTCCAGAGACAGAAACCTCCTCACGATATGTGCCGTTTCTAGGAGATCTACTTTCTGTATCAGGCCCTTGATCCAGAATATTACTATAAAAGTTCGTTTTTTGAATATTGGGGATCCATATAATTGTTTTAATTGTATTGCAATTAATAAGTGGCTGTCCAATCTACCCCTATGCCCAAATACCCAAAAACCAACGTACTTGTAACATCTCTGGTGTTGCGGGTGTGATCATGCGCGTTTACAATCAGGTGATACGACTGCTAGTTTCATCATCATTATCATTATCAACAGCATAAAAATGCCCACTGCTGAGCAAAGTCTCTTCTCACACGAAGAAGGTTGAGCATTAATCAGTACGCTTGCTCAATGCGGGTTGGCGACTACAAACTTATAACTAGAAATTATTAGCCCAGGTTAGGTCAAAATCATTTATTTCAATTAGACCAGGAAGTCACTTTTGAACTTCAACAATAAAAATTTAAAAGTGAAACTATTTGCTCATTCCATGGTGTAGATTCCTATGGAGAAGAACGAGCAAGAAACTCCATAGGTTACTCTTGTCCAATCAGGTTCACAAGACAATTCTCTAGTTACACAGTTTTATTGGTTCGATTGTGCGAGAGCAATGTAACACCAAAATCTAGCCAAAGAGATCGAAAAAGAAAATAACTTAAAGTCAATAAACAATACAGTCTGGAGCTGACCAGTCCAGTTGACAGTTGAGGGAATCGAGCGATCCAATGCACGTGCCACCGCCAATGAGATCTTTGATTTCTTCTTTGTACTATAGAAGTATACACACACGTACCCCCAAATGTCGCGGAGAACCTAACGGGTAACCGGGGCTCCAGCTCGACGTGCAGGAGAAGGAACGGGGTGGTTTTTAGTCAGTAAGAGTCTGACACTCCCTCCCGCCTCACCCAGGCGGGAGCAGTCATTCGATGATTTTCCCGCCTTAAAAAAAATACCCCTCAAATACGAGGTAATTTGTAGCATTTAGTTACTGAGTACATGAAGTAAAAAATATTAATTGCTGGTACCTAAATTTAATGTCTTATAACTCCAATTATAATACGGAAACCGTTATATCTTTTAAATGTAAAACTAGGGTTCCATTTAAGAAATTATGATATTATTTCCAAAACTGTAGAGTCTAAGAATTATTGATTAGACAATCTCTGCACTATATGAGCTGCTGTTTACATGTGAACATTAGCTCATGACGATACCTAAGTACGTGTGTCGCCTGGACAGTCTACGCTACATCCTTGTTGACTGGACAATCTCTGCACTACATGAGCTACTGTTTACATGTGAACATTAGCTCATGACGATACCTAAGTACTTGTGTCGCCTGGACAGTTTACGCTACATCCTTGTTGACTGGACAATCTCCACAAGGTATTGTTATACGGAACCTTATACAATTGTTAAGAAAACGTTCCGGTCCGTTTTTTTTCGTTCACGTTTAAGCTCAGGCATCTTAATGGCCAAACATAAAATAAAACTACAAGACTTCGCCATTTTGGTGCCGAAAGTAGAATATTCCTTATTATTATATGGAAACAGTGTCGTGGTGGCCTGGAGGTTTAAGACGCTCGCTTCTCATGCATGAGGGTGCGGGTTCGAAACCTACCAACGGCAAGTACCAATGTGACTTTTTCCGAGTTATATGTACTTTCTAAGATTATTTAGACACCACTGACAAACGGTGAAGGAAAAACATCGTGAGGAAACCTGGACTTATAATTTCTAATTATAAGTTTGAAATCGCCAACCCGCATTGAGCAAGCGTGGTGATTAACGCTCTAAACTTCTCCGTGTGAGAAGAGGCTTTGCTCAGCAGTGGGCATTTATAGGCTGTTGATGATGATGATGATGATATGGAAACAGGGTAAGCAGAGATTGAACTTTATTTAAGACTGTGCCCCATGTCCACTGCTGTAGAAAAGCTGGATGAGTGCATGTGTAGTACAAAACTTTGATCAGCGTTTCAGCGCTATTCGACTCCATTTTTCAACAGTTATGTTAGGAGCTAAATCCTTGGATCCCTGACATTCCTCATTTGAGGAATTTGGGAATTTTTCTAATCCCAAAAGGCCGGTAACGCAATTGTAATGCCTCTGGTGTTCCTGGTGTCCATCGGTAGCGCCGATCGCTTAACCATACAAAAATAAAGTTATAGTTACCATACCATCAGGTGATCTGTCTCCTGGTTTACCAGCTTAGCTCATGAAAAAGGAATTCTATGTCTAATGTCGGAATACTGAAACGCTACTCAATTTTAAGTCGTGCCTAAGTATAGTTCTGTCTCTACAAATTCTTTGTAAAATGACAGAGATGGCACGATATTTGAGCACGACTTAAAAGTGAGTAATAACGTTTCAGTATTCCGGCATTAGCCTTTTCGGCTCTTCCTTTGAGTTTCCTAAAAAAGCCGAATGTCAAATTCGAAATCAAAACACATGTAGCTTCCCTTTCTTTATTATGATTTAAACTGTCATTCATCCCGAGGACACCGGTGACCGCAACCTATTGTACTTTAATTGTGTCTATAATGACGGTCCTCAACGAGTTAAAATTATAAAGACCCTTTAAAAAATCTAGTCCTTAGGTATAAATTCCAATGTAACGCCTTAATGTAGTATATCGTGACCAACAAGGCAGTTACACAATTATAATCCGTTAAGAGTGTTTCGTGCAAGGCTGTGACGTCACGCCCTCAGCTTGCGTGGGCGCTGGTTTTTATAACCACGCGAATCACCGTTGTGATGAAGTACTCTAGGAGCTAGGTGCCTTTAATTTTATTTATTCACTCATAGCATACAATATAGGCTATAACCATCGAATGACTGCTCCCGCCTGCGTGAGGCGGGAGGGAGTGTCAGACTCTTACTGACTAAAAACCACCCCGTTCCTTTTCCTGCACTTCGAGCCGGAGGCCCGGTTACCCGTTAGGTTCTCCGCTAGACTCATGCGATATTGTAGAAAATATTAAAATAACAATAATAATCAAAATACAATATAAAAAAGAAAAACCCTTTTACACAATATAATATAACTAGCTGTTCCCCGCGACTGATATTTCTTGTTAATTTATACTTTTTGACGCGACAACGTGTGGATTGGCGAGGCGTTTTGGAGTTGAATGTCTACTCAAGATGGCGACTGCGGTTTGTCTGTCAGTGTTATTAAAATTAAATTAATACTCTCCGTAATCCGAATTTAGCGGATGTATATGGCGATTCGAAATCGATATTTTTTTATGTTTTGTTATTTGAGTCTACTTACTTCTACTACTTTTACTAAGTATGTAGGTATAGCAAATCCTCTGCATTTTTTTATATTTTTTTATGGGGTGAAAATCATCGAATTACTGCTCCCGCCCGGGTGAGACGGGGAGTGTCAGACTCTTACCGACTAAAAACCACCCCGTTCCTTCTCCTGCACGTCGAGCCGGAGCCCCGGTTACCCGTTAGGTTCTCATCATCGACAACTTACTGCTGAACTATGAGTATTGAAGAGGTTTCTTTTATGGAACAAGTCGATAAACGAGCAGATGGATCACCTGATGGTAAGCAATCGGCGTCGCCCATGGACACCTAGAACACCAGAGGCGTTACAAGTGCGTTACCGGTCTTTTGAGGTTTAGAAATTTGAGGATTGTTAGTGGTTCAGGGATTGGGGAGACTGGGGAAGGGGATAATTGGGCTTCCGGTAACCTCACCTACACGACAAAACACCACAAGTATTGTTTCCCGTATATTTTCTGGTCGGCCGTGGTATCACTACAGTCGAGCCGGCCCGTTCGTGCCGAAGCATGGCTCTCCCACAATTAAAAATATTGTATGTCCGTGTATACACTTTTTTAAGATGAAACGTACCCATTGTTGTGTCCAGGACATTAAAATATGATCATACCAAGTTTCATAGTAATCAGACCGGTAGTTTTTGCGTGATGCGTGAACATACAGACAAAACCGACGTGAAGCAACGCTTGCGTTGTGTTTCGTCGTGTGAGTGAGGTTACCGGAGGCCCAATTACCCTCCACTTCCCCAATTTCCCCAATCCCTGAATCTCAGTGTGTTCCAGGTGTCCATGGGCGACGCCGATTGCTTACTATCAGGTGATCCGTCTGCTCGTTTACCGGCTTATGCCATAAAAGAAAACAGACAGAGAGACCAAAATTTTTTAATCACATCTTTGAGTTCGATCTCCATCTATTTAATTTTTTTTTATTACTTTTAATGTACAGAATTTAAACTTCTACATTTTTATTATATTGTTAGGAGCATAGACAAAAAGAAACGAAACGTCATCGCGTAGCGGGAAAATATAATCTGTGGTTCGAAGAATGAAAATGTCAAGATGGCGGGAACTCAGAAATATTGAGACGGTGTATTTGGTGTTGAGGGAATTTTATTCTATTTTGAAAGTCAATTTGCCTGTTTATGTGTTGTTGTTGTTGTTTTTCTTTCCAATTAATAGTTATGGTTTATCTAGTTCTGAATTTGTAATTTGATTTCGATGTTAACAATATAAGGTGCGTTGTAATGGTGGTACTCTTTAATTTTCCTGCCTCCTGAGTTTCTAAAATCCAATGTGGTTTAAAACCAATATGTTCCTAATATCAAAGAGTAAGGTGAACTCTATGACAGTTTTTAAGTTTCTAATAATATGTATAGAAAATTATTTGAATAATATATACATTACAAGATGATACAAAACAAGTGTACTCTAGCTCTTAGCCTACAACATCCGGGACATCTCATGCATATAACATAGCCAGTAACAGCTGTTACACTACATCTTCAAACCTCGGGCCGTGTCACCAGCAGAATACTAAATTGGTACCAGATTATGTACGGATCCTCATCAAGGTATTAACCAGTGTAAACTGACCGTAGAAAGTGCGGAGTTATTGTAACAAACGAGATCATAATATACTGGATTCTTATAACTCGATGTAAATGTCCAGTATAAATTGACCGTTGAATGAGTCAAAGAATCATACAACGAGAGATCATAGAACGCTGGATTTAAAATTTGCTCCAAGGGGACTTTTGTATAGTTTGACTTGAAGCCGTTTGATTGAAATCTTGATAGTTTTGAAGATCGTGGTGAGCTAACTTTTTGATGAGAGGCCAAAAAGATGTAATATTATAGATGAGAGCGTCAAAACTGCTGAAGAAAGGTCATATGGTCACCTAAAGAGAGCTGAATTCTTTGTTCGTAATGTAAATGTCGTGGCTACCAACGGCAAGTACCAATGTGATTTTTTCCGAGCTATATGTACTTTCTACGATTATTTAGACACCACTGGCAAACGGTGAAGGAAAACATCGTGAGGAAACCTGGGCTTATAATTTCTAATTATAAGTTTGAAATCGCCAACTCGCATTGAGCAAGTGTGGTGATTAATGCTCAAACCTTCTCCGTGTGAGAAGAGGTCTTTGATCAGCAGTGGGCATTTATAGGCTGTTGATGTGTATATGTAAATGTATATTTATGTACATAAAGGTTTTATTACCATGCCATTTGTTACCATTCGTTTAATTACCATTTCCAACCTCTTAATGAACCTGTGCGGACTTTATTGGAATATTGTTTACGCTCTCATGTAAGTAGAGAGGTCCTGTAGTCCAGGAGCACTTACGTATTTAAGTACACACATTTGGAAAAATCGAAAATTGAGCCAGATACCCTTTGCTCAGCTGTCGAACTTTGGACAACTCTGCCAACGAGACAGACTTAAAGAAAATATCAAACAACATATTACCCAACTAGAGAATAAAACTAAATGTCTAACCTCACTTTGACTGCACGATTGGGGCGGTGGCTTGGTAACCGGCTGCCGCGCAACGTTTAGCAGGGTTGGATTACCCGAATACCAAACTCCAAATTGTTGTTTCGGGTCTGGGTGTCATGTGTATGTGAACTTGTATGTTTGTAAACGCACTCACGACACAGGAGAAAAATCTTGTTTTTTTTTAAGGGGAGAAAATCATCGAATGGCTTCTTCTTAATGAGGCGGGAGGGAGTGTCAGACTCTTACTGACTAAAAACCACTCCGTTCCTACACCTGCACTTCGAGCCGGAGCCCCGGCAACCCGTTAAGTCTTCCACGGCTCCGTATCGGCATCAGCCCTATTGAACCCCATCCTTGATGGTCTGATGAAAATCCTAGTGTAGGGCAACGTTTATAAAAAAGGAGAAAAAAAAGAAAGCGGGGATTCAGTCATATACCTACCTAATTTTGAATGACCGTAAAGAGCCAATCCCTTTAGAATCAGAGATAATAATACTGCATTCTTCAAGCTGTGTGTTTGTATGTATGTTGTATGTATGTAAGGTATGTATGACGTCAGACTACCTGGACCGCTTCTTAGAACTAACGACTTAGATCAGGCCTGGTCGCTTGGATGTAGGAAAATTTGGATGCGTTAGTTGCGTAGGGTGTGGTGAACGACACAGCCATTTTACTATAATGTAAAGGAAGAAAGAAAGAAAAAGCATTTATTTGGCAAATGGCACACAAACAAAGATTATGAAAAATAAAAATAACAGATACTTACTTAAATACATAATATTAATAACAACTTAAAAGCGTAACGAAAAGAACAACATACAATACGAAACAATACAATAAGTTTTTAATATAAAGAGAAATTAAATATACAAAACAAACAAAATATAAATAATATATATGTAATATTGTGGTGCGTGTGCACATGCCAAAAAGGCCTCTACCTCAGCATATAGTTGAGCACTCCTGCCCAACGCTGGTTTTCAGGTGGCACCCTGCCCAATGTCGAAAGAGGCTGCATAATTTTTAACCGACTTTAAAAAGAACAGTATGTGTTGTCAGTTGTTGTATGTTCTCAGTTTGATGTGTATCTTGCGATTGGTTGAACAGATTTTGATGCGGTTTGCAGACAAGTGTTCGTTACACTTAAGAGAAGGTTTTAAAAAAATAGGGGGTTTCAGGCGGTTTATATAAACGTTATTAATAAAATAATTATGTTAAACTATATACATACTAGCCGCGACTTCGTTCGCGTGAAATTATTCATATTTCTTGTTAATTCATACTTTTTTTTGACGCGAAAACGTGTTGATTCACGAGGCGTATTTGAAAGCTAGTATGAAACGGAACGTTTATTGTCTACTCAAGATGGCGACTGCGGTTTGTCTGGCAGTGTCATTAAAATGAACTAATAAAACGAAATAATCTCCGTAATTCGAATTTTGCGGATATATGTTGTCGACTCGAAATCGATATTTTTTTTTATGTTTTATTATTCAGGTAAAGTTTCGATCGAGTCTACCGTACCCCTTGACGAACGGTAAGTCCCCTCTTTGAGGAGTGGCTTGAGAGACGCTACGGCGTCCTCACCTACCGCCTGACGCAGGTCCTCACCGGACATGGGAGTTTCGGGAGGTACCTGTGTCTGATGGGGCGGGAGGAAACGCCCGGGTGTCATCACTGCGAGGACCGCCCTGAGGACACGGTGGAACACACGGTGGGAGAATGCCCTGCGTGGGCTGAGCACCGCCGTGTCCTCAGGGAAGTGATCGGCGATGGCGACCTCTCGCGTCCGGGCCTAGTACAGGCCATGATGCGGAGCGAGGGGGATTGGGATGCCGTCTCCTCCTTTTGCGAAGCAGTCATGCTAGCTAAGGAGGAGGCGGGACGCGTGAGGCAGCGAAGCGCTGCCTCCTCGCAACCCAGCCATCGCGAAGGACACACCGGGCGTCGGGGATCGCGGGACGATCTCCGGCCACCGTAAGCGCGGGCCTGCGGACGGCGAGCATGGGTGGCTCCCCGTCCGACCAGAAACAGACCCGAGCGTACGGCGCGTCGCGTTCCGCGCGCGCCTCAAAGAGCCATCAGACCACCACAGATGGGGCCCAATACGGCCGATGCCGATTCGGAGTCGCGGAGAACCTAACGGGTAACCGGGGCTCCGGCTCGACGTGCAGGAGAAGGAACGGGGTGGTTTTTAGTCAGTAAGAGTCTGACACTCCCTCCCGCCTCACCCAGGCGGGAGAAGTCATTCGATGATTTTCCCCCCTTAAAAAAAAAAAAAAAAAACCCCTTGACGAAATTATTAATATAGAAATATGTACCTACCTATTGTTATAATCTGAACTTATTAAACACGATCTTTCTTTAACCCACCAAGAGTGGAGATTATGGCCCCTCTTGTAAAGTCCAAAACCCATTGTCCAGCAGTGGCCTTTTAAAGGTCGTTTGTGTTTGATACAAAGTGATATGTAGGCTGTGAGTTAGGAACTACTTAAGGGAATGAAAATTAAAAATCTAATTAGTTCGTCAGTTAGACAATGAAAAAATATTAGTCACGTATTTTTTTTTATGTTCTCGTATAAAGTTACAATACTTAGATAAAATGGCGTTAAGTTTAGGAGTGGGAGGTAGTTACGTCACAACGTGCTGTAAAATGTAGCACGCTGTGACGTCACACGATATTTTAAATGAATATATCGTCAAAAGTATTGAATTTTGTAATAAAAGAAAAAATACGTGTGTATTGTTTTAAATTAGTCTACCAGACTGACATTAAAGTAACATTTAGACAACTACCGTATAATTACCGTCTAAAATGCCACATCCACATTTATTGCCTCTACGTATCCGACCACGCGTTCTTCGGTCATTCGTATTTTTGGGACAAATATGCGTCTTTGATTCGCCATGTCGATACGTGAGGCCGCTCTGTCACACAAACATTTTGTACAACCCACACGCTCATTTAACCCTAAAAAACCAACAAAATGTATTCTATTTTACCTCGTAAACTAGTTTTATACACCAAAACTTGAAATCAACGGGTTAAATAAAGATTTAATGATATTTTTGTGCATGTTAATGTGTTACCTACCTACTAGAATATTATTAATTGATGCGATGTGATGTAACTGGGAGATTGACATTGAACTGTTCTTATAGCAGTTGTAATTGTTAATTAATTGATGTGACTGGAGAGTGGTTGATTTGAAATTCAAATGAATTTTTTTTTTCTCAAAGTGAATGCCATCTCGTGATGAAAACTTGAAATAATGACAGCGTCATCTATTGTCGAGTAGGGGCGTTTTTTCTACTGTATGCTCAGTTGAATAAAATGGTGTATGTGGAGAGATGTCGCTAGCTTAGCACAATGGAGTGCGCATGTCAAAATTTCATGTCATTCACACATCATTTTATTTTGTGATATCGTAAAAACGAGGTGAATTTGTGAAAATATAAGGACGAGGTGTATTTGGGCATGAGCGCCTCATTTCAACGAACGATTCTGTTAAATAAAATAACGTGGACAATGTATTAGTGGACGTTAAAACTGCAGTGTACCATGGAGATCGAAAAACTAAAAGGAAAATCGACAATTTTCGCTGTTTCCCTCTGAATTTCCGTGCGGTGCGTTTTGTTAATTATATATCTTGTTTTGTTTTACATTCCGATATTAATGTGAATTTATTACAAGCAGTGTGTATGGTGTATAACTTTATCTATTTTCGACTACGTTTTCGATCTATATTTAACGTCAGTGACTCCGATTTTAATGAATAACATTTATGAAAACGAACAAATTGCGTAAGTTTTTACTTTTATTTTATACATTTTAGCGACGGTAGGACTTGTACCTACGTGGGTTGCAATGTAGATGCATTAAAATTGCAATTTACCCTAAAATACGCTTATGTTTACATGCGAAACTTCGCATAGCGCGGTGACAAAGGCAGACTGATTTTCAGAATTATTTTTATGTGTTTGCTGCTGTAAACACGTCATTTTTTATTAATTTACTACCCAAATGTCTATTAAATTGTCGGACTACGATGTAAAGAGACAAAATGCATAATATTTGGCGATAGAAGTTGCACAAAGATGCATAGACGCTCATAATTTCGTGGTGTTTTTTTTAATGCTGTCAAAACTAAAATTATTGTCTATGTTTGTTATCTAGCAGGCTGTGTTTTTTAGGCTTAATTTTACCAAAATATTTACCAATAATAAGGTGTTTTAAATTAAATAGTTAATGTAAACAATAAGATGTGTTAAAAATATGGGTAAAATATTTACAACACAATAATCAAAATAAAAAAATAGTTTTTAAAGATAGGTACTATTGCCAAAAAACAACTTTGCTACAAAAAGCTTTTTATTACAGTTAATACAGTAACTCAACTACTTACTTAATACTTTTGTATCATAGGTACGGAGTTCTTTCTCAAAAGTCAAACTTATCTCTTAATTACATCAAATTACATGCTCCATCATTGCTTACCAGGCGAGAAGTGGCCAAACACCGACCCATCAAATATAACAAAATGCTAGATTACCACAATATCTACCGTAATGACAATCCTACAACAGTCTACTGATGAACTGTCAGCCTATATATAAAGAAAAATTTGTCAAAACCCTCACATTCAGACAGACTAAAGATTGCAGTATGAAAGGGTCAGAAGTCAGATTTATTAGTGAACCCCGTTGCCCAGTAGTATTAACCATTTAAATGCCGTATATAAGACACAATGGAACATACATTGTATTTCGCATAGATATGCATTGCGGTATACCACGGATGAAGCAAATATGTCATTCCTTAGTTGACTGTAAAACACGTATGGGATGGGAAGGGTGGTGTCAAAATGTATTCTACTTTTTTAATTATATACAACTTACAATAAAAACTAAAAAATTTACACCTTAAAAAAAATAATAAAAATGTTATCATAAGCTTAAGGCATCAAAAAAAATTTTTTTTTTTCATCTCTATAGTGAGGGTAGGGTAGGGTGTCCAAAAGACTGGCCGCATTGCCACATTCAATGGCAATGCTTAACCTTTGCCCAAGGTGGTAGTGAGCCCTTCGATCACCTGAAGTGTCAACCATCCTCCTTACAATATAATAATAATCTTATAGGTTAATAAGATTTGCGAAACAACAGGCCAACACAAAGAGAATGAATGAAAGTAGACATAGTAAAATAGGATTGTCAGAATCATGGCATTTGAGTGTTCTATTGTCTCTCCTACCCCAATCCAATGGGAGGTAGTCCTAACAATATTACGTATGTAGTAACTTCTGCCAGCAACTTCACTCGCATCCTCATGGGATATAAAGTACCCTTTGTTTTATCCCAGACCATAATCTACCCCTGTTCCAAGATATCAATCCATTCAGCCGTTTTAACATGACTGAGTAACAAACATACACACAAACTTACAGGCTTTCGCATCTATAGTATTTTAAACTGTCAAACACCAAGCGGTCACCGGTGATCGCAACCTATTATTCTATAATTGTGTCTATAATGACGGTACTCGCCGAGTTAATGTCAGTAAAGCACTTGTAACGCCTCTGGTGTTCCAGGTGTCCATAGGCGACGCCAATGGCTATGCAATGGCCGGTTTTTCCCATAAAAATAAAATAAATGATAGAAATTGTGTACACAGTATGTTAAACGTCATGTGATGTAATTTATCATTATCACTATTCATCGTTAACCATATTAAACATGTGTTAATTAAAATTAATTTGTACACAATCTGAACAAGTGTTCACGGCCCTGTAACTGAAGGTTACTGTAACGCTGAAATAATTAGTTGCTGTCTGTAAAATTACTGAATTATTGATAACGGTATTGTTTTTGTAGAAAAATAAGTTTGAGTACCGTCATTATAGACACAATTAAAGAACAATACCTCTAGGTTGCGGTCACCGGTGACCGCTCAGTGTTTGACAGTTTAATTCTCTGTAGACTATATGTATTATAATGAAAACTGTAAACCAAAACTTATTTATTTTGCTCGCTTGACAGTCGCACTTTTCTTTTTTAAACGTTGCCCCACAATAGGATTTTCTCCTGTGTCGTGAGTGCGTTTACAAACATACAAGTTCACATACACAATGACACCCAGACCAGAAACAACAATTTGTGGATTACACAAAGAGTTGCTTCGTTAGGGAATCAAACCCGCGACACTGCGCACGGTAGCCGGTTGCCCAGCCACCGCACCAACCGTGCAGTCACTTTAGACAAGGCAGTTAATTTCTGTTAAGCTTATAGGAAGAGGAACCTTGTATTTTAGCTGATCAATCCCATAGCGGTCAATGGTGCCCACTCTCCACTAACTACATTATAGACCTTATTTCATATGTTTAGAGAATACTTTAGTATGAAAAATATTTGGGGCATTTATATCAGGTGATTGTGTATGAATTAAACAGTATGAAACAGTAATAAAACCCGTACCATAAAATAGAAATATACCTAGCAAAATAAGATTTTACAGGCCTAATATCAGCCAAACTACATTATTTGGACCTAACAAATTTTGACATACAAATATATTCTTAATCACTTTGCCTTACAGTCTATATTACGCATTTATAGTTTACCAACATAGACCCGAGCGTAGCGCGCGTCGCGTTCCGCGCGCGCGCGCCTCAAAGAGCCATCAGGCCTCCACAGATGGGGCCCAACAGGGCCGATGCCGATTCGGAGTTGCGGAGAACCTAACGGGTTACCGGGGCTCCGGCTCGACGTGCAGGGAAAGGAACGGGATGGTTTTTAGTCAGTAAGAGTCTGACACTTCCTCCCGCTTCACCTAGGTGGGAGCAGTCATACGACGATTTTCCCCCCTTAAAAAAAAATAGTTTACCAACATAGGTATTTCGAGATGTAATTACAATTTACAAAAGAATATCTTTATCACTTTCTATACCTCTATAAAGTAGATTTTACCAAATCAAAGTAATTAGTTAACTGTTTCGAGGATAATTGACTACAGCAGTTACCTATCATTTTTCGCGTTATAATAACGGCTACAAATCCATGCCATGAGTAATGTTTTATCATTTAATCTAACCTTTAGTAAGCCTAGTCATATGGAGGGAGGTTCACCCCCTTCCTCCCTGAGAGGGGGGACGGGGGCAACTCCCCCACCTCCTATTATGAATCAGATGCATTGTTTAGTATCTTATGACCGTGACATTCTGTTTTAACTAGAATTTAATGGTTCAAGAGTAGAATACATTTGTCAGCACCCAGACTTGTCCCGCGGCTGTCTTTACGACAATGGGCTTGTGCTCTTTTAAAGGTGCTCTCTAAACCTGATCTCCAACCCATCTGTCAACCGCAGAGATTGAAGATTATGAAGTCCAATTCTAATTTTCTCTCGTTTGAGTTTTAATTACTGCCAATTGGTAAAGATTGCCACGACTGCCACGTTGGTCGCGTCGCTACGCTACACAAGCTACAGCTGATTTAAGTTTTAAGTTCAGGTTTATCAGAGAGCGCTGCTGTTCGTTCTCTGTGAAATGTGTAGTCTCATACGGCTGAAATTTATAATATTAATAAACTACCTTAATCCAGAATATCCTGATCCATCCATCTTAAGCTGCTTGGAGAAAAACAACTACCTACTTAATGTCAAAACTCGATTTTATTCTAAAGATTTTTTTAAGAGGGGAAAATCATCTAATGACTTCTCCCGCCTGGGTGAGGCGGAAAGAAGTGTCAGACTCTTACTACCCACCCCGTTCCTACTACTGCACTTCGAGCCGGGGCCCCGGTAACCCGTTAGGTCCTCCGTGGCTCCGAATCAGCCCTATTGGGCCCTATCCGTGGTGGTCTGATGGCGCTTAGAGGCGCGCGTGGAACGCGACGCATCGTACGCTCGGGAATCTAAAGATTTAGGATTCATATTCCGGCCACAAGTCGGCTCGTGATTCACAGCCATATAGTTAGATAGGCAGATAGACTAACAAACCACTAAATCGTAGAGTTAGTAACTAAATGTAAGCACTAACACAGAACACTAGATTTAGGCTCTGACGTCACGTTTCCCGGATCTTTACGAATGCTACGTAAACCAATTATTTATACACTTTACAATACATTGAACTGTAAACTGTAATAGATAGTAAGAATATAATGTTATACCTTTCCATGATAATATAGGTCGGTAAACGAGCAGACTACATCTACCTTCAAGAAAAAAGCATAACTAGCTTTTTAGAAGGCACTTTTAACTCCTCGGGTATTCATGCACGGTACTGATCGTTTACTATCAAGTGATCCATATGCTCGTTTGCCGCCTATTCCATAAAATAATTTCCCACCTCGCACGGGTTACTTGAACTATCGTTTAAACAAATATGGCCGGTCCTCTGACGTCACTTTCGCACATACCGTAGCCGTTTGCCGTAGGTAATTTGCCATAAAGATTTTTCTTAACTGCTGTAACTAAAACAAGAATTATTTTGGTGCAGGGTTACCCCTGATAACTGTCGCGGAGAACCTAACGGGTAACCGGGGCTCCGGCTCGACGTGCAGGAGAAGGAACGGGGTGGTTTTTAGTCAGTAAGAGTCTGACACTCCCTTCCGCCTCACCCAGGCGGGAGCAGTCATTTGATGATTTTCCCCCCTTAAAAAAAAAACCCCTGATAACTGGCTTTGTAATTTAATTGCGGGACTTAGGGAGACACTTTAATATGCTCTAAGAAAGGTACATGAACATCATCAGCTCGTAACAGTCCACTGCTGGACTTTGAGTCTCCTCTACGTAAGAGGCTTTGCCGTAATTTACACGCTTTGTTTTTGAGGTGAAAATCATCCAATGGCTTCTCCCGCCTGGGTGAGGCGGGAGGGAGTGTCAGACTCTTACTGACTAAAAACCACCCCGTTTCTACTCCTGCTTTTTGAGCTGGAGCCCCGGTAATTAATATACTAAAACCTTCTCTTAAGTGTTTTTTTGACAAACACTTGAAAACCGCATCAAAATCGGTTCAGTCAATCGTGAGATAATCGTGCACAAACGCAACACATACAGGTCAAACAGAGAACCTCTGTTTTTCTTTTTGAAGTCGATTAATAAAGTAAATTAAGTATCTAAGTCTAAAGAAAATGACCGCTATTATTGATTGTGGAAGTGGTCACCCCCTATCTTATAGTTCTTATACTATTATATAAGTCGCGGAGCATATAACGGGTAACCGGGGCTCCGGCTCGACGTGCAGGAGAAGGAACGGGGTGGTTTTCCCTCCCGCCTCACCCAGGCGGAAGCAGTCATTCGATGACTTTCCCCCCTTAAAAAAATACTATTATATAAAGCGGAAGAATTTGTTTTTTTATTTGTTTGTTTGAACTCGCTAATCTCCGTAACTTCAAGTCTGATTTGAATAATTCTTTTTGTGTTGGACAGCGCATTTATCGAGGATGGCTATAGGCTATAAAACATCACGCTACGACCAATAGGAGCTGAGCAGAGCGTGTGAAACCGCGCGGAAGTAGCTAGTCATAATATATTTTTAATTACAACATATAAAAGTAATGTTTACACAGCTTTCATTATAAACGTACGAACAATATTGTTTACGAAACAATTTTCATTATCAACATTAACCAACTTGTATGAGTTACTATTTATATTTTTGACTTTCATCATGGGTTGAGCGAATGACTTTATAACTCAAGGTCATGAAGGCAACAGTGACTGCTGGTGTTTGAGTCCCGTGCAAACTTATTAAGTACCTAGTATTTATGTGAACACGTATTGTATAGTGATGGAAGTGTGATGGAATTAGCGGTAGTGACAAATGTATTCACATTTGTCACTACCGCTAATCCTCCCGCGGGTGTCGTATACCCGACTGATAAATCTGAAGCTTTTAACTGGCAGCGATCTCTAAACCCGTCTCTGCAAAGAAATTATGGCAAACTCCTCTTAAGATGATGTGAACTGTATAAATCTTTTTGTGGTCTTGTAAAGGGAGATAAACGGTCAGGCGAATACAGTTCGGTCGCTTCCAACCTCACCATGTGTTTCATTGGTGGAGGACTGTGGAAGGCAGAGGACAGTACGCGGCTGTACGATAATGATGACAAGGAAATATAACACCTTAAGTTTTAACTAAAAATCATAAGTTACTCACGTAGGCAGATACTGAGAAAAGCTCTACTAGTTTCGAGTCACAGAGGGACTCTTCCTCACGACGACGTCGTCGCGTATAACTATTTACGTAACTCGTGAGTTTTAGTTCATTCAGTGTCACTCGATAGTTATAATAAAAACATAACATTTTAAGTGTGGGAGAGCCGTGCTTCGGCACGAATGGGCCGGCTTGACCGGAGTGCGGCCTCACAGAAAACCGACGTGAAGCAACGCTTGCGTTGTGTTTCGTCGTGTGAGTGAGGTTACCGGAGGCCCAATAACCCTCCCCTTCCCCAATCTCCCCAATCCCTGAATCCCCAACGATCCTCAAACTCCAAATCCCCAAAAAGCCGGTAACGCACTTGTAACGCCTCTGGTTCCAGGTGTCCATGGGCGACGCCGATTGCTTACCATCAGGTGATCCGTCTGCTCGTTTACCGGCTTACGCCATAAAAAAACATAGTTTAAGTATTTACATCTCCCCTTTCGAAGGGAAGACCAAAAGTACGGTGATACACATTATTCGCATCGAATATAATTTGACGACTGTTTCTAGTTACTCTTTTTACGATACTCGAGTGTCTTGACGTGCATCGCTTTTTATGCGATCTTTACGCTCTTTATGATGTAGTGATGTGTTTTGTTTTATCGATATTTTTTTTCTATTAATTCATTTTCAATAGCAAGCCACTAAGCTCGATCTTCAGTTCTTCGTGTGTAGCCTCTGCCGGCAAAACAACGAATATTAACTAAAAATCGACCGCGCACACTGCTCATGAGGAAGAACCCCTCTGTGGTTCGAAACTAGTAGAGCTGTCTCAGTATATTCACGTGAGTAACCCGCGATTTTTAGTTGATTTAGTATGTCTCACGATAGTTATTATAAAAACACAACGAATATTGTTATTCAACTATTTATTACGAAAGTTTTTCTTATAGTCTGGACAGTTTTTTTTACTAAACTACAAGTTAATACCTACACTGTTCGCCCGGTAATCTGAATGTTTTACCTTATAAGTTGACTACACGGTTGGTGGGGTGGCTGACTGCCGCGGTAACCGACTGCCGCGTAACGTGTTCGATTCACGCACGGATCAACTCTTTGTGTCCTTTGTGTGATCCACAAATTATTGTTTCGGGTCGATGTCATGTGCATGTGAACTTGTATGACCTACCTCAATTTAATTCCTTTAAAGATTAACGTTACATACTTATTGATTGATAAAGAAACTTGAAATAATTTTATCGATAAAACCATCATCGTCGGTCGTCCCCTCACTAGCAGCTCATCGACATTGACCGTTGTTATCGTTATTTCTGTTAGTGATGTAACTCTAACGATATTTCCCATATATCTTCACGCCAATGTTTTAAAAAGAGTCTGCCGAATGCATGGATTCACGTGGGAAAACCATGCTTCATCACGAAATGGGCTGGTTCGGTTGGATTGATACCACTAGCTCCGTCGTTGTGGGTGTCCATGGCCGGCACTGATTGCTTACCATCAGGCGATCTACCTTTGTCTGTAGCCTCCTTAATTTTGTAATAAAAAAACAAGTCTTTATTTTCGGTCTATACAATAATATAACTGCAATCCAAATCTCGTCTCTCTTGAGGATTATGGCATACCCTCTCATCAGAGAGAAGCCTTTATTCAGTAGTAGACATTCTCAGGCTGATGATGTTGATGATGTGGGTAAAGCAATAGGGGTTTTTTAAGGGCTGAAAATTATCGCTTTACTTCTCACGCCCGGGTGACGCGAGAGGGAGTGTCAGACTCTTACTGACTAATAACCACCCCGTTCCTACTCCTGCACTTCGAGCCGGAAACCCAGTAACCTTTTACGTTATCCGTGGCAAAGCAATAGGGTAATCCCCTTATTACACAAGACGATCTTCAGAACTGGCGTAAAGACCCGAGCGTGCGGCGCGTCGCGTTCCGATCCGCGCTCAAAGAGCCATTAGATGGGGCCCAATGGGGCTGATGCCGATACGGAGCCGCGGAGAACGTAACGGGTTACCGGGGCTCCGGCTCGAAGTGCAGAAGTAGGAACGGGGTGGTTTTCAGTCAGTAAGAGTCTGACACTCCCTCCTGCCTCACCCAGGCGGGAGAAGTAATTCGATGATTTCCCCCCCTTAAAAAAAAACTTACTCATTTGAGATTGAATTTTAACTCATTTTGTATAGAACTTGTATCAAAATAGTGTAAGCTTTCTTCAGATAGTCATATAGGTTATTGAGTCTATCCTAGAATGTCTCTCATTTGAGATTAAAAGCCGTGTCATTATTTATGTTCTAGGTAATATTACGTCTAGTCTTAGTCACAATATGGCTATCTGCCAGATTTCTGTCACAGGTTCAGAATTATTATAATTTTTAATACATTGCGTTAGGGCACATGTTCTCATGTAAGCTAGGCGCGTGGTCCTTTCGTTACGTCGAGGTTAAGCTGTTGTCAAGGTGAAGATGTTGATGGATTTGGCAAATTAGACCAAAATACCCCTTTGATCATCGTCAAAAAGCTTGTTTATTTGTTCTTAAGTGAAGCTATTGTCTGATCCAATGTGTAAGATCTTTTTGAGAAGAACGAGCAAATATTTTTATGCCACGTCACTGACGTGCTGCGCAAGTTCACAATCCGCCTGATGGAAAACAATTTCTGTGGTCGATGAGCTTCTCTCTTCCAAGCACGACAGCAGACAAGGGTTATTTAATTTACTGTTTCCTTTTTATTATATATTTATAATAGGGATGATGACAGGGTATGATAATTAAAAATATAATTAGTCCGTAACTTCGGCAATGAAAAAATATTACATCACGTATTTTTTTATTTTGTCGTATAATAAAACAATACTTAGATAAAACGAATCAAAGTTTAGGAGTGGGGGGATAAAACGTCATTTCTATGTATAAAATGTACATAGAAGTGACGTCACGCGACATTTCAAATAAATATATCGTCGAAAGTATTCGTTACTATAAGAAAATTAAAATACGTGTCTAATGTTTTAAAATAAAATTAGGCATCTACCGTATTTAGCCCAGTGAATGACAACTTTAATTCCTAATCCTTTTTACATGAGAATCATAACCTAACTGACAACAGTTGGGTGTTACATTCAATGTGTGCACTTCTACCTTGACAAATAACTATGATTATCAGGCTCTTCAGAGTATGGCAACAGACTCGCCCTGTAACTATTACATGGTACTCGTAAATCAAATATTTCAGTGTTACTTTCAATATCTGAAACTGCCTTCTTTGTTAGTTTTCTGTTATCAGACTTTCTGAACCCCCATTCTTTATCGTCGAACAATTTTGCAGGCTAATTGTCGATAGTAAACCGTTTTGTACTACATTTAGAGCAGCGTTCGTTCGTGACGTCATAGTACATTTGGTTTCCTATAAATAAAATGCGTTCACCGGCCCGATGAGCGTGCCAACTATGTATGTACTGAGATACGTGTTTACAAATACCACGATGCTACCATTACGATTATAGTTATAGCAGATTTGTTAGTTTTTGTTACCATCATCATCATCATCAATAGCCTCTGACAGGCCGCAGCTAGACTTTCAGCCTCTACAGAAGAGGTGTCTGCCATAACCGCCAGGTGTCATAATCCACTGGTTAACTATCCAACTCCTCTACATGTCGCGGAGAACCTAACGGGTTACCGATTCCGGTAACGGGGCTCCGGCTCGACGTGCAGGAGAAGGATCGAGGTGGTTTTTAGTCAGTAAGAGTCTGAGACTCCCTCCCGCCTCACCCAGGCAGGAGCAGTCATTAGATGATTTTCCCTCCTTAAAAAAAACTCCTCTACATACGAGGTGTTTTTTTATACTCAATAGGTCGACGTTTGACCACTATCTCGCCTGGTGGTAAGCGGTAATGTGGCCGACGATTGAGCACGTCTACCTATGAGCAACCTGTTCTGTCGGGGCTTGAAGACACCCAAATTATATTTGTCGGAAAACACAGACTCCGGCAAGGAATTCCATTCCTTAGCTATTCGCACGAGGAAGCTTGACGCGAAACGCTTCGTGCGAATGGGTGGAATATCCACCCTGCCGTTCGTCTAGTACTACGGTGGTGAAACGGACTAGGGGGAAATAAAGTTGTGCAATGATTGCTATGATCTCCACACGAGCCAGCAGGATTGTAGACCGCCGTATTAAAGATTCGGGTTTATCAGAGAGCGCTGCTGCCCGGTCTCTGTCAAATGTGTAGTCTCTTATTCGGTTTTTAGAGACAGTAAGAGTGTAACCGTGGAACTGTATACACCGCTCCCGTCGCTGCACAGCAAAACATTGTTTGGAATAAACTCATAATAAATTCTCTAATGTTTGCTTTTCGCCGAGTCTAAGCTAGTAAATATAAGCTTCTGGATTTTGTCCGTCTCACTAAACAATCAAAATTCATCAATATTTGTTGAAATGTCTTAGAATATGTGTAGACGTAATACGATCAATGATTATGCTGCGTTTTGCATTAGTTGTCGTGGTGGCCTTTGATAGGTTTAAGACGCCCGCTTCTCATGCATGAGGGCGCGACCTCGAAACCTACCAACGGCAAATACCAATGTCACATTTCCGAGTTATAGAATAGAAATCTTTATTTCAAGCTCAGAGCTCATAAATGGTTAGTAACAATTTTCTTATACAACTAGTGTTAGTAAAACAAATTTGACTATCAATTACAATTATTATACAATCAGATTTCAATTAAAAAACTTATAACTACTTTCTAAGCTTATTTAGATACCACTGACAAACAATGAAGGGAAACATCGTGATGGAACCTGGGCTTATAATAATAATAAGTTTGAAATCGCCAACCCGCATTGAGCAAGCGTGGTGATTAATGCTCCAACCTTCTTCGTGTGAGAAGAGGTCTGTGGTCAGCAGTGGCCTCTTATAGGCTGGTGATGTGATGTGTGATGTTGCATTAGTTAGTAACTAGAGTTCATATTGGTTTAAAACGAAACTCTCTGCCGGAAACAAATTATAAATTTGAAATTCTAAGTGACAGGACATGTGGCTTGTAGAGGGTATTATCATACATAGAAAGCGAGGATTTATCATATTTTTTGATTTTGAATTGAAGAATTTCGCATAAGAACATAACATCACGTCTTTTATCCGCGAAGGGCTAGCCAGAGGTGCACATTACAACACCTAATGTCACTGTACAATGTAACACCCACTTTTTAATATTTATATTGTGAGTCCCATGCATAGAGGGTGAGCCTATTGTCATATACCGGGCACAATTCCAGACTCTGTGTTACTACTGAGACAGTACTAAAGTCAATAATACTTTCGCATAAGTGCTGCGACCAAAAGTCATTAATAAGTACTCATATAATGATTTTGTAAATAAACAAGATTCGTAGACTAAACAAAACAAAATCCCTCCAAAAGAATTGAACTAATAAAAGAAATGAATTAGAAGTTTCCGAATGTAATCTCCCGATGTTTATACGAGACAGAAATAAGATGAGATTGTCTGTGATTTCGTGTTCTAAACATACATAAACATTACGGTTTTTATTTCTTGAGGTGGTGGGCACAAATGTATCTTAAAGATTTGCGATATTAATTATTTATTACTTGTTTTTGCCCGCGACTTCGTTCGCGTGGAATAGTGACTTCCACTCCGCTTCCGAGTTCTAAACTAGGTAGTTTAGGCGTGACGAAAAGATAGACAGACAGACAGATAGAGTTATAATATTAGTTAGTTTAAATATACTTTATTGCACATATACTTACCTACATAAAATTAGTTAACATTGTAACAGTAATTTGAGTACAACGAGCGGTCTTATCACACGTGACGATTTCTTCCAGAGATCATTTGGATGGAATGGGTATTAGCCCCATTATTATCGTTAAAGACTTAAGTTTTTCTGAATCAATACTAGTTACCATTAAGCTTTCAAGAAAAGAGTAGGTACCTTTTATAAATGTACGTTGTTAATCGCTTACTATCAGGTGACCCGTGTGCTTGTTTGCTCCCCATCTCTATAAAATGTCTAAAATCCAGTCACATGTCAATACTATCTATCAATCATCAGCTCGTTGCCATCTGCTGCTGGATATCATCATCATCATCATCATCATCATCATATGAATCACAAGATGCTACACTGCTAGATATAGACCTCTAAAAAGAACGCCACTAAGATCCCAGAAGTAAAACTTACTAAGAACGATCGAACAAATGTCAAACTCTTTCAAAGTCTTTTTACCAAGCGATTGGAAGTCCCTGAGATTCGTATGTCTATTAAAATCTCGTTAAATAATCCCGTTTTAATAGGAATTTCTGACAATCTATCAATAATGCGCCTTCATCAGAGCTTCGGAACAACATCCTCAATATGTGGCCTCAACTACCTATGCTACATGTCGCACAGCTTGCTACACGGACCCACTTATATTTTAGTCTTTCAGTGGTTTTTGGCGACTGGGCTTCTCCCAGCTGTGGAGTCTCTTTTTGTGCCTTTAGGCTTAAATCGTTCTGTCTCCCGCTTTAAATTCACCGAGGGAAGTGGAAACTAACTATTGTTTTTGTCTTCTCTTATAATATCTTCTGATTTATTTGCGAGAACCAAGACAGTTCATGTCTCTGGGACGCGACGGAATTCAGTGCTCCGGTGTTTTCATGGTTGTATCTACTGTAGAACCTGATGCTCAGGAGTTGCAGCGGTTTTGGGAGGGTACGGCGGGCATGTCCTATTAAAAAACAATAGCTACGCGCAGTATTTACTTACAGCTGTGTGTTATCAATTTTAGCCATATGAAACATGAATCGATTCACCAAACAAACATTAGAAGAAAATTTTCATTCATCGAATGACGTTTCAACGAATGTAACAACTATATGTGAAAATCGTGACGTCAGAACCACGACCGATATTACTTGACACTACAGCGTGGCGCGGCGAACTATGAAAACGTCGTAAAATCGCTTTCAAATTGTACAGTTCCGATTGTTGTCGCGTGTCTATGTTGGGTGGTTATT
This sequence comes from Spodoptera picta, assembly GCA_038387885.1. Taxonomy (NCBI): domain Eukaryota; kingdom Metazoa; phylum Arthropoda; class Insecta; order Lepidoptera; family Noctuidae; genus Spodoptera; species Spodoptera picta. The sequence goes on along the minus strand of JAZHFQ010000437.1, from coordinate 1,563,272 downwards.
TGTCTATGTGTGTGTCGTGTGACGTGATTTGACGTTTGTGTTGTGTGCTGACCTTGTGTGTGTGGGTGTATGCATGTATATTCTTCAGCAGGCATTTCCTGTCGGCAAATGTTTTAAATAGCTACGGTAAGGAAAATGATGGGCGGGTCAAGATTTTTCAATGTTACCATCACGCCCTGTTTCCTCAAAGGGGTACATTTCGTCAGTTGTGAATTCCATTGTAATACTGAATACATTATTGCTAAATACAGGGAACAATACGAAAACCTGATAGAATATCAGGATAAACATAATTTCAAATCTATACAGATATAATATAATAGGGTAGATGCCTAATTTTTATTTTAATGTCCGTCTGGTAGATTATTTTAAATCATTGGACACGTATTTTTTATTTTCTTATAGAAACGAATACTTTCGACGATATATTGATTTGAAATGTCGCGTGACGTCACTTCTATGTACATTTTATACGTAGAAATGACGTTTTAGCCCCCACTCTTAAACTTTAATTCGTTTTATCTAAGTATTGTTTTATTATACGACAAAATAAAAAAATACGTGTCAAATATTTTTTTGTTACCTAACTTACGGCCTATTAATTAGATTTTTAATTTTCATACCCTGTCATCATCACAATTGGTGTGTCTGTTATTAAAATAACCGTTTTTTACTACATGCATATTAATATACATACGATACACATACCACCATAACATTTTTTACAATTTTTGTCTGTCTCTCTGTTTGTATTGGCTTATCGCTGGAATGGCTGGACCGATTTTGCAATACTTTTATAGGCTGGTACCTGAAACACTAAGGAGTAACATAGGCTATATTTATTTTGGAAAATTTAAACAAAATGGGGTAGTTATGTTCTAAAATTTATATTCTACGCGGACGAAATCACGGGCAACAGCTAGTATCTACAAAATACGACATGATCAAAAGAGATTGCAATTTATACAAAAAAATTGCAGACCCCAATTTGTAATCACTTCGCTCCCCGGTTAAAATACCGTGAAGTTCATTCACAAGTAAATAATACACTAAATACCCCTTTTTAGGGTTCCGCACACCTTAGGGATATGCCGTCCGTCAGTCTGTCTATCTAATTAATTTTTAACTATCGTGAATTTGTGAAGGTATCGAGTTAATACTATAGCTACTATACCTATATTAAAAGTATTATACCTACCTCTACATTAAATAACTGAAACAGTCAAACACCAAATTTAATGTCAAGAAAAACTTAAAACTAAACTATGATGATTTGATTGATGAATGAATGAAATTATGAATGATTTCATTTTCGATTCATTGGCGAAAATGATATAAAATTATTCAGAGGTTTATGGGTTTATCTTTTGATCTTCTGTGAACAAACGGACACAGTACTCACAGTGTTCGTTTGTTTTATTTAGGTATCTATTCGATGGAATACAAAAGTAACAAAATAATGGCCTGATGTATTTTTTTTTTTGCAAAATATGCAAAAGATGTGCACCATGTAACAATAATGGCGTACCTACCATAGTATTGGCAATACATCGGCTTCAAAATGGAATACAATTTGCTTAATACAGATAACAATTAACATTAATAATAAACTATTTACAACTTAAAATACACAAAAATGAAACTAAAAATAACTACTTACACAGAGCATCAAAACATTCGTCAGCATCGACGTCAATAGGGAAAGTACTCAGAAGGCTGGCAGCATTGCCACGTTGTATGGCAATGCTTAACCTCTGACCGAGAAATAGACCAGCCCTCTGGTCACGAGATGCGTCGACCAGCGGTATCGAAATATTTTTAAAGTATGGATACTCGGACCCCACGGAGCTAGCGTCTCAACCCTAAACGGAAGAAGAAAATGAAAACGACAATCCATACAATACACACCTTCAAAATGAGAATTTATCAAGTTCAACTGCAATAATTTACTTAAACTGTCAAACACCAAGCGGACACCGGTGACCGCAACCTATTGTTCTATAATTGTGTCTATAATGACGGTACTCGCCGAGTTAATCCTTACTATATCCTTACTATCCTTACCAGTCCTTACTTCCTTATCCTTACTAGTCCTTATCCTTATCCTTACTTCCTTACTTATATATATATTATTATATATAATATTATAAATCGGAAAGTGAGTTTGTTTGTTTGTTTGTTTGTTCCGCTATCAAGCCGTAACTACTAAACCGATTGCTTTGAATTTTTGCAGACGTAAAGCTAGAAGTCTGGATTAAATAATAGGGTACTTTTTAACCCGGAAAAATTTAATATTCTCGAGGGAAAACGAAATTATTGGTATAGATGGCGCTGTGTGTATTGGTATATGTCACATAGGCTACTTTTTATCCTTTTGTAACGCGAGTGAAGAAGTAAAAGCTAGTAATAAATATAAAATAAAATAAATAAAATATAACAATAGTTACTCATTTACTTATGTAACTTTATATGTACGGAACCGTAGGTAATCGCATCCAACTCGGTCTCAACGAGACACTGATCTTTTTTTCAATCTACCCTCATACAATCGATGCTGGAAGGGTGCGGATCTAGACAGACAGATGGACTGACGATTGACCGGTTATTGTTGACCGTTGTATACCGGTTCAAATAACGGTTTTTTTTTTCAAGGCTGAATGTTTAACTGAAATACACTTTGTAAAATATACCTCTCGAATCTTTGGGGTAATTATTTTGATTGGTTTGTGTGTGTGCGTGTGTGTTTGTGTGTGATCTTAGTAGATGTGTGTGCTATATTTTTGGGAGTATTTTTCTGTTCGTCTTGTTGGTTGTGTGACAGTGTAAGCGTGACAACTAGACATTAGGTTCTAAAAATCTAGAACATGTTTCGTCAGCTTCTTTTTTGTTAAGAGTGAATCATCCAATGGCTTCTCCCGCCCGGGTGATGCGAGAGGGAGTGTCAGACTCTTGACTAAAATCCACCCCGTTCCTACTCCTGCTGTTGGAGCCGGTGTCCCGGCAACCCTTTAAATCCTCCGCGGCTCCGGTTTCATCAGCCTATAAGCAAAGAAATGAACACTTATTACCATGCTTGCTTAAGTGATCAATCCCCAAGCGCTCACTAGTGACCGCTCTCCACTGACTCCTATATAGACCTTATTTCCGATGTTTAGAGACTGCTTTTCTGTGAACAAATTTTGGGGATTTATATCAGATGATTGTGTACACCTACGAGTAGTAGATTGGAAATTTCAAACTTATAATTTTTACTTATTCACTAGGCCAGGTTTCTGAAGAAAGTTTTCTAAAAAAGAGATATTTTTCTTCAGTGTTGTGTAGACTAGTTTCGATAAAGTATCTATGTATCATACATTTTGTCATATATTTTATATATCATTACTACAGACTGCCTCGTTGGCCGAGTGGTCGCTAGTGCGATTGCCGGGCAAGGGGTCTCGGGTTCAATTCCCGGGTCGGGCAAAGTATTACTGGGTTTTTTAAAAAAATCTCAGTAGTAGCACGGAGTCTGGACATGTGCCCGGTATATGGCAATAGGCTCACCCCCTATTACATGGGACTCGTAACATAAATAGTGTAAAGTGGGTGTAACTTCTGTGTGCACCTCTGCCTACCCCTTCGGGGATAAAAAGGCGTGATGTTATGATGTTATGTCATTACTACATAGTATAAAACAAAGTCGCTATCCGTCGTCTGTCTGTCCCTATGTATGCTTAGATCTTTAAAACTACGCAACGGATTTTGATGCGGTTTTTTTAATAGATAGAGTGATTCTTAAGGAAGGTTTATATTATACATATTATATTTAAAGAAAAAGAAATTTAATAAGTGTGGGAGAGCCATGCTTCGGCACGAATGGGCCGGCTCGACCGAAGTGATACCACGGCCGAGCAGAAAACCGACGTGGAGCAACGCTTACGTTGTGTTTCGTCGTGTGAGTGAGGTTACCGGAGGCCCAGCTCCCTCTCCCCTTCCCCAATCCCCGAATCCCCAACAATCCTCAAACTCCTAATCCCTAAAAGGTCGGTAACGCACTTGTAATGCTTCTGGTGTTCCAGGTGTCCATGGGTGACGCCAATTGCTTACCATCAGGTGCTTCCTTACCGGCAATGCCATAATAAAAAAATGATACATACATATTGGGTGGCCAGTAATTTATATTAAGTATATGGAGCTTTTGTCAAAATTCGATTTCAAGTAATCAAATCTACAGAATAGATAGGTTTTTCACACTGAAATACTATGCATACACAGCTATGACGTATGCGATCTCCCTCGTAGACTAAAAATAAAAGTCGGTTCGAAGCTAGCAACGATTTTATAAACACCCCTTCCATGACCTTTCACTGCCCCTCGAGGTATTTTGGACCTCTGAAACCCGATGTATATTGACGTACTTTAAGCGAAGCGCAAAAATAGGCTCTGAAGATATTTTTTTTTTTGTATTTTTTGAGGTTATGGTAGATAGGTGTAAGTACAATATCACCCTTAAAGACTTGAAAGGGAACGGCTGTCTAGGCACTTAATTATAGAGGTATTTACCACTGCATGCTAAATGAACTTAAATTTGGACCCAGTGATATACCTATAAATGTAAAGAATTGGGTTGATGCCAGGGTATGAAAATTAAAAATGTAATTAGTCTGTAAGTTAGGTAATGAAAAAATATTAGACACGTATTTTTTTTGTCGTATAATAAAATGACACTTAGATAAAACGAATCAAAGTTTAGGAGTGGGGGTTAAAACGTCATTTCTACGTATAAAATGTACATAGAAGTGACGTCACGCGACATTTCAAATGAATATACAGGGTGTCCAAGAACCCGGCGTCCAACTGGATTCCCACGATGCCCCAAGTTCTAACAGTACTCAGAAAAATATTTTAAAAAATCCACCCCATGTACTTACAGAATTATACTGATTTCAAAAAAAAAGGGGAAATGAGCACCCTGTGACATACTTTTGAATGCTGTGACTGCTAATGCTGATAATTTCGATATTTCTTGGAGGTTTTGTAATCTAGGTCTAAATAGATATTACTGTGTCTAAATAGAATGTAAAAATAAAGTACTTATTGTACCATTTTAAAATAAAATATTATTTTAACTAAAGGTGATATGGAAAACTATTGAATTTCGCAACTTTGACCGACTGTAGTGTAAAAAAAATGTACCAAAATAGTATGGCAAGTGACGTCAAATTTTGACGCGTTTATTCCTCTTTTTAAAAAGGTATAATACTTACACATTAATTTGAAAAAAAAAATTTTGATAATATTTTTACTCAACAACCCAATTTTTACGAAGTGCCTACCTACTAACGGTAAGTGTCGGACCCTTTCTTATCTTAGAAACTGTTATGTTACTACTATTATTTACTTCGGTTCCAAGAGTGAGCAAGAAGGAAATACACACAGGTAGATGGGTTCCCAGTAGAATAAAAGCAAAGAATGTTAGTTTAAAGATTTTTATTACAATAAATGTTCAAAATGTTGACCACCCGCGGCAATACAAGCTCTCACTCTCCTTAAAAAGGACCGCTTTATGTTTCGCGAGTAACTTTTTTGACGTATCACCTGCACTGCTTGTGTTATCTTCTCACGAAGGTCAGCGATGTCATTAATGGGCTTCGCATAAATGAGCTCCTTCATAGTTCCCTAGAAAAAAAAATCCAGCGGATTTAAGTCAGGTGAGCGGGCTGGCCACGGGATTGTTCCTGATCGCCCAATCCACCTGTTCGAGTATTGCTCGTCCTAGTTTTTTACACTACAGTCGGTCAAAGTTGCGAAATTCAATAGTTTTCCATATCACCTTTAGTTAAAATAATATTTTATTTTAAAATGGTACAATAAGTACTTTATTTTTACATTCTATTTAGACACAGCAATACCCTAGATTACAAAACCTCCAAGAAATATCGAAATTATCAGCATTAGCAGTCACAGCATTCAAAAGTATGTCACAGGGTGCTCATTTCCCCTTTTTTTTTGAAATCAGTATAATTCTGTAAGTACATGGGGTGGATTTTTTAAAATATTTTTCTGAGTACTGTTAGAACTTGGGGCATCGTGGGAATCCAGTTGGACGCCGGGTTCTTGGACACCCTGTATATTATCGAAAATATTCATTTCTGTAAGAAAATAAAAAATACGTGTCTAATGATTTAAAATAATCTACCAGACGGACATTAAAATAAAAATTAGGCATCTACACTATTCTAACATTCGATTCATCGATTGAGTCGGTTCGACCGGATTGTTACCACGATTTTACAGACAACCACCCTAAAACAACCAATATTATATTTCGGCGTGTGAGTGAGGTTACCGGAGACCCTTAGGATTCGCCATCCCCAATTCCTAATTCCAAATCCCCAGATCTTCAAATTCCCAATTCCTAAAACGGGGTACCTGCTCAGCGGGCTTACTCTTGATTCCAATTCCGATCAACGACATTAGTATTGCGAAATTTCGTACTATTGAGTTGCAACACTAGCGCCCGTTGCATTCGTATTGCGAGGATATTGAATAAACTAAATGGTGTTGAGTTTGGCTTTATATTCCGTACTCTGAATGGTATTTTAACAGCCACGATGGGGATTGTATAGTTTTGACATTGAATAATTATTGAGATTTTATTAGATTGAAATTGCATTGACATTGAGATTAGTTTCAAGAGTAAGCACCAGTGTGCAGGTGGTATGCCATTTTTGGTATAAAAATTAATAATGGTGTTGCATGGACTGCCCTGAACTGTCTGCCTGCTCGTATGCCGTCGAACTTCGAACTATGATATAAAAAGATCGATACCCAATATTACGACAAACTAGAGGTCGACGCAATTAATACACATCAGATTAAAGAGCGTGACGTCATATTAAAATGTATCTGATAATAATTAATATTACCTATGTAGTCATTACTATTCCTATCTATAACAAGTGAGGATAAATTATCGACTCATAATGTATAGATTAATAAAGCTGAAGAGCCGAAACTAATGGTTCGATTTGAAAAATTCTTTCGTTGTTGGATAGTCCATTTATCGAGGAAGGCTATAGGCCATAAAACATCACGCTACGACCAATAGGAGCTAAGCAGAGCGTGTGGAACCTGGCGGAAGTACTTAGCTAGTAATTTATACATACGGTTTCGTAAGTCCACGATAGTTAATAATCTGTCGTTTGTACCTACAGTTATCAGAACTGTAGGTAGGTACAAACAACAGATTATAGGTACCAAACATACATACATTCATAACGTCACGCCTGTCTCCCATGGGGGTTTAGCAGAGACTAAGGAACGCCAATTACTACGATTCTTACATAGCTCTTTCGCTTCAATAACAGTCATCAATCTTTTCATGCATGCTCGTCGGTTAAGGGTACTTTTATATTATAGGTACCAATTTGCATTGAAATGACAATGGAGTCGCCCCCTATTGCATCATAATATCACTTACGGCATTAACTAAAAATTACGATTACACTTACACAATTAAACGCACCCACGACACAGGAGAAGATCCTAGTGTGGGGCAAAGTTTTCTTATTTTTTTAAACCAAACATAACTATTGAAATGTGAGTGTATAATATATGTAAAATGTGAGTGTGTACATAATGTTTGGTCTCTGCCTACCCCTTAGAAGAACATATGTGGCTTTCATCATCATCAGTCAGCAGTGCAGAGAGGGATTTGCCATAATCCCATGTTTGGCTAGCAGTTGAAGATAGCAGTTTCAAAAAATTGTTTACGTATATTAACTATGTAGATTTTATATAGGATTCTTACTTTATTTAAATGAAATTGAGATTTTCTGTTGAACAAAACTAAAAACTTTATTCTTCACCAGGTAAGTAACAAAGACAAGAGAGATGAGCATAGACTATAGACGTATAAAGTAAATACAGATAACACAGAATATTATTTCTTGTAAATGCTGTCCTTTGACAGATTATCTACTGCTACTACTACTACCAACTTCTTTATTATACTAAATAAAATTATATATTTAATAACGTATATATGTATTAATTTATGTATAAATGGAGTTTTTTGCTCGTTCTTCTCTATTCGAATCTACATTTTGGAATGAGCACCTAGCTTCACTGACGGACTGACTGACAGACCATTATTTATTTTGTATTTGTTGACGTTTCAAAAGTACCAAATTATGGTTAGTTGAAATAAATGCTTCGACTTTGACTTTGTATAATCCTTAAGTTGGTTCTTATGACACCTACTGGAAGAGTAGGGGTGGTGATATGTGTATTCTACTCTGTCATCACACACATTTATACATATTATGACTCACAATGTTTTTACAAAGTCCAAAAATCGTAAAAGTGACAATATTCGCAACCAATACATTTAGCTCTCGACGTTCGGCAATGTTCGGTGATCGTCGTGAAAGCCGAACGATCCGGTTCCATCCGGTTATCAGGTCATTGGGGCACCGCACACGCGCGCAGCATCCTACCGACCCTTTGTCCTGGCTGCAGTTTCGATGCAAGGGAGTTATTAACTATCTTAGATTCACGTATTTTAAAACTAGTTCCAGTATTTTAATGTATCTTAAGTGTAATGTCCAATTTAGATTATCAGTACCATGTATGACGTAACTGTGTAGTGAATTTGTTGTCATTGAGTTTTTCAATTTCGAAAAATACATAATATCTCGCCTTTTATCCCCGAAAGTGTAGTCATTACGGCACTTAATGCCACTGTACAATGTAACACTTACTTTTCCCTATTTATGTTATGAGTCCCATGTAATAGGGGGTGAGCCTATTGCCATATACCAGGCACATTTCCAGACTCCGTGCTACTACTGAGATTTTTAAAAACCCAGTAATACTTTGCAGTCTGTCCGTCAGCGAAGCTAGGTGCTCATTCCAAAATGTAGATTCGAATATACTATATTACTATAAAACTCTAAAAACAAAATCCCATAGAACTTTACCCGACCTTGGAAGCGAAATAACGCTCACACATACACAGCTGTTCTAAACTCCACTAAAGTATGGCCTTGATAACCTACATAGATTACAACGAATCTCCTTATCGAACCTAAATCACGGGCTTGCCCTAATTTTACAAGCTTTTTCACCCTAAAAAGCGATTTTTTCTCGGAACCTCGACTTTTATAATGCTCCATGACTAATAAATTCGTCCCCCTAAGGCTAAGGCCGCACTACACACACCATATATTGCGTGGTCGACGCCCGCAACTCATGTATGATGCGGGATCGAGACCTGACAAATACCAATGTGACTTTTACAATTCCAGACTCCGTGCTACTACTGAGAATTATTTAAAATCCCAGTAATACTTTTGCTGGAATCGAACCCGAGATCCCTTGCCCGGCTGTCGCACTTGCGACCACTCGGCCAACGAGGCAGTTATACATAATGTACGTTCTAGTATTATGTAGACACTACTGACAAATAGTAGAAGAACAAAGGGCTAAAGAAGGGCCAAATTAAAAGTAGGCACCCTTAACTGGCGAACATGTATGAAAAGACTGATAACTTTTGATGAAGCGAAAGAGGTATGAAAGAACCGTAACAATTGGCGTTCCATAGCCATGCCCACCCCCATGGGAGACAGACGTTACGGCTTTGTATACTGATATAAATATGGTGAAAGAAAACATCGTGAGGAAACCTGAACTTGCTGCCACCTCGCACTAGTCAACCGTGGTGGTTAATGCTCAAACTTACTTCGTGAGAGAAGGCAGAAGAGGTATTTACTTCAACAGTGGGCATTCATAGGCTGTTGATGATAATAATAATGATGCAGACCGTCTGAGCCGCACGCACTACGGTTATGCACCCTCAATATTTTCAACCTCAAGTTACCACTAAGGTCTCTGTCAATTTAATTGTGGGAGAGCCATACCGTTACGAATGGGCCGGCTCGACCGGAGTGATACCACGGCCGAGCAGAAAACCGACGTGAAGCAACACTTGCGTTGTGTTTCGTCGTTTGAGTGAGGTTACTAGATGCCCAATTACCCTTCCCCAATCCCCAACAATTCTACAATTCCTAATCCTCAAAAGGCCGGTAACGCACTTGTAACGCCTCTGGTGTATCGGGTGTCTATGGGCAGCGCCGATTGCTTACCATCAGGTGATCCGTCTGCTCGTTTACCGGCTGATACCACAATTAAATAATTACACATTTTGCAGTTGCTTTTTCTGTCACAATTTGGTACCCCCGTACCATGTTTTTTTATATTGGAATTCGCCGTTTGTCTACTGTCTCGCCTGGTGGTAAGCAACCTATTCACGGTTTTAAAATCAGTCGTGGTGTATTCCCGCTTGTATTCGTGTTTTTTATCCCAAACTTGCGCGGTTAAAACCGCCACAGTTTGACCGTACTGCGAACAGTGCCTAAAACCCGTTTTTCTCGAAACCTCGACTTTTATCACAGCCATGACTAATGTGACCCCTAGGAATCTGTAATTTGTGAGCATAAACCCCATAGTACGCCCCCATTACTGTTTAGAAGTCAAGGTCAAGATATGAGTCAGTTCCTCAAGGCTGGTACAATGGAGTCACCGTAATTTCTTGGACTATGTGTCTACTGATGTTTGTTAAGAGTGCGACTGTCTGTTTTGTTTGTTCATGTTAGAATGAGTTTAAGGGTTTGTGTGTGAGGATAATTTGAGGACTGATGTGCATGCTTCTTGAGTATAAGATGCATAATTGAAAAAAAAAACTACCAAACTTCATCAACATTCTATTTTTTTTAAGGGAGAAAATCATAACTCTTGTATCGAACCCGCGGCATGCTGCATGGCAGCCAGTGGCACAGCCACCGCATTGCACCGCAAGCGTGCAGTTAAGCGATGGAAAATTATAATTCGAGATTTTAAAAGTATGTCATCAAGTAGCAATGGACGCTATGGGTCTTTTTTTGTGGCATAAGCTGGTAAACGAGCAGACGGATCACCTGATGATAAGCAATCGGCGCCGCCCATGGACACACGGAACATAAGAGGCGTTACAAGTGCGTTACCGGCCTTTTGCAGTCAACTATGTGTATGTTCTTGTGTGTACACAGGTGTACCTTCGGAGATTAAAAAGCGCGAGTGATATTGTGATGTTCACATCTAACTTCCTATGTACCCATGTTGTAAGTTCCTCCATTTGCAAAAAATAATCAACTAAGTAGAAGTTTTTCTTTTTGTTTTTTGGTGGATCGACCACATAGAAGGACAAAGTGTTATATAGTATACCTACATCATTTAGATTGATATTCCACAGTGGTTGTGGAATGCTGTAGCTTGTTCTTTTTGAGGGGGGAAAATCATCCAATGACTTATCCCACTTTGAGTGAAGCCAGAGAGTGTCAGATTCTTACTAACTAAAAACCACTCCGTTCCACTTACTTAGGACCGAAACCCCGATAACCTAATAGGTTGTCCGCAGCTCCAGGCATCTTGTAGCTGATATGATAATGATAAACAAAAAAACTATATTCCCTTACACAAAGAAGCACGTTAATTTTCATATAGAACTATATCGGGAGGTAGTCGATGCCCGGGCGGGGCGGGGTGAGCTGCAGGTGACCTAGTTACAGGAATCAGTACATCTAGGCTATATAGGTTAAGCTGACATATGGACTGTTTTCCCTTGAAATTGTAGATAGTATGTTGTACAGATAGACCTTGTTTGAACACTGTACACCCCCCCTTTAATCTCCAAAGATGCACATGTATGTGTGTCGCGGGTGCGTTTATAAACATACGAGTTCACCCACACGTAGTATTATTTTTTATTTCTGAGAGTATCATCGAATCTCTGCTACCGCCCGGGTGAGGCGGGAAGGAGTGTCAGACTCTTACTGACTAAAAACCACCCCGTTCCTACTCCTGCACTTCGAGCCGGTGCCCCGGTAACCCGTTAGGTTCTCCGCGACTCCGTATCTCCATCAGCCCTATTGGGCCCTATCCGTGGTTGTCTGATGGCTCTTGGGTACAATGTAAGCGGTACTTCGTTCGCCATTGGTGTTGTTGGCGCGCTGAGTATAAATCCTATTCTCAAAAATTGCCCCAGTGCATACAGGATGTTCGATTTTGTTTCTTTGATTTGGATTCACTGTCCTAAGGTTGACGCGGGACTCATAACTGTTAAAAAAAGGTATTTCATATTAACTTATTTTTATTTTTTATTTTTTTTAAAAACGTTGCCCCACACTAGGATTAATCTTGTGTCGTGTGTGCGTTTATAAACATACAAGTTTACATACACATCACACTCAGCCCCGGAACAACTGTTTGTGGATCACTCAAAGAGTTGTTTTGTACGAGAATCGGGCTAAGCACCTGGTTGCTTAGCCACTGCGCTATGGCCTAAGCCTGCGCTAAGCCGGTTAACGAGTAGACGGATCACCTGATGATAAGCAATTGGCGTCGCCCATAAACATACACCAGAGGCGTTACAAGTGCGTTACCGGCCTTTTGGGATTAAGAGTTTAAGGATCGTTGGAGAGTCAGGGATTGAGGAGATTACGGAAGGGGAGGGGGGTAATATGGGACTCATAACATTACGAGTGAAAAGTTAGTGAGAATCGTAGTAAGTGACATTGTAGTTTCTACCTCCAATGCAACAAAGGACTGATATCATGTAGGCACTAGCTTCCGCGTAGTTTCACCTGCCGTGCTCCGCTCTTATTGGTCGTAGCTTCATGTTTTATAGCCTACAGCCTTCCTCGATAAATGGACTATCCAACACAAAAAAAATTATTCAAATCGAACCAGTAGTTTCTGAGGTTAGCGCGATCAAACAGACAAACTCCTCACATTAACGTAATAACTATCTTCTGTTCGCTGCTTCGTACGCGCAATCCCTTTTTGTCTAGTTCCCGTTCGTGATTTTAGGTAATAAGTAAAAGAAAGAGGGTATCCAATGTCCGTCTCCTAGTTCAAAAAATGTAGCAATTCTTGAGCTAAAAATAGTGTAATTAACCTGACTGTCTTTTATAAATATACATAGATTAAGTGTAAGATATAACTACAGAACCTCATCAACGATGGGGTTGGCGTATCCATATGGAGAAAGACCCCCTAAAATAATAAAATTACATACATAACATCACGCCTTTTATCCCCGAAGGGGTAGGCAGAGGTGCACATTCTACCACAGTACAATGTAACACCCACTTTTCACTAGTTGTTATGAGTCCCATGTAATAGGGGGTGAGCCTATTGCCATATACCGGGCACATTTCCAGACTCCGTGCTACTACTACTACTAAAATAATAAAATTATGGAGAATAAAAAAAAACCTCATCAACCGACATTGAACAGGTCACACTCAATAACCTAAATAGGATCTAGTCCTGCAATCAGGTCACCTATCTCCCCCCCCCCCCCCCGCTTGCAGTGCGCAGGCTACTAGGTGACCTATTTCAGGAGGTCAACGCTACGGTGCCCGGGAATAACGATAACTGCCTGAAAGTTACTGAAAATTACAGTTTTCGTGCAGATTTCTGTTGTGTGTTGCGTTGATGATATTTCAGTTTAAATTTACCTATTGTATGCTAATTAATGCATTGATCTTGTTATATTTAATTTTTCTTAAAAGTTTTTTAGTTGAAGCTTGAAAAGTGACTATGGTACATAGTAGTAACGTGTCTATATCATATCTGAATACGAACACACGGTGTTTTAACTGATGTGGATCAAGCAAAAAAAATTGAGCTTTCGATTCGGAAATTCACTAATGGACTCGCTTTGTTCAGCAGCTTACCGTGCTTAGTCCTCCACATTGAACGATAGCTCGAAACTTGCGTTAAACATAAACATAACATCACGCCTTTTTATCCCCGAAGGGGTAGGCAGAGGTGCACATTACGGCACTTAATGCCACTGTACAATGTAACACCCACTTTTCACTATTTAGATTCGAACCCGAGACCGCTTGCCCGGCAGTCGCACTTGCGACCACTCGGCCAACTTGCGTTAACTACACACATTACTTAACAGGTAATCCAACTTCAAACTTAAAGTACTGTTACACATGTTCTTGACAATACTCAAAATGTTCAAAAATCGAACGCCTGTCGATTCGCAAGCATGCCCGGCGTGAGCTAATTTTGAGTAACATTCCGACACACATGCTAATAAGTGACAAATGATCAAACGAAACATGCTTTCATGATTGAAATTATCATTGCGTAAAACCTTTACTCTTTTCGTTTTCATGCATGAGGGTGCGGGTCCGGAACCTACCAATGGCAAGTACCAATGTAACTTTTTCCGAGTTATATGTACTTTCTAAGATTATTCAGACACCACTGACAAACGGTGAAGGAAAACATCGTGAGGAAACCTAGACTTATAAATTTCTTATTATAAGTTTGAAATCACTAACCCGCATTGAGCAAACGTGGTGATTAATGCTTTAACCTTCTCCGTGTGAGAAGAGGCTTTGCTCAGCAGTGGGCATTTATAGGCTGATGATTATGATGATGATGAAACCTGTACTCCGTCACGACCATAACATCAAACCGATGCAGTATAAAACTCTCTTTTCCCTGTAAAGTATATGTTTCAGCGATGACTCACGCCTCTGAACTTGTAACAAGGGCAAGAGGTCATGGCTATATGTCTTAGTATAATCGTTTACATTGTTATACGTCAAGAAAAATTTACGAATGTGGTTTGGTTTTTTGGTGGTTGGAGTGTAGTGTTTTTGTGGTTTTTAACCGACTTTGAAGAAGAAGGTTGGGCCTACATATATGTACTAACTACATGCGCGCGGTTTCACCCGCTCTGCTCGGCTCGTATTGGTCGTTGCGTGATGTTTTATAGCCTATAGCCTTCCTCGATAAATGGACTATCAACACAAAAAGAATTTTTCAAATCGAATCAGTAGGTTCGGAGGTTAGCGCGTTCAAACAAACAAACAAAAAACTAAACTTCAGCTTTATAATATTAGTATAGATATATGTTAACGTGGGCTATTCATTGGTCCACCTAGCGGGAAGCCTGCCCAGGCTACGTCTTCCAGTCCATGGTCATCATTGAAATGTTTAATACGTTACTATTATTAACTGGTTATCATAACAAACGTTGGTCTTGCATTTGAAATATGCATTGTGTTATGAATGTTTTATTTATAGAGACTATGATTATCTCCATATGAAAATATAAATTCGATTCTATGAATCCTTCCTTACTAATTCGGAGAGTGAGTTTGTTTGTTTGTTTGTTTGTTCCGCTTTAACGCCGTAACTACTGAACCGATTGCTTTGGATTTTTGCAGACATAAAATTAGAAGTCTGGATTAAATAATAGGGTACTTTTTATCCTGGAAAAATTTGGTATTCTCGAGGGAAAACGAAATTATTGGCATAGATGGCGCTGTGTGTATTAGCATAATATGTCACATAGGCTTTTTATCTCTTTCTGATGCGTGCGAAGCCGCGGGTAAAAGCTAGTTATTAATAAGAAACAAACTAACAATAAAACATTCTTACTAATACATCATCTAGCAGACTGCCAAAAGTTCCCAGAAAGCATAATTTTATGATACTAATCAAAATTTTTATTCTAAAACAGTTTACATAGACATTACTGAACAATGAGTCAGTGAAAATTATTGTGCTACGCTACGAGCTACGGGCTACGCGCTCGACTTGCTACGATTAGGCTACGCCGTAGTCAATGTTATGCGTAGCTGTTACATATTACATAATTATATGTTTTTTAGGTATTATTGATAGGGACCTCCCTAACAAGCTACCTTGCTTAGAACCAGGAGACAGATATAGGATACACTTTATCCTAGGATTTCCCGAAAATCCTACGGGAACGGAACAATCGAGATTGCGCGTATGGCAAGAAGTCGAGGGCAGAAGGTAGTTTATATATAAAAATCCAATTTAACCCTAACCAAAAACAAACCTACTAGCGTATTTCACCCAGGGTCGCTGAAACTAACCTCTGCACTATGGTTAATATGCCTCAATCCGGTGACTCACTGTCGTAGCCCGTAGCATCTGATGTAGCGGCCGTGACATTTGGTCATGGCTACGGACGATACCGTTTCCATTGATATACGGCATGGGTAATGAAAGTGTGTGGGTTTATCGTGTGACATATTAATATGTGTGTGTTTGATTTTGTGAGATCCTAAGGTCTATTAGTATCCGATTTAATAAAAGAGGTCCAAGGCATTTATATATTGTTTATGTACACACATACAACACATAGGTACATAGGTTCCCCATATTCCAACTGGATTTTCTTCCTGTGGGCCTGTGGCAGGAAAATAAATAATGACAACGTGACACAGTTTGTTACAGAAATAAAAAAACAATTAAAAAGCATTTGTTTAAATTAATCTTGCATTTTTTTGTAAACCCCTTATTTGCAGAGGAGACCCATATTCTAGCAATGGACGCTCCCGGGCTCATGCATGGATGACATACTTTTTCAATATCTCGTATTTTAATTGTCCATCGCTTAACTGCATGCTTGCGGTGCAATGAGGTGACTGGGTAACTAGCTACCGCGCAACGTGTCGCGAGTTCTATTCCCGCACGGAGCAATCCTTTGTGTGATCCACAAACTGTTGTTCCGGGTCTGAGTGTCATGTGTATGTGAACTTGTATGTTTGTAAACGCACTCACGACGAGAAAATCCTAATGTGGGGCAACGTTTTATAAATAAATCAATTGATCTGTTAGTGAAGCTAAAATAATGTTTTTTTTTATAGTTAAGCCTTTAGCTGCCGATAAAAACTATTAAATCCACCGCTAGCGTCGGACATCATTGTCCGACGCGACATCCAATGTTGGATAAATGGAAAAAATAAGATGGCGTTAATAAAATTAAATGAGAATGGTGATGATAAACTGATTAAGATTCATGTGATCATAACGCTTTAATTAATTCTGAGTATTTTTTACATAAATACTTAAATTAATACAACCTTCAATCCACCACAATATTTTAAAAAAACTCCTTAATAAAAAAAAAATTCCCATATTACAATAAACTTAATTATAATTTAACGTGTTAATAGAAATGACGTGTCGTGTGGCGTTGGAGTCGAGCGACAGATCGTTCGATAAAGGTGAATGATTGCCGCATTTCGTTCCGGCTTACATAAAGTTACTGGCGGGTACAATAAGGCGAGTTTTACCGCTTAAACACTATGATGTGACGGTAACCTAACTATACTCGAAATTTTAATTCGATTCCAGATTTGACAATTTCAGTGTTGCAACATTATGACAAGTACTAAATAGTGACGTTGGGAAATTATTCGATATGGAAATGCAATATTTCTGGATCGATTCTTCTCGTTTATAATTTTACTCTCGTAAACTAAGTATATCAAGAAATTAAATATTTCTGAACCGATAATTTAGTTTTGACGATTAATTAACGATGTGAGACTTTTCTTTTATAATTGTGTGTGAAATAAATAAAAAAATGTAATCATGAAGGAACATGACAAATAAAACAGATAGATGTATTATGGTAATAAGTTATTTTATAAATTGTCGCCGTCATCGCTATCGCTATCCTGTCATTTTCTGTAACATTTATTATAAAACACACACACTGATTGTTTATCGATTTTTGTGTTCATACATAACATCACGCCTTTTATCCCCGACGGGTAGGCAGAGGTGCACATTACGGCACTTAATGCCACTGTACAATGTAACACCCACTTTTCACTATTTATGTTATGAGTCCCATGTAATAGGGGGTGAGAGTTTTGTGTTCATCACTACACTATTATATGTGGTATCATTATATCACAAAATGACAGTAGCTATTTAAAATTCTGACTATAATGTTACTAATGCTAGTAAGTTTATTTGTCTCTTTATGTTTTGTCCGCCTGTCCGACTGAACAGATTGTCGCGACACGCGACGCGGCGACTGTCTCGCTGCTACTAAAACTAAGCGTAATGCTGCTCATGAATATGAGCCTCTAGCATGGCTTGAAACTAGTCGAATTCCTCGTCTAACAGTTATGTGTGTAAGTCGAAAACTTATTAATCAATTTAGTATGACTCACGAAAGTTTTAATATAAACAAAACTTAACCTAATTTCATACTAAATTCACAAACATAATAGATAATGTTGAACAGTGTTTATCTAAATTATACATATTATTATTTCTGCACTATTATTGTTAAACTAGCTACTGCCCGCGACTTCGTACGCGCAATTCCGTTTCGTTTTTTTTTTTCTGTCATAAGAACCTTCTCCTGACGATAACAAACACAACAAAATCGGCGTGACAACGGGAAACGGGTTTCATTTTTATATTGTTGTTAAATAATAGGTATAAGAATAACTAACATTAGAGATTTATTAAACTGGAAACTCACAAGCGGAAGACGCAAAGATAAAAATATTTTAAATGTAAATAAAAATATAAGAAATTAATCACTCTACTATACAATTATTAATTCAGTTAAACAAACAAACAATCAATGTATGATACCTAATCATTATTAAGGTGTGCCTGTGAACCAGTGTATGTGAGGCCGGGAGTAAACCTTGATAACATAAGTGGTGGAAAACATTTCTTAATACGATTTCGTTACGATTGTGTCGATTTTTTTCATAATTTTTATTCAGCAAGACGCTTAAAATTTTGACTATGGGCTCGTACACAAAACTGCATGCGATGCGAATTCGCAACGCAGAAAATAACGATGCGGATTGCTGCGATTGCGATGCGATTTCGTGCGACAAGGCGTCTCCCAGGCTGACCATTCCTTCGACGACTGTCAACCGTACTAAACGTATTTTCAATTGAAAACTAGGTCGTGACATTGATTGTAAAAAGAAGTGTGTACTTCTCTTATTGCTTAGGAGATACAGGAAAAATAAACAAAGAAGATTTTGGGAAGATAAGATTTTGATGTGCGATGCGAATCAATTCCCAAGTTCTTGCGATGCGTGGAGCTCGCACATTTTTATCGTATTTATTTTTGTATCGTAGTTTTGTGTACGAGCCCTATATTGTATTGTACTTACTACCTTCTGTAAAAAGGCTAAGGTTTAAGCCTACAATGCGTCACCCACTAAGTCTCTGAGTCACTGTAACTATTGGGCTTCAGTTTACTAACCAATTGCGGCGGGTAATTCGGAACGAGTACTTTATATTGTCTTTAATTAGTTTTATAGACGATAATGTTGTTGTTTTATAGATTTTTGACTTGATTGTAAAATCCAGAGCTACGGATAAATTAACGGGTTATTGTGGCTCCGGCTCTATGCTCGCGTATGAACGGAGTGATGTAGTAGTAAGAGTCTGACACTCCCTCTCGCCTCACTCGAGGCGGGAAACGACATTGCATGATTTTCTCTGTCATAAAAAACTGGTGTCGTGGTGGCCTGGAGGTTTAAGACGCTCGCTTCTCATGCATGAGGGTGCGGGTTCGAAACCTACCAACGGCAAGTACCAATGTGACTTTTTCTGAGTTATATGTACTTTCTAAGATTATTTAGACACCACTGACAAACGGTGAAGGAAAAACATCGTGAGGAAACCTGGACTTATAATTTCTAATTATAAGTTTGAAATCGCCAACCCGCATTGAGCAAGCGTGGTGATTAACGCTCTAACCTTCTCCGTGTGAGAAGAGGCTTTGCTCAGCAGTGGGCATTTATAGGCTGTTGATGATGATGATGACTTGAAGTACTCTTAATACTTAAGATAGAAAATATTACTCAAAGAAAACTTTCCTTTTTTTAAAAAAAAAATAACTGCATTCAAAGATTTTTAAAATTCGCTTGCCGCTCGCTAATGGTCTTCGAACCGACTAAAATCTGTCAATGTTTGCACCCTGTAGGTACTTTTACAGCATCAATCGTTAGGGTCAATTCGGACGAAATCTCTCTAACAAACTTCAAAAGTTAATTGAAAGAAAAACAGTTTTCTTTCTTTTCAAATCTAAAGGAATGTTTTCTTTAAGTAAAATTTTCTATCTTAAGTATTAAGAGTACTTCCCCTTCAGGTAGCGTTAAAAAAGTCCACCCTGTATATGTTTCATTATTTATTTATTTATTTATTTATTTAAAATGCTTCATGCACAAAATGTACAAAAAGGTGGACTTAATGCCGCAGGCATTTTCTACCAGTCTGACCTTTGGTTGATGCAGAGAAGAGTAAATGGTAGGTGCAAGAGGCAAGCAGTGATTTTATTTAACAATGAAAGATAAACTAATATATTTCGGAGATATACATACATAAATAAATTTAATTATAATGTATACCTACCTACACATGAGTACAATATGCCTACATACATACATATATACATAATATATAAATATATACTCTCTCTTCTGAGTTAGAACTATGATTATGTGTTTGTTCTCCTTAGAATCAGAATCAGAATCTATCTTTATATGTAAGACCTCATTATGTAAACTACCTATGTTTAACAAATAAATGATTCTGATTCTGATTCTCCTTCACTCACACAAACTGAAGGGCTCCTTGCGACCGAAAAGAGCAAGATTTTGATATATCGGTTAAATCCTTTGTCTTTGTTAATGAAAACATTAGAGTTTATATGACTTTCGATTGCCTCTGTGTACCCGATTGACATGTGTGATATCTTTAGATAATTTATGTATGGTTTATAAAAGAAAATAATGCTTATAATATCTAATGATGACATTTTCTATTTGTTACAGATATATGGCGTCCGTGGCACCGAAAAATCTACATCTAAACAACCGCGCACTCTCCAAAATTTCAACCATATTGAATTAAACGAATTTATTAAAAAAAAATGCGCTCCGTCAACACCCGTCCACGTTCGCACACGGCAAGAGTCATAAAAAAAATAAAAAAGAAATACGAGCTTACCAACATAAGAATATTGTGTTCTAAACTTTTAATATAAGTTACCAACATAAGAACGCGAATTCTTTTTTTAATTTGAAAGAGTTTTTCGAGTAAAGAGGCTTTAACTCTAGATAATTTGATGTAACGTGGAATAGTTGCCTTCTAGTTGGTAGTCTGTTGGTCCAATCTCATAAATAAATAAATAAGTAATAATTTTTCCCCCTTTTACATAATAAAAACAGTGTTTTAGATTATTGTACTAAAGAGTGATTGTAAGGTTAGTATTGGTTTCCTTATTTGTCTTTTTTTTTAGTATTAATTAGAAAATACATAGACTTGAGAGCAGACAAACGGAGTCATTAGCGCTTTTTTTTTATCGAACCCTCTACACAGGGTGTAATCGGAAGGATTCCGAAAAAGGCTGATGGTAATAAAAGATGGTGGATAAAAGTTGATGGTAAAATCAAGATTAATTTCCATAAAAGTAAGGACAAAAACAAAGACAAAGATTATATATTTGCAAAAACACGTGTTAAATAATAATACATCATAAATGCACATTATAAGTTGTACAGATGAGCAGTGAGCATAGTATCAACATGTTTGACCATTACTGGTGTACAAATGTGGAATATAATATTAAATCCAATTATAACAGTTATTAAACTTTTAAATTGTAATATTCCTATAAGGAATTTAATGTTTCTTTTATGTTCTTTCTGTTTTGATTTCTGAATGTGGCAGAGCCATGGTTCGGCACGAATGGACCGGCTCGACCGGAGTGATACCACTGCCGAGCAGAAGACCGCAAGCAACGCAAGCGTTGTTTCACGTCGTATGAGTGAGGTTACCGGAGGCCCAGTTACCCTCCCCCCCTCCCTCCCCCGGGTTCACCAATCCCCGTTTTTTTTAAGGGGAGATAATCACCCACTTTTCACTATTTATGTTATGAGTCCCATGTAATAGGGGGTGAGCCTATTTCTATATACCGGGTAAAATTCCAGACTCCGTGCTACTACTGAGTTTTTGAAAAAACTCAGTAATACTTTGCCGGACCCGGGAATCGAACCCGAGACCCCTCGGCAGTCGCACTTGCGGCCACTTGGCCAACGAGGCAGTCACTGTATAATTAAAAACAAATATTCCCTTTACAATAAAATGCTCTCATTGTAAAAGTAACTAATGTGCAAATATTCAAACGCTATACAGTTTTAAATCGTGTTTAACTATAGAGGTAGTTCTGTCTCTGCAAATTCTATGTAAAATGACAGAGATGGCACGATATTTAAGTACGACTTAAAAATGAGCCTTTCAGTATTCTGGCGTCAATTGCCTTTTATATGACACTAGCCATCCGCACCGGCTTCGCACGGGTGCAATGCATGTATTATACAAATAAACCTTCCTTAAGGATCACTCTATCTATTAAAAACCGCATCAAAATCAGTTGCGTAGTTATAAAGATCTAAGCATACATAGGGACAGACAGACGGCGGATAGCGACTTTGTTTTATACTATGTAGTGATACGACAATATTTATCAAGAAATGAATATGAAAAAAACGCTAGTGGCTCCGTTTATTTGCTGTTATGTGTAGTTAGATATACAATGATAAAAAATTAACACTTTTTGACAAGAAAAGATATCTCTGGTTTGATCCCGCGGAAAGCGGAAGAGTTTGTTTGTTTGAACGCACTAATCTCCGTAACTACAAGCCTGATTTGAATAATTCTTTTTGTGTTGGGTAGCGCATTTATCGAGGATGGCTGTAGGCTATAAAACATCACGCCACGACCTATAGCAGCTGAGCAGAGCGTGTAAAACCGCGCGGAAGTAGCTAGTAAAATAATATTTTCCCGGTTGCTTTAAAAATGTGACTGAGATTTTCAATATCGAAAATTTATACACAGTTTCGCTTTTGTAGCACATCAAAATAATTGTCAAAAAGTATTGAACGTTTATCGATTATTATGCTTGTGTATTTATGTAAAAAAATCTCGAAATACATATAATGGGGTAGACGACTAATTTTTATTTTAATGTCCGTCTGGTAGATTATTTAAAAACATTAGACACGTATTTTTTATTTTCTTACGGAAACGATTAGTTTCGAAGATATATTGATTTGAAATGTCGCGTGACGTCACTTCTCAGTACATTTTATACTAAGAAATGACGTTTTAGCCCCCACTCCTAAACTTTGATTCGTTTTATCTAAGTATTGTTTTATTATACAACAAAATAAAAAAATACGTGTCTAATATTTTTTTATTACCTAAGTTACGGACTAATTATATTTTTAATTTTCATACCCTGTCATCATCCCCATTCTTTTATGTAATCTACGTTTAAAAAACCGACTTCTAAAAAGGATGTTCTCAATTTAACCTATACATGTGTAGGTATGTATGTTTGTGCGCATTTACCTCGCGATTGGCTGAACCGATTTCGATGCGGTTTTCAGAAAAGTGTTTGTAACACTTAGTGCTGCTACTTCAGCAGTTTTAATATATTAATTAACCGACTTTAAAAAAGAGGGGGTTGAAGTAGTTTATTTTTAAACTTGGTTTATAAAAGAATTATGAATTAGGTACGGTTCGGGTTCGAATCCCGGGTCGGGCAAAGTATTACTGGGTTTTTAAAAAATTCTCAGTAGTAGCACGGAGTCTGGAAATGTGCCTGGTATATGGCAATAGGCTCACCCCCTATTACATGGGACTCGTAACATAAATAGTGAAAAGTGGGTGTTACATTGTACAGTGGCATTAAGTGCCGTAATGTGCACCTCTGCCTACCCCTTCGGGGATAAAAAGGCGTGATGTTATGTTATGTGAATTAGGTACGTTAGTCAATATTTTACATAACACATAACATCACGCCTTTTATCCCCAAAGGGGTAGGCGGAGGTGCACATTACGGCACTTAATGCCACTGTACAATGTAACACTCAATTTTCACTATTTATGTTATCGAGCCCCATGTAATAGGGGGTGAGCTTTTTTTACATAATGTGTCCTGAATTTCAGTGTGATATCAACAATGGAGAATACTGAAGTGGAGAAGAGCCCCAGCTCTGAGGAAACTACGCAGCTTAGCAGAAACAGGGTAAGCAGAGATATTTTAAGGAAAACCTCTGATACTTCAAAGTCGAAGCATTTATTCCAATTAACCTCTAGTCTGTCGATATATGAGAGTGAGACACAATGTAAAACACATTGTCTCCCGTATATCTGCCTTCCAACACTTCACAGGTTAATTCTAGCAAATCTCCTGATGGTAAGCAATCGGTACCACCCATGAGCATCTGAAACATAAGAGGCGTTTTAAGTGCATCACCGACCTTTTGAGCGTTAGAAATTAGAGGATATTTAGGATTCGGGAGATGGGGGAGTGGGAGGTAATTGGGCTTCAGGTAACGTCACTCACACGACGAAACACAACGCAAGCGTTGTTTCACGTCGGGTTTCTGTGAGGCCGTGGTATCGCTCCGGTCGAGCCGACCCATCACACAAACAAACTCTTCGGCTTTATATAAGGGCTCGCACACAAAACTGCGAGGCGACGTCGCATCGCAAAAATGCGCTAGCTCCCTCTACGCATCGCAAAAATGCGCTAGCTCCCTCTACGCATCGCAAAAATGCGCTAGCTCCCTCTACGCATCGCAAAAATGCGCTAGCTCCCTCTACGCATCGCAAAAATGCGCTAGCTCCCTCTACGCATCGCAAAAATGCGCTAGCTCCCTCTACGCATCGCAAAAATGCGCTAGCTCCCTCTACGCATCGCAAAAATGCGCTAGCTCCCTCTACGCATCGCAAAAATGCGCTAGCTCCCTCTACGCATCGCAAAAATGCGCTAGCTCCCTCTACGCATCGCAAAAATGCGCTAGCTCCCTCTACGCATCGCAAAAATGCGCTAGCTCCCTCTACGCATCGCAAAAATGCGCTAGCTCCCTCTACGCATCGCAAAAATGCGCTAGCTTCCTCTACGCATCGCAAGAACTTGCGAATTGATTCGCATCGTGCATCAAAATCTTGTCATCCCAAAATCTTCTTTGTTTCTTTTTTCTGTGTCTCCTAACAGAAGTGCACACTTATTTATACGGTCCATGTCACGACCTACCTTTTTTTTTAAGGGGGGAAAATCATCGAATGTCTGCTCCCGTCTGGGTGAGGTGGGAGGGAGTGTCAGACTCTTACTGACTAAAAACCACCCCGTTCTTTCTACTGCACGTCGAGCCGGAGCCCCGGTAACCCGTTAGGTTCTCCGCGACGTCACGACCTACCTAGCTTTCAATTTAAAATACGTTTAGTACAGTTGACAGTCGTCGAAGGAATGTTCACCCTGGAAGACGCCTTGTCGCATGAAATCGCATCGCAGCAATCCGCATCGTTATTATCTGCGTTGCGAATTCGCATCGCATCGCATGCCAGTTTTGTGTACGAGCCCTAATAGCATAAGATTTATCAGACTGCATTCCGATATTCATAATGGAGCCACAGGCAGAAAGCTAGCATAATATAAATAAACACCTGCATACTAGATTTACCATAAACCTGCAACCATTACACCCTACCTCAATGTCAAGGGTAAGCTGCAGAGGTCTGAAGGTCTCCCCTCCCCCTGTCCCCCCGCTCTGCTCTACCAGGAACAAGGCGGGTACTCAGATAATCTGACAAGGCTACCGGCGTTAGACGTCTTGTTAATTACACTGGGTGATTAACGTATCTTTCTAGTTTTCTATAAAACTAGTAAAGCATAACATAGCATAGAAATGAAGAAAGAAAGAAAATGTTTAAAACAAAAAATAGGCTTTATTTGATGCACACAGTATTTTGAGATAGAAAGCCTACTGGCTATGAGTATGACGAAGTTAAAAAGGTTCTTGTTTAAAGTTTTAGGGAACAGAGAGTATAGTTCCCTAAGATCGGAAAAGGAGGATCCTCCGAGCAGGCGAGGTGATCGTGCCTGGCGGGCTTTCTGCCCAACAGTTGTTCGTTGGGATTTTCTATTCGTGTTTATTCGCTTGTAAACTTTGCATGTGCGATGTAGGATTCTTGTGACGTCATCCGTTGACATGTATGTGTCGCCATAAAGTTCTCAATGAAAGTTGGTATCGAATTGATATCGTAGTTTTTTTTTTCACTTAATATGATATACCTTGTTTTAAAGTCAAAGTCAAAATCATTTATTTCAATTAGACCAATGTGCCTTACTTTTGAACGTCAAAACAAAATATTTAAATATTAAAAAATCATGTTTTATGCCTTTCATTATTACAACTTCTATTTAAAAGTTTATCACGCCCAAATTGTAGGCTGAATAAATATATACCTCGTACGGACAAATAAATCATTTTTGATCTTGAAATCGGCGGATTAATTTTTTCGGTTTTTGGTTATAATAGGGTAGTTTCCTAAATTTCATTGTAATGTCCGTCTGGTACATTAATTTAAAACTTTAGGCACGTATTTTTTCTTTTCTCACAAAATTAAATACTTTCGACGATATTTTAATTTGAAATATTGTGTGACGTCACAGCGTGCCACATTTTGTAGCACGTTATGACGTAACAACCTCCCACTCCTAACCTTAGCGCCATTTTATCTAAGTATTGCAACTTAATACGAGAAAATAAAAGATACGTGTCTAATATTTTTTCATTATCTATCTGACGGACTAATTAGATTTTTAATTTTGATACCCTGGAAACTACCCAATATCTTTTTTACGTGGGAGATGAGTAAATACTTCTTCTCGATTGGGCCATTCAAACTTTGTGATACCATGGTCATGAACATGACTACTTCACCGAGTGAGTGAGGTTTTTTTTTTTTTTTTTAAGGGGGGAAAATCATCGAATGACTGCCCCCGCCTGGGTGAGGCGGGAGGGAGTGTCAGACTCTTACTGACTAAAAACCACCCCGTTCCTTCTCCTGCACGTCGAGCCGGAGCCCCGGTTACCCGTTAGGTTCTCCGCGACTCCGAATCGGCATCGACCCTATTGGGCCCCATCTGTGGTGGTCTGATGGCTCTTTGAGGCGCGCGCGGAACGCGACGCGCCGTACGCTCGGGTCTGTTTCTGGTCGGACGGGGAGCCACCCATGCTCGCCGTCCGCAGGCCCGCGCTTACGGTGGCCGGAGATCGTCCCGCGATCCCCGACGCCCGGTGTGTCCTTCGCGATGGCTGGGTTGCGAGGAGGCAGCGCTTCGCTGCCTCACGCGTCCCGCCTCCTCCTTAGCTAGCATGACTGCTTCGCAAAAGGAGGAGACGGCATCCCAATCCCCCTCGCTCCGCATCATGGCCTGCACTAGGCCCGGACGCGAGAGGTCGCCATCGCCGATCACTTCCCTGAGGACACGGCGGTGCTCAGCCCACGAAGGGCATTCTCCCACCGTGTGTTCCACCGTGTCCTCAGGGCGGTCCTCGCAGTGATGACACCCGGGCGTTTCCTCCCGCCCCATCAGACACAGGTACCTCCCGAAACTTCCATGTCCGGTGAGGACCTGCGTCAGGCGGTAGGTGAGGACGCCGTAGCGTCTCTCAAGCCACTCCTCAAAGAGGGGACTTACCGCTGCGATGGCAGCGAGCCCAGCCCTCGGTTGCGACAGTCGTTGCTGCCACTCCGCCATGAGATCGCGCCGGAGCTCATCCCGCCACGCACTTATCTGGCGCGGCAGCGGAGTTTCGCCCCGGCGACGTGCCTCCGCGCGCATGCTGTACACGCGCGCGAGCACCTTCGCCTCCAGATCCCACGGCGGTAATCCGGCAAGGAGGTTCGCCGACTCCCCAGAGATCGTGCGGTATCCGCGGATCATTCGGATCGCCATGACCCTCTGTGCCATGAGCAGCGTCCGAGCGGGACGCCGCAACAGGTTTGGCGCCCAAACAGGGGCGCCGTAGAGAGCCATGGACCGCACGACCCCGGCGTATAACCTCCGGCAGGAGGCGTTTGGCCCTCCGAGGTTGGGGAGGATGCGTTTAAACGCAGCCCCCGTCCTCTCCAACTTTGGAGCCAAACGTCGAAAGTGCTCTATGAAGTTCCACCGACTGTCGAGGACGAGTCCTAGGTACTTCATCGTCGTCTCGACGCCGATGGTAACTCCTCCCGCCGTTATTTGGGACCCACCCGTAGGTGGCGCGTTCCCGCGGCCATGAAAACACATGGCCTCGGACTTGTGGAGCGCCACCTCGAGTCCCAACTGCCGGATTCTCTCAACGACTGTCGCAACCGCTGTCGCCATTAAGTCGGCCGCCGCCTGGTGTGACCTCCCGTGCGCTATCACCAGCGTATCGTCGGCGTAGCATATTGTGCTAACGCCGTTCGGGAGGTCGGTGCGCAGCACCCAGTCATAGCCGATGTTCCACAGGAGCGGCCCCAGAACCGAACCCTGTGGAACACCGCGTGACATCTCTCGCCGGTTCCACTCGCCCCGGTGACCGGGGTAGCTGACGGACCTGTCCGTCAGGTAAGCCTCGATTACACGACGGAGGTAGGTAGGCACCCGATGATATCGGAGTGCCTCCAAGATGCAGCTCCAGGGCAGGGAGTTGAAGGCGTTGGCGATGTCCAGAGACACCGCCACTACGACCTTACCCCTGGACACTGCAGTCCCCGTCGTGAGATCTCTAACGCGCATGATGGCGTCCACCGTGGAGCGCCCTCTGCGGAAGCCGAACTGGCCGTCCGACAAGTCCGGCCCAATGTCCGTCAGGTGCGCGACGAGGCGGTTCGAAATGATTCTTTCGAAGACTTTCCCCACCTCGTCGAGCAACACTATGGGCCGGTGAGTGAGTGAGGTTACCAGTTAGCAAAAGGCCAAGACATATTGCACTTGGAAACTCCTTTATTCAAATTCTTTATTACCACGTTTTACTTAGGTGGTAACATAGAATAATACAGATCATTGTGGACCCTGTCGGGCACAGCAAGGAAATATATAATTTTAATACGAAAATGACAAACTAAAAACTGGGAAATAGATTTCACGATGTAAAAAAAATATGCAAAATAGAATAGAAATGAAGAAAATAATTTAGAGCAACTTAACTTAGATCTTAAATTAATCTTCCATTTTCTTAATTTTACAGAGTTTCAAATCAAAACAACTGGTCCGCAGTCAAGCGATACGCGAAACCCATTCGCCTCCCCGCGCTCTAAGTCCTGCCCAACCCACAAACATAACACCATCCCCTCCTAAAATCACAAACTCCTTGCCTAACATGAATAACTCTACGCCTATCAACAATATTGGCAAAAACAACTCCGTAACAACATCTCCTAGCGTCGGGAATTCATCTCCAAGCGTCGGGAATTCATCTCCAAGCGTCGGGAATTCATCTCCAAGTGTCGGGAATTCATCTCTTAGCGTCGGGAACTCATCTCTTAGTGTTGGGAACTCATCTCCAAGCGTCGGGAATTCATCTCCGAGTGTCGGGAATTCATCTCCAAGTGTCGGGAATTCATGTCCTAGCGTGAAAAATGGCGCTATAGATAAGAATGATGTGAGAACTGTGAGCGTGAATGTCAGTGAGGACTCTAGTCATGTTAGTGTTAGGTGTAGTGATGTGAAACATAGTGATAGTGATGAATTTAAGAAGAAATTACCGGTTGAGATTCAGGTGAGTGATTTATCATTTCAAAATGTTGTATATATTTTTATATAAAAACAGGTTTAGGAAGGTCTCAGGGGTCAAGAGGTCGCTAGTATAACTGCTGTGTGTTGGGTTCAATTCCCGAGGTAGGCAAAATGTTTCGAAAATAATTGATAAATACACTTCTGGCAAGGAATTGCGACCTCTGTAATTTTATGTATACTTAGAGATTTGCCCAATATTACTAGTAGATACTGGCTTTTATCCCCGAAGAGGTAGGCAGAGGTGCACATTACAGCACTTAATGCCACTATACTATGTAACACCCACTTTTCACTTTTTATGTTATGAGTCTCATGTAATAGGGGGTGAGCCTATTGCCATTTATTTTGCCAGTTATTGTATCTAAAAATAAACAATTTTCATTACTACGTGTTATGATCTTCTATAAATTATTTTTTGAAAATTTAGTCTTCGACCTTTTTTTTACATGATACAGATAACATCAGGCAGCTGGGACGACACACACCCTGAACGACACAGGACTCGACGCTGGCACTCGGAGGCACAGCGTGACTTGCTGTCCAACAACCCACGAGTGTCCTGTGTCTGTGGCAACTGTACAGCTTGTGTACATTGCAGGTACGTTGCGCAAATCTTACTGTATTTAGCGCAAGTTTCTTAATTGGGACAAGCCCGCCACAACCTCCCAAAATCGCTGCAACTCCTGTAAGCCAGGATCTACAGTATGTACAACCATGAAAACACCGGAACACTGAAGTTCGGCGCGTCCCAGGGACATGAATAGCACAAGCTTGCGCAAATATAGCAATAACTACTGCAAGATCGACTATAGTCAGCAGCCAGTTGCCCAGCCATCGAATCAACCGTACACGGTCGACCTGTCACAGATTCAAATCCCACACGGAATAACTCTGTTTATCCACAGATTGCTGTTCCGGGTCTGGGTGTGATGTGTATCTAAAATTGTAGTCTGTAGTTCACATACACATGACACCCAGACCAGAAACAACAATTTGTGGAACACATAAAATGTTGTTCCGTACGGGAATCGAACCCGCGACACGTTGCACGGCAGCCGGTTGCCCAGCCACCGCACCAACTGTGCAGTAAAAGCACCCAACCCAGGACATATTTCTAGTGCGAGTAAACTAGAAAAGAATTTTGATGCAGTACAGTTATGCGCTGATTGTTCCAATTTTGCGCATGTTAGCGCAAGTCAACGCAAGTTTGCGCAAGTAGTACAATTGAGCTTAGAAAACTTGGCGTAAACTTGAGTAAATAAGAAATAGAGACCATGTAATAATATAATGATTATTTTATAATTTGTTACAGGGGACGCCGCCGTCGCCACTACTGCGCGACGAAGCAGGACTCTGGCATCGTTTGTCCCGACGACTGTCCAGACTCCTCGGACAATGACACAGGTGGGTTCTAACAAACACTAAAATATTGACTACCTTCTTGGGTTTAGCTTACTATATTAGCCACGTCCTGTCCACTGCCTTCCACAGTCCTCCCCAATGACTACGCATCGCGAGGATGGAAGCGACCTGCATACAGTGCCTGTTGAATTTTGACCTAAGCTACATACAAAATATATTCAAAATCTATCTCTTGTAGCCAAATCTACCGAGCGATAAATTATTAACCTACATTACATCACGCTTTTTATCCCCGAAGCTGGCAGAGGTGCACATTACGGCACTTGAATGTCCCTGTACAATGTAACACTCACTTTTCACTATTTATGTTATGAGTCCGTGTGTATTTTATTTGTGTATTACTTGCAGGCGCATTTAATAACGATACTATGCGGAAATCGAGCAGTCTTGATGTGGACGAACCATATTATTGCAGGTAAGATTTTATTATTATCTAATTATGTATAATTCAGTGACATACAGCGACAGTCGCAAGCCTTTCCGTCTTCTATCGGATACATTGCGGTGTGTGTGCGTGGGAATCGTACAACCGTATTCCCCCCCAGTTCGTTTCACTACCGTACTACCAGACGAACAGCAGGGCGCCACCCCTATATGGTGGATATTCCACCCATGCGCACGAAGCGTTTCGCGTCAAGCTTCCTTGTGCGAACAGCTAAGGAATGGAACTCCTTGCCGGAATCTGTGTTTCCTGACATATGTAACGTGGGTGTCTTCAAGTACCGAATGAACAGGTTGCTCATAGGTAGGCGTGCTCCATCGTCGACCACATTATCGCTTACCACTAAGCGAGATGGTGGTCAAACGTCGACCTATCAAGTATAAAGAAAACTTGTATTGTAACTTTCGTGAGACATACTAAATAAATTATTATGTTTTCGGCTTACTCACGTAATTATCTGACGAGGAACTCGACTAGTTTCAAGCCATGCCAGGCGACTGTCAGGCGCGACAGTCGCCGTGTCGCGGGTCGCGACATGCTGCTCATGAATATGAGCCTCTAGCATGGCTTGAAACTAGTCGAGTTCCTCGTCAAACAGTCACGTGAGTAAGTCGAAAACATATAATAATTTAAAAAACTTATTCATAAAATGATTATACGAAAATAATCTTGTTTTACAGATGCCCGGAAAGAAAACCAGACCGAACCGAACCCCCAAGACCGAAGAACCCACAGCTTAGTAGAAATGATTCGGGTAAGGGCTTTTTTATCTTTTGTTGACTTATTAATCGAATGAACGCGATTTCTCGGTAGCAATCACCTGTACCCTGTACCCTGGTGGCTACTTACTCTTGAAAGTGAAACCAATCTCAATGGCAATGCAATTTGAATCCAATAAAATCTCAATAATTGTGTACTAGCCAACTAGTCAAATTCAATACTTTTTTCGAACTGTCAAAAACGACAGTTTTCTATGAATTTTGTGCGAGATTGTGTATTGTGACGTCACGTTTTTTAACGTCAAACAACATACTTATTCCTTAAAAATATGCTGGAAATATGCTAAAATTAAGTTGGTCATAAAATCAATTAATGAAAGTGTGATTATTTTTTAATATTTTATTGTATTGAACAGTCGAAATAATTTATTTTTGATTAAGAAAAGTACCCAATTATTCAATTTCTAAATTATACAACCCCTATCTGTTACACAACATTCAGAGTACGGAATATAAAACCAAACTCAATACCAGTTACTGCAATGGGCGCTAGTGTTGCAACTCAAAAGTAAGACTCCAGGTTTAATTTCTAGATTAGACAAAACACTAGACTACTTAATTTTTAGATTTTAAGCTTAATTATTAATCACCACGATTGCTCAAGGCGGGTTGGCGATTCGAAACTTATGATTAGTAATGTTTTCCTTCACCATATGTTAGTGATATCTGAATGTATGTTTGACCAGGGTATCAAACCGAATCTGTTGCATATGACCACGGAATATACTACTCGGAGTATACTACATTAATACTCTAACCTTCTCCATGTGAGAAGATTCCTTTACCCAACGGAGGGTTCATATTTTGATGATGAAACATGTTAAAATGATGATTTTGTTGCAGACGATCGCTACGAGCCGACTGGGCCAGAGTTAGTCGCCTTCATAAAAGATACTCTGAACAAGAACATGCGAGACAGGATGGCACTCCTCAAGATCGAGAGGGAACTACACGCTCTAGTCAACGATACGGGGTAAGCAGGACTATTTTATTCTTGTTTACAGACAGATCACTTGACAGTAAGCCGCCCACTAGATGGGTTACAGAAACGCGCTACGGAACTGGTGATATTTTAAATCTTGTAGGTCCCCGGTTTTTTTATTTATTTACTACAATAATAAATGTAAACGGTAATACAATAATAAATGTAACGTAGGCAAGAATTGTGGTTTATAAATGCATCCACAAACGACCAAGTTCAATATTTTTTTGGAATAAGCCGGTAAACGAGCAAACGGATCACCTGATGGTAAGCTATGGGCGCCACCTATGGCATACGGAACACCAGAGGCGTTACAAGTGCGTTACCGGCCTTTTGGGAATTGGGAATTTGAGGATTGTTAGTGATTCAGGGATTTCTGAGGAGAGGGAGGTAATTGGGCCTCCGGTTTTTGTTTTTTTGTTTTTATAAAATTCTTTATTAAAATAAGTAGGTGTACACAAATTGAAAAACTTACAATACAAGTCACAATTCCGTCTTCAAATAACAACACTTTTACAGGCTGTGTAAGCCTTTTTAAGTATTTTAAAACAATAAGTAGGTTATGTATGCTTGATATTATGATAATTTAATAATGTTATACATATGAAATCATTGTAATGATTCCATTATTATAGTTCGAGGGTAAAAATACATTAGTTACGCGCATACATAAAATGTTGCGAACAGTGGCAACGCAGGTAGCCGCACCAAGATACCACAGCGACTGAGCCCCCGCGCCCCGCGCCTCCTCACGGTTTAGTGACGAGAGCGGGGCAGCGCCGGCGCAGTGCGTGGCTCATGCTACGATGGTATCAGTTTTGTGTGCGAACAAAACGTAGTGATGTGGGAGCTTGTATGTACCATATCTATCGATACCATGCAAATCATTCAAATCTTTTCGCCCTATGTCGGCAATCAAAGTATTATAGTGACATTTATTTTTACTGTAAAATTTGCGAGTTAGTTTTAAAATATATTGTGTTATGTTTGGTAAATTAATATTCGAGTGAAGTATTTGGAGATTAGTTAAAAATGGAGTATTATAAGCGATTTTAACAGCTTTATTTTGTAGAATCTGTAAATGTTTATAATTTGATTCACAAGTATTGCTCCATACTGGACATGAATAGGTGATGCAAGGTCTAATTAAGGTTGTGTATAGTCTAATTTTTGTCTTAGGGCTGAGTCTGCTCTTACGGTTGAGTATAGGGTTTAGGGAACCTAGTGCTTGTGCTCCCTTGACACGTAATTTTGCTATGTGTTTAGTCCAGTTTAACCTTTTGTCCAGCGTGATACCCAGGTAGCGAACTGCTGCACTCCAAGGAATGGACTGACCAGAAATATTCAAATTTCTTTTAGGGACGTTACGTTGACGTGTAAAAAGAATGGCTTCAGTTTTAGATTCATTCAATTTGAGCTTCCATTTATTGAAGTAAGACTGGAGTAATTCAAGAGACATCTGAAGTCGGCTAATGATAATGTCAACGTCGCTATCTGAAGTATCATCAGCAAAACAGGCTAAATGGGTACGGACTTGCACAGGCAAGTCATTAACATACAGGACAAAGAGGTAAGGACCAAGCACTGACCCCTGCGGTACCCCAGCCATCATCACCCGGGATGACGACCTATTAGAGCCAATATGTACCACGAACTTGCGATCACTGAGGTAGGACTGAATTAGTTTTACTAAATTCAATGGAATTCCGAAAGAGATGAGCTTGTATAACAAGCCATCATGCCAGACAGTATCGAAAGCTTTTTCGATATCAAGAAGGAACATAACCGGTAGACTGTTTATGATTAAGATGATAAGATATATGTTCGGAAACTCTGGCCAGTTGTTGCACCGTGGAGTGAGATGAACGAAAGCCAAATTGCTCGTTCCGGATAAGCTGTTCTGAGGATCGCCGCAACCGATCATATATCAATACCTCAAAAAGTTTACCTAGGACTGGTAGAAGGCTGATGGGCCTATAGCTGGTCGGCAATGCAATGTCCTTTCCTGGTTTTTTCAGAGCAATAACTTTTGAAGTTTTCCACATATGAGGAAAATAACCCAACTTTATGCAACCATTAAATATTTTGGTAATATACACAATTGACTTTTGTGACAGGTTTTTAAGCATTATATTGTGTATTCCATCATCGCCAGGTGCCTTTCTAGTCTTAAGTTTACGTATAACTTTCCAGACTTCAGTAGGCCGGACTGGTTGATGAAAATTATCTATGGCATGATTATTTAAGACGGTTATAGCTGATTGAACATCCGTTTCAACACTATCGCTAACCCAGTCGTGGGTTAGGTTCATGTTCATCGCGAAAGTATCTGCTAAGACCTCACACTGCTCAGACGTGTTCGCTGTTAATAAGCCGTCGGAAGTTTTAAGTGGAGGTATTGTGTCAGATTTAGGCTTCAGAGTTTTCACCAGACGCCATAAATCGTTGCCAGGATTGTCAACTTTAGAAAGTTTTGAATTCCATAATGTGTCTTGATATTTTACAATATGTAACTTGATAAGTTTTTGTAAATAATTGATAGCTGATCTTAAATGTCTTTTGTCTGCAGTTAGTGCTTTTTGTTCTTTACGCCTCGTCGAGTACCGGTTTTGCAGACACAATTATAGAACAATAGGTTGCGGTCACCGGTGACCGCTTGGTATTTGACAGTTTAAAAAGTTTTTGTATTTGATTATTTTTGTAATGTAGCTAGGTAAGACATTGTTAGTGTTAATAGGTTGTTTAGCAGTAACAAATTTATCTCTGGCTTCAATGAGGCATTGGTGTAAGTGGCCCACGGCTTCGTCAATTTCTGGGTCCGACTTGAACACATTCGATCTTAGAAATATATGCTGATCAAGAAAAGAACGGTACTTTTTCCAATCAGTGTTAACATAAGAGTAGACTTTAGGAATGGGTTTGCGAGAACAAAAACCATTGATTGTGAACAGTACAGGAAAGTGATTAGATGATAGGGCTGGTAGAACTTGAATATCATGGATACTATTGACATTCAACGATAGAACTAAGTCAGGATTAGTCGGAGTAAGATCAGCTCGGTAGTTGACTTGAGTGAGTGTATCAGGACAATGTATAATGTAGTCATGGCTCAGCATATGATGGAACAATGTCTTGCCTCGAGTGTTAGTATAACTACTGTTCCAGTATTTATGGTTGGCATTAAAGTCACCCATTACAACCACATGGGGCCCCAGGGAAAACAAAATGTCCAAGTCACCACCTTCAAGCCTTAAATTGGGAGATTGATAAGCCGAAATAAACACGTAGTCCTTGCCTCCAATTACCAAGCCAATAGCGACTGCTTCAATATGTTTCGTTTTGGGAATAATAACCTGCCGAGCCTCGAGTCTATCGTTGACCAATATGGCTACACCTTGCCCTCGACCACTATGGTGTTTATCTTGACGGTAGCATATATAACCTGGTGTACTAATGAAAGTGTTAC
Source organism: Spodoptera picta (assembly GCA_038387885.1). Taxonomy (NCBI): domain Eukaryota; kingdom Metazoa; phylum Arthropoda; class Insecta; order Lepidoptera; family Noctuidae; genus Spodoptera; species Spodoptera picta. Next base: position 1,526,696 of record JAZHFQ010000437.1, on the reverse strand, counting down.
TAGTGAGTTTAGTTTCACAGACAGCTATAATATCAATAGATAGGGTACATACCGCCAGATCAAGTAGTTCATAAATTTTAGCTCGTAATCCGTCGGAATTCCATGACAGCAGTGATAATTCATAGGAGTTATACATAGTGACCAAGATGGGATAAAATTAACATTACTTTGTCCAGCGTGGACTCGCAAGCAGAAAATTGTGGTCTAAGATTTTTAATACAGATTAGTATTTCTAACATCTCTTTCGTCACTGGGTCATCCGGTGGTATCTCCAGGTCGTCTTTCGCAATGGAATCATAACCTATGTGGGTCTTAACAACAGCAGCATAAGAAGGTTTCTTAGATATGGGTGGGGCAACCGCAGAATCCGTAGATAGGTATCTTAATTTGGAGGGTCTTGAAGGTAGATTTTCACGTCTTGCTTGAACACGCTTCAAGTAAGCAAGACGAGACTCGCACTTATGGTAGTTTGCAAGGTGATTTGCAACACACCTTGCGGGCATATTACAATTTCTTGATGCATGGCCGTAGTTTTGGCATCTGTAGCATTGAGTACCACCAGACTTCTTGTGCATAAATTTTTGAATTTTTACTACACAATTAAATAGATATTTGATTTTACGAAATTTTGCAATATCTGTTCCAACTGGAAGTACGACCAAATAAGGTGGGCAAGTTAATGTACTCACTTCCTGGATCTTTAGTTGTGAGACTGATATTCCTCGGAATCCTAGTTTCTCAAGTTCATCAGGTAGGTCTTCTTTGACATAAGATGGTAATCCTTTTATAACCATTTTGGGGACTTTTTCATCTTTTCGGGTGTATGTAAGGAAAGCAGCGGCCTCCGGTAACCTCACTCAAACGACGAAACACAACGCAAGCGTTGTTTCACGTCGGTTTTCTGTGAGGCCCGGGTTCCGGTCGAGCCGGCCCATTCGTAACGAAGCATGGCTCTCCCACACTAAAGGCCTAAAACCAATTTACATAGAACTTATTTTAGTCAGTACTCTTAAAATAAAACTAAACCAGTTTCAACCCACACCGGGACTCATATCCATACCATAATTTTTCTCCCAACAGTTCCTATACAAAGCTTATATTGTTGTGTTTGTCTACAGTCGCTGCATAGTTCGGTTCCCGGTGATGACATCGTACGGCCGTATGCTGGTACACCGCTGCGCCGCTCTGTTCCAGCTCTCTCATCACCTGGATATGACCAACAAGACTTCAGTGCTGGTTTCTAAGAGCGGTATGTTGTTTGATACCTCTTACAGGGTACATACATACATAACTTCACACCTGTCTCTCATAAGGGTAGGCAGACACTGCTACGAATCTTACATAAATAAAATGAACGAAATAAATTTAATCTATTACTTTAAATTAATGAATAGTAAAATAATTTAACTAAAAATTGCGGGTTACGCACGTGAATATACTGATAAAAGCTCTACTAGTTTCGAACCACAGAGGGGTTCTTCCTCATGAGCAGCGTGCGCGGTCGCGGCGACGTCGCGCAGCCTACGAACCTAGGCTATATATGATGACATCATAAGATGGTGTTTCGTACAAATTTCATAGAACAATATCGTTTTTGACGTTTCGATAAAAGTATTGAATTTGACAACTACCGTATTCATTTAGAATGTCGGTGTTTACTAAAATATAACAAAAATAACTTAAGATAAAGGAAATGAACATGCAGGTAATATAATTGAAAATTATTTTAAACAAGTATTCACCAATGTGCCCATCACAAAATTTAAAGTTGATTTAGTTTTTAAACATAGTTCACTTTTCATTTAACTTATTCTTAACTACCATACTATTTTTTTAACATAAATTTCTTTCCCCCAGGCACATCTGGCGGTCGCATTCCCTGTACGAGTTTCAAGGAGTGGTGCACGGTTCAGTTCCCGCCCAGTCCACAGCGACACCAACCCGACGCGACACATGCCAAGTAAATATCACCCTCATGTACTGATGTTTAGGCTAATTTTAATTTAGGAAGGATATATGTTATAATTTGTTTCCTATTCAGGCAGAGGTGCACATGGCGGCACTTAATGCCACTGTACAATGTAACAACCACTTTTCACTATTTATGTTATGAGTCCCATGTAATAGGGGGATTTTTCTATTGCCATATACCGGGCACAATTCTAGACTCCGTGCTACTACTGAGAATTTTTAAAAACCCCAGTAATACTTTGCCAGCAGTCGCACTTGCGACCACTCGGCTAAGGAGGCTGTAAAAAAAGTTGACAAAAATATACCTATGCCTGCAAATACATACCAGGGAAAAAGTTCAGTTTTGACATTTGATATTTTACCAACTCCTCGTTGCCCGAGTGGTCGCAAGTGCGACTGCCGGGCAAGGGGTTTCGGGTTCGATTCCCGGGTCGGGCAAAGTATTACTGGGATTTTTCAAAAATCTCAGTGGTAGCACGGAGTCTGGAATTGTGCCCGGTATATGGCAATAGGCTCACCCCCTATTACATGGGACTCATGACATAAATAGTGAAAAGTGGGTGTTACATTGTACAGTGGTATAATGTGCACCTCTGCCTACCCCTTCGGGGATAAAAAGGCGTGATGTTATGTTATGTATATTTTACCAATTGTTAAATGTCAATTCATCATCATCAACCTATAAGTGGCCACTGCTGACCAAAAGCTTCTTCTCACACGGAGAAGGTTTGAACATTAATTACCACGCTTGCTCAACGCGGGTTATCAATTCTAAACTTATAATTAGAAATTATCAGCTCAAGTTTTTCTCACAATGTTTTCCTTCACCGTTTGTCACGGACACCACGTCTAGATAATCTTAGAAAGTACATATAACTCGGAAAAAGTCACATTGGTACTTGCCGTTGGTAGGTTTCGAACCCTCGTGTATGACAAGCGGGCGTCTTGAACGTCCGGGCCACCACGACAGTTAAATGGCAATTATGTGGGATAGTTTATTTTCGAAAATATAATTGCTACCATTACTAGTGTGGAGATTTTTCGAAATTATCAAAGGTTTAGTTTAATCAGAGAACACTACTCATTTTCTCAAAATATTTAGTACCTTATTAGGCTATACGACACCCATGGAATCAGCAGCGGTGTTGATGAACATATTCTTCGGGAATACATCAGTCGGAACGCCTACTGCTTTTATAAAAGCAATTACACTCGACTGGCTAATGATGCGAACGAACGCACGTTAGCCGAATTTGCAGTTAATTTTATTGTAATTTATGTAACCCCTCATCAGACTGTTAGAAAGAAGAAAGAAGGATAGAAAAACCATTTATTTCGCCACGACACACAGCAAGAATTTAGGAACACACAAAAAGCCCATGGTGTTTCGCGGCGCAAAAGGCTGGAGCTCAGCTTAATACCGTGGACCGGGCACAGAGGCTCGAGTCCACGGCGCTGATTTTAAGCACCAGCCCGTATAGTACGTACTAGTTATACACCTACGGTAACGCTGCTCAGAGCACAGCGTGGTGTAAATAATAAAATTATTATAAAAGGGTAAACAAAATCAACAGAAACGATTACTGCCAAAAATCTAAATAATAAGATAATGGATACAAAATAAATAATTAAAATAATAACAAGAATAAAATTACATTATACATACATATTAATAACAATAGCACGTAGTGATACTAAATATAAATCCATTCAAAAACAATAACGTTGTTGTCATTGTTCGGATTACACGCTAATAATTCTACTCGACTGCTTATTTTACCACCTTGGAGTCTTCTACAACATCACCCCTTCCCCCCTTAGTCCCCCTAAAATCCCCAATAAACAAATGCTAACAACATATAACAAAGTGCAGGTTTACCTCCGACAGGTCGATCCTGAAGCGAGACAGTCAATCGCTGGAGGAGCCAGGAGTCACTCTCGCCAGCTACAGGAGCAAGTCACTGGAACAGAGGGAGAAGGAGTACGAGAGGGTGCGACGGAGGATATTCAGCTCGGTAAGAGGACTTTTTAATAATATTTAATCACTCATGATTTAATTCGGGGTTCCAACATGTGGCCCCTCGATCGCCGAAGCTGTCTAAAGCCGAAAATACTTAGGCGGTTTGATAAGTCCGTGACTTTGAATAAATCCTTTTTTTGCGGCGAATAAACATTTTTTTTTTTACATAATACGGTATTTGCCAACTAGTCAAATTCTATACTTTTTTCGAACTGTCAAAAACGAATAAAAAATTCTATGAATTTTGTACGAGATTCTGTATATCTTAAACATTTGCTGGAAAAAATACTAAAATTTAACAATACATATTTTAAATATGTAAAATTAATTAGTTTTGTATATGTTTACAGCAAGACGAGGCGCAATGGCCGTGGTTGACGTCGGGTCCTATCAAACTGCTTACAGCTGAAGGCAGGAATAAGCTACTCAAGGTAAAAATCTATAATTTACAATACAAGGCTACTATATTGGGGCCTACCGTATTTTTGCTTACAAGGTGGCGCTATTGTGCACCTCTCGTTGTTCTACCAATAGGGAATTAGCTAGTGTCACGCCATTGGATGTTCAATATTTGACAGCTACTGTGATTGGACAAAAATTGCCCTTAAGCCTCAAAGAGCCATCATACCACCACGGATAGGGCCAGATAGGGCTGATGCCGATACGGAGCCGCGGAAGACTTAACGGGTTACCGGGGCTCCGGCTCGAAGTGCAGGAGAAGGAACGGGGTGGTTTTTAGTCAGCAAGAGTCTGACACTCCCTCCCGCCTCACTCAGGCGGGAGAAGTTATTGATGATTTTCCCCCCTTTAAAAAAACCTTTGGGTCACTACAATATTGTTTATTGCTACGTAGTCCGTGGAGTCGTTGTGGCCCGTAGGTTTGAGACACCCGCTTTTCATGCATGACAGTTTGATACCAACCAAAGGCAATGAGGCTTATAATTACAAATTACAAGATTTGTAATTAGAAATTATAAATTATAAGTCTAGGTTTCCTCATCATATGTTCCTTCACCGTTTGTCAGTGGTGTCTAAATAATCTTAGAAAGTACATATAACTCGGAAAAAGTCACATTGACACTTGCCGTTGGTAGGTCTCATGCATGAAAAGCGGGCGTTTTAAACTTCCAGGCTAACACGACATCAGTAACGAAGGAGATTTCTACATAGATGAATTGGTTTCCAGGTCCAATCCCTAGAAGGCAGCGGTCCTCCGAGCGGGTCGTGGCGCGCGGCGCGGGGCGCGGTGTCCAAGTCTCACAGCTTCGGCGGGTACACGCACGCAGACCCCGCGCCGCCCCGCGTACTCAGCAGACAGGGTATGTACACTACATTGGTCCCCCGAGCGGGTCGTGGCGGGGGGGTCCAAGTCTCACAGCTTCGGCGGGTACACGCACGCAGACCCCGCGCCGCCCCGCGTACTCAGCAGACAGGGTATGTACACTACATTGGTCCCCCGAGCGGGTCGTGGCGGGGGGGTCCAAGTCTCACAGCTTCGGCGGGTACACGCACGCAGACCCCGCGCCGCCCCGCGTACTCAGCAGACAGGGTATGTACACTACATTGGTCCCCCGAGCGGGTCGTGGCGGGGGGTCCAAGTCTCACAGCTTCGGCGGGTACACGCACGCAGACCCCGCGCCGCCCCGCGTACTCAGCAGACAGGGTATGTACACTACATTGGTCCCCCGAGCGGGTCGTGGCGGGGGGTCCAAGTCTCACAGCTTCGGCGGGTACACGCACGCAGACCCCGCGCCGCCCCGCGTACTCAGCAGACAGGGTATGTACACTACATTGGTCCCCCGAGCGGGTCGTGGCGGGGGGTCCAAGTCTCACAGCTTCGGCGGGTACACGCACGCAGACCCCGCGCCGCCCCGCGTACTCAGCAGACAGGGTATGTACACTACATTGGTCCCCCGAGCGGGTCGTGGCGGGGGGTCCAAGTCTCACAGCTTCGGCGGGTACACGCACGCAGACCCCGCGCCGCCCCGCGTACTCAGCAGACAGGGTATGTACACTACATTGGTCCCCCGAGCGGGTCGTGGCGGGGGGTCCAAGTCTCACAGCTTCGGCGGGTACACGCACGCAGACCCCGCGCCGCCCCGCGTACTCAGCAGACAGGGTATGTACACTACATTGGTCCCCCGAGCGGGTCGTGGCGGGGGGTCCAAGTCTCACAGCTTCGGCGGGTACACGCACGCAGACCCCGCGCCGCCCCGCGTACTCAGCAGACAGGGTATGTACACTACATTGGTCCCCCGAGCGGGTCGTGGCGGGGGGTCCAAGTCTCACAGCTTCGGCGGGTACACGCACGCAGACCCCGCGCCGCCCCGCGTACTCAGCAGACAGGGTATGTACACTACATTGGTCCCCCGAGCGGGTCGTGGCGGGGGGTCCAAGTCTCACAGCTTCGGCGGGTACACGCACGCAGACCCCGCGCCGCCCCGCGTACTCAGCAGACAGGGTATGTACACTACATTGGTCCCCCGAGCGGGTCGTGGCGGGGGGTCCAAGTCTCACAGCTTCGGCGGATACACGCACGCAGACCCCGCGCCGCCCCGCGTACTCAGCAGACAGGGTATGTACACTACATTGGTCCCCCGAGCGGGTCGTGGCGGGGGGTCCAAGTCTCACAGCTTCGGCGGGTACACGCACGCAGACCCCGCGCCGCCCCGCGTACTCAGCAGACAGGGTATGTACACTACATTGGTCCCCCGAGCGGGTCGTGGCGGGGGGGTCCAAGTCTCACAGCTTCGGCGGGTACACGCACGCAGACCCCGCGCCGCCCCGCGTACTCAGCAGACAGGGTATGTACACTACATTGGTCCCCCGAGCGGGTCGTGGCGGGGGGGTCCAAGTCTCACAGCTTCGGCGGGTACACGCACGCAGACCCCGCGCCGCCCCGCGTACTCAGCAGACAGGGTATGTACACTACATTGGTCCCCCGAGCGGGTCGTGGCGGGGGGTCCAAGTCTCACAGCTTCGGCGGGTACACGCACGCAGACCCCGCGCCGCCCCGCGTACTCAGCAGACAGGGTATGTACACTACATTGGTCCCCCGAGCGGGTCGTGGCGGGGGGTCCAAGTCTCACAGCTTCGGCGGGTACACGCACGCAGACCCCGCGCCGCCCCGCGTACTCAGCAGACAGGGTATGTACACTACATTGGTCCCCCGAGCGGGTCGTGGCGGGGGGGTCCAAGTCTCACAGCTTCGGCGGGTACACGCACGCAGACCCCGCGCCGCCCCGCGTACTCAGCAGACAGGGTATGTACACTACATTGGTCCCCCGAGCGGGTCGTGGCGGGGGGGTCCAAGTCTCACAGCTTCGGCGGGTACACGCACGCAGACCCCGCGCCGCCCCGCGTACTCAGCAGACAGGGTATGTACACTACATTGGTCCCCCGAGCGGGTCGTGGCGGGGGGTCCAAGTCTCACAGCTTCGGCGGGTACACGCACGCAGACCCCGCGCCGCCCCGCGTACTCAGCAGACAGGGTATGTACACTACATTGGTCCCCCGAGCGGGTCGTGGCGGGGGGTCCAAGTCTCACAGCTTCGGCGGGTACACGCACGCAGACCCCGCGCCGCCCCGCGTACTCAGCAGACAGGGTATGTACACTACATTGGTCCCCCGAGCGGGTCGTGGCGGGGGGGTCCAAGTCTCACAGCTTCGGCGGGTACACGCACGCAGACCCCGCGCCGCCCCGCGTACTCAGCAGACAGGGTATGTACACTACATTGGTCCCCCGAGCGGGTCGTGGCGGGGGGGTCCAAGTCTCACAGCTTCGGCGGGTACACGCACGCAGACCCCGCGCCGCCCCGCGTACTCAGCAGACAGGGTATGTACACTACATTGGTCCCCCGAGCGGGTCGTGGCGCGCGGGGTCTGGGTGTCATGTGTATGTGAACTTGTATGTTTGTAAACACACCCACGACACAGGAGAAAGTCCTAGAGTGGCACAACATTTTTTTTTTTAATCTTACAGTAAAACAATCAAATAGGTATTCTAAAATTTGTATTTATGTACACACAACATTAAGGACAACACATATATAACATTAAAGTACAAAGCCACCACCTATTCCTCTTGGAATTTCTTCCTGTGGACCTGGGGCAGGAAAGGTAATAATAATATAATGACAATAATATAATAAATAACCTGACATAGTGGTGATAGACCGACAAGTACGCCGCACGATGATAATCGATGTCACCATTCCCCATGACGAGAACCTCGTGAAAGCTGAGAAAGATAAACAAATAAAATATCTAGACTTAGCTCACGAGGTTGTCGACATGTGGAGTGTGGATTCGGCTATCATTGTGCCGATAGTCGTGTCGGCCAATGGGTTAATCTCTAAAAGCCTCGACATCCATCTTAGGAGGCTGACGTTAGGTGGATGGATCAAGGGCCTGATACAGAAGGCAGTTCTCCTAGAAACGGCACGTATCGTGAAGAGGTTTCTGTCTCTGGAGCCCTAACCACCGGTAGCTTGGACCATGCTCCCGCTACTGGTCGGCTCCTATTTTTTATATTTTTAAATATTATTTTTATTTTATAAGTAGTGTTTAAAAATGTAATTTATAGAGAATTTTAAATAAATATATGTATATAATGACACAGTGTGTAATATAGTAACAAATAAAAAATTGGCATAGGAAACAGACTTAAAACTAAACAGATAAAAAAACCAAACAAATACATACAAAATATAAACTATACATATAAATGAAGAAATGTACATATTATCAGGAGGAGAGGAAGATTTCTCTCACTCATCTTTTAAAGATAGCGATAGACTCGGCGTCCCGCATGATAGGCGGGAGCGAATTCCACAGTCTCACTGCATGAATGGATAAGGAGTAGGAAGGTTTTGCTTTGTACTAGACAGATTTCTATACATGTTTTTGTTTCAAGTGTGTTTTGTATTGAAATAAAGCATGATATTAGAATATCATGATATTTTCTTAACTGCATGCCGATAGGCGAAACATAGCGCACTATTATTATGTATGCTTCATCCTGTATTATGATTACCTATGTTTGCAATAAATAACTTTGACTTTGACTTTGACTATTCCAGGTGACCTAGCGTCCAGTAGCTGGCGCCTGTCCCCGTCCAGCTCGGGCTACAAGACGCTCAGTCTGCGCAGCACCGACTCCGTCACACCGTCGCCCACTGGTCGGTATAATAATTGTAAAACCCACTTATAGTCGCATATTCAAATAAATTCACATTGGTTTAAAAAAATAGTCACGGTTGTCACTCGTAAAATTCAATGCCACGATATAATAATATCGAAAGAGTGAGTTTTAAATTAGTTTTTTTAAATTATTTTATAAATATTAATTTATTAAATTGGTACAATTGTATTGAATATTTGATTTATCTTAATAAATTTTGATTTGTTTTAATAAATGTTTTGGAGACAAGCCTCGCGTGTAATTTATGTGGTTATAATTGTTACAAAAGTGGTTGTATACTTGGTAAGTTAAAGTCTTCAAGGCCCGAGTGAATAGGTTGCTTATAGGACGACGTGCTCCATCATAGACCGCATCATCGCTTACCCCCAGGCGAGATAGTGGTCAATCGTCGGCCCAGCAAATTTAAAGTAAACCGATTGTTTGTCCGTCAGGCGGCGCGAGCCCGGAGCCGGGCGCGGCGGGCGTGGTGTGGTGCGTCACGGACCTGGCCGCCGTGCCGTCCGGCGCCGTGGTCATACACCCGCAGGTACTGCGGCGGTACTGGTTCTACTTCACACATACATACATTACTTCACGCCTGTCCCCATGGGGTAGGCAGAGACTATCGATGTTTGCTAGGTGCCATAAAAAAAAATTTTTGTTTAGTTAGTATGGCACCTAAAATATATAAGGGTTCGATTTCCGGATCGGGCAACAGAGTTACGAGCGAGTACGGAGTCTGGAATTGTGCCCTGTATAAGGCAATAGGCTCACCCCTATTACATCGGACTCATAACATAAAATGAAAAGTAGGTGTTTCATTGCCCAGTGGCATAATGTGCACCTCTGCCTACCCCTTCGGGAATAAAAAGCGTAATGTTATGTTTATGTGTTTCAAACGTAAAGAATTATCTCGGAAATGTATATACACAAAACATAGTTTCAACTACTAAACATAGTTTAACAAGTCAATTTTTTATGTGCTTAATGTTTCAGACGGGACGTCCACTCACCAACCCGGACGGATCAATATACCAGTTTGACCCGGCCAACCCGCCCGTGTTGTACGACACGGGCATCGAACAGGATGACCAGCAGAAAGTGAGTTCTAAATAATATTTTAGATTTCAAACAAATAACGATGAAGTAACATGAACTGAGTGCCAAGCACGAATAACTATCGCATTCGTAACGTAATAGTATCGAGCGCGTTAGGCGCTCTGATTGGCCGGCTCAAGTGAACCAACCAATCAGAACGCTTAACTCGCTCGATACTGTTACGATACGAATGCGATAGTTATTCGTGCTTGGCCCTCAGTAAATTGTCCGGTTCGATTCCTAGCTAGTTAGTCAGAGACTGCGAGTTTTAATCCCATGAATGTTTTTTTTATGGCATAAGCCGGTAATCGAGCAGATGCATCACCTGATGGTAAGATCGGCGTCGCCCATGAACACCTGGTACACCAGAAGCGTTACAAGTGCGTTACCGGCTTTTCTAAAAACCCTTATTTGATAAGGGTTGATTGTGCTATAAAAGTTTTTAATTAGTGTTATATTCCAAGGTAAATATTATACTCTTAAGACGTCGCCCATGGACACGCGGGACATTAGCCGCGGTACAAGTGCGTTACCGGCCTTTTGGGGATTAGGAATTTGAGAATTGTTGGGGATTCAGTGATTATGCAGATTTGGGGTATAATTGGGCCTCATCATCACCACATTTTGTTTTACAGATGGATTCAAGCAACGAGAAGCGTCGCGGTAGATTGGAGAAACAACATTCATTTATTGATAACGGTAACTTACCTTATGTAAATTATTTGTCTATACTTTTATCTATATCTATACATATTACGGTTTCACGCGCTCTGCTCAGCTCCTATTGGACGTAGCGTGATGTTTTATAGCCTATAGCCATCCTCGATAAATGCGCTATCCAACACAAAGAGAATTATTCAAATCAGACTTGTAGTTACGGAGATTAGCGCGTTCAAACAAAAAAAAAACAAACTCTTCCGCTTTATATAATATTATAAGATATAATAAAATCTTAGGAAAGTGAAAACTATACATCGAATATTTTTTTTTTAATGAATGATTTGGGCGTGATCTACAGTCGATACCGAAGCTAAAAATAATACAATCTCGTACAAAATTCATAGAAAACTATCGTTTTTGACAGTTCGAAACAAGTATTGAATTTGACTAGTCGGCGAGTACCCCATTGAAGCGTCCTTAAGCTAGTACAGAGACATATCGAAACGAGTATGCGTTCGACGCTCTTAATTGGCCGGTGCCAATAAATCAACCAATCACAGCGCCGAACGCGTACTCGTTACGATTACTTTAAACTAATACTACTAAGGCTCCTGATTGGTTGGTTCATAGGAGCCGGCCAATCATAGCGCCGAACGCGGTCTCGTTTCGAATACTTTAGACGTACATCAAACTCGTACCAAAGCCTCAGAACTTTGTTGTTTTACATAATATGAGATGTTTCGCGTCCTGTGTAATCCGAATAAATGTACAATGATAATCTTTTTAACTAATCCATTGCAAAAGCAATCCTGTCTTCATATAATTAAAGTATACATTTCGTTTAGATTGCGATTGCCAGCCGAGCGAGGAATGTCGCGGGAAATGTTGTTGCGAGTGTCGCCGGCAAGACGCGAGTCAAGGAAACACTGCTGGAGATAAGGTAAGGGGTGTACGATACCCGGATTGAGTATATTTATTATACAAAGATTACCCGGATAGTTTTTAATATAAAATTTGTTATTTCAATTAACGGATAGTTATTTAACGGACTGCCTCATTCGCCGAGTGGTCGCAATTGCAACTGCCGGGCAAGGAGTCTCGGGTTCGATTCCCGGGCCCAGAAAAGTTTTACTGGGTTTGTAAGAACCTCAGTAGTAGCACGGAGTCTGGAATTGTGCCCGGTATATGGCAATAGGCTCACCCCCTATTACATGAGACTCATAATATAAATAGTGAAAAGTGGGTGTTACATTGTACAGTGCCACTGTACATTAAGTGCCGTAATGTATACCTCTGTCTACCCCTTCGGTGCTAAAAGGCGTGATGTTATGTTATATTCATTTAGCAGAATTCTATTTTGTAAAAACCGCCGATAATAAGTCCTAATAGATATAGAAATAAACATTATAATAACATCTTATTTCAAAATATTGTGTTGGAAAATTTTGTTGTATTCATTGTTTTGTATTCTACTGTATTTTTTTGTATGGGATAAGCCGGTAACAAGCAGACTGATCGCCTGATGGTAAGATATCCGCGACGCCCATAGACACCTGGAACACTACAAGCGTTACAAGTGCGTTACCGGCCTTTTGGGGATTAGGAATTTGAGGATTGGGGAGGGGAGTAATTGGGCCTCCGGTAACCTCATTCACACTGAAATACAACGCAATTTTTGATTCACTGTGGTTTTCTGCTCGGCCGTGGTATCACTCCGGTTGAGCCGGCCTAGCAGTGCCGAAGCATGGCTCTCCCACATTTAAAAATGTAAATTATAAACTTTAGGAAGCTTAATCTGGGTTAAATTTCATAATTCTTGATAACAATTATGATTTCAAATCAAAGTTATCAACGAAATTTTCCAAATCAATAATTTTTGGCAGTATCATCTCATTAAACATAATTTCTCCCAACCAGGAACCGATCCCCAAACCAGCAACACCAATAGAAACGAACACACAAACAAGCACAAATACACAAGAAACACAACACGAACCGACCAATCGGCAACCAGAAACATACGAGCCAGCCAATCAGCAGCCAGTATTCGAACCAACCAATCACAAAGTTTATGAACCGCCACGAACGTTTGAACCGGCCAATCAGAACACTCATAGCAATGTGTTGAATAATCGACCTGTGAAATTGACCCATGACGGACATGAAATGCAATATGCGCAGTATCAAGGGTATAGAACTGATGAGGTGAGTAAAAATTAATAATAAGAATTATTAAATATTATGTCTGTCTGTATGTTTAGATAATAAGATTGTCTTGTTGGTGGAATGGTTACAAGTCCGACTGTAGATGATCTCAGGTTCGATTCCTGGGTCGGGCAAAGTGTTGACTTTTATCACATTGAAATCACACATAGGTAAGTAGCTCTTATAAAGTGTACGTTACGTTTAATATGAACGTATCTGCTTACACGCTTAAAATAAATAAATAAATAAATAAAAAAGTCTTTTATTTCTTACTTCAAAAATTTACAAGGTATATGCTTATTTACTAGGTATGCTAATCAACTTATGAACTTAACTTTATTAGAACTAAAAATATAAAACAATAAACACATAGTATTTCTTAACTATCTTAGTAAGAACCCCTCGTTCTCGAAGGTGAAGGCCTCCTCTAGAGATCCAACTATCCCTGTCTTTTGGTATTTCCATCCACTGTTGACCAGCAACTTGCATGATATCGTCTGCCCAGCGAGCAGCTGGTCTCCCTCTGTTTCTATTTCCGGATGGACCGTTCCAACACGTAATGCGGTGGGTCCATCTATTGTCTGTTGACCTGACTATGTGACCAGCCCAACGCCATTTCAGTTTTTTGCAGTAACTTTTGTAATTTTTCTTATATTTTTGCGGCACTTTTTGGATTTTTCTAATCTATACTAATATTATAAAGAGGAAAGATTTGTATGTTTGTATGTTTGTAATGAATAAACTCAAAAACTACTGGACCGATTGCAATGATTTTTTTCACCATTAGAAAGCTGCATTATTCAGAAGTAACATAGGCTATATAATATCACGCTAGGTCCTATAGTTGTGGAGCAGTAACCCAAAATGTTTTAAAAACGGTGGAAAAGTATCGTTTCTGAGGCCTTCCATGGCGTGCGCTGACCATATAGTTAAAGTTATACAAAAATGCTCTATACAGAAACTCAGGCAATGTGATGGGAGTAAGTAAATGAAATCCGGAAAAATATTTTCAAAAGGTAAATACTTTCTAAATAAAAAAAAAACTGAGAATAAATATAAATAAAACGTAAAACTATGTAAAAAATCTTAAGTCCCCCCGTGCGAAGCCGGGACGGGCCGCTAGTTTTTAATAAAGTCCTTTCCATGGCTCTGACACGATCTAATTTTTAATTTTACGCGTTGTGTGAGTTTCCAAGTTTGGCAAGCGTAGGTTAATGATGGTAGTATACACGAGTCCATGATCTTTTGTTTAATTACAATTGGCATTTCACTTTTCATCACTTCTTTCATGCTCCAAAATTTTTTCCACGCATTCGTAACTCCTCTTTCGATTTCGTGTTCATTTCTATGTACTTTAAATGAAATTTGCTTGCCTAAATAGATATATGTGTCTACATACTCCAGTGCGTCATTTTTAAGGTATACAGGATGTTTAGTGTAGTTTGTCATAATATTTGTTTTATTGCGATTTATCCTTAGACCTACCAGTCTGCTTACAGTGTCGAGGGCGCTTACCATTGACTGTATTGCATTGCATTGCATTGCTTACACGCTTATGACATAAATATTCGGATGTAAAAATGTATGGAACTGTCAAGTATTTGGTCTCGGGTTCTATTCCCAGAAGATACTCAAAATTTTGCCAAGTCAGTCACTTGTTAGGCAATTGTATTTTCTTAAAACAAAATCTGACACACCATGAAATCTATCAAAATCCAGAATATACTTAAAATTTTGCCAAACGCTTGTCAGGCAATTATGATTTTATGAAAACAAAATCTAGAAAATTTGACAAACCACACCAATATTTCAATACCGAAACAAATCTAGCTCATGATCACGAAAATATCTTAACTTATTAATCCCCGTTATTCACAAATCCCCAGCTAACATCCCCGCACATGGGCAACCACTACGTGTCCCACGAGGTCAACATGCAAGTTATGCAACACAAGATGCAACCCATGCCGCTACAAGACCCTAATATGCGTGAGTATTATCTATATTATATATATATATATATATATAAAGACTAGCTACTTCCGCGCGGTTTAACACGCTCTGCTCAGCTCCTATTGGTCGTAGCGTGATGTTTTATAGCCTATAGCCATCCTCGATAAATGCGCTATCCGACACAAAAATAATTATTCAAATCAGACTTGTAGTTACGGAGATTAGCGCGTTCAAACAAACAAACAAATAAACAAACAAAAAATCATACTCTTCCGCTTTATATAATAGTATGAGATGAATTTCCCTTCGTTAGTCTCGCAAGAACTCGAGAACTGCTGAACTGACTTGGATAATTTTGGTCTTAAATTGTTTGTGGAAGTCCAGGAAAGGCTTAAAAGGTGAGAAAAAGATTTAGGCGGTACGTAATTTGCCGGGTCAGCTAGTATTAGTATTATATATTTATTACTAACTTTTACCCGCGGCTTCGCTCGCGTCACAAGGGGATAAAAAGTACCCTATTATTTAATCCGGACTCCTAACTTTACGTGTGCAAAAATTCAAAGCAATCGGTTTAGTAGTTACGGCGTGAAAGCGGAACAAACAAACAAACTCACTTTTCGATTTATAATATTAAGTAAGGATAATAATTTCTGCGCGGTGTTCACACGCTCTGCCCGGCTCCTATTAATAATTGATTGTTTTGTTAATACCGTTTGACAGGAGCGATGCCGCTATCCAATATGAGTAGCATGGTGTACCAGGCGCCGATGCCCCAACCGTACCCGTACCCGTGCAGGGTGGTGAGTATTGAAATATACATTTTTTTATAGCATAAGCCGGTAAACGAGCCGACGGATCACCTGGTGGTAAGCAATCAGCGTCGCCCATGGACACCTGGAACACCAGAGGCGTTACAAGTGCGTTACCGGCTTTTGGGGATTAGGAGTTTGAGGATCGTTGGGGATTCAGGAATTGGGGAGATTGGGGAAGGGGAGGGTAATTGGGCCTCCGGTAACCTCACTCACAAGACGAAACACAACGCAAGCGTTACTTCACGTCGGTTTTCTGCTCGGTCGTGGTATCACTCCGGTCGAGCCGGCACATTCGTGTTCATTAATGCCACTGTACAATGTAACACCCACTTTTCACTATTTATGTTATGAGTCCCATGTAATAGGGGGTGAGCCTATATGTTGCCCATAGACACTTGAAATACTAGAGGCGTTAAAAGTGCGCTACCGGCCTTTTGGGTTAGGAGATTAATACACATTGTGTTTCCAGGAGCCGTCTCTGCAGATGTACCCGCCAGTACTCCCGCCAGAGGAACAGAAACTCGCGCCCTCACCGCATACCAACGAAACTGCTTTCAGAATCGGTGAGATTTGTTATTTATTTATATTATTTACTACGATACCGATAGTTTTTTGCGTAAAACGATACCGCATTCAGCGCTCTGATTGATTGGTTCATTGAAGCTGGCAAATCAGAGCGCAGAACACAGTCTCGGTTTGATTACTTTCAAGGTAAATAAAACTAGTACCTAAAAGGCCTCAAATCTAGTCAAACATAGCCTTAATGACATACACACTCTAGTCTATTAATTAAGCCCTACCGAAGACAAGATATTTTGTAACACAAGATAACATCACGCCTTTTATCCCCGAAGGGGTAGGCAGAGGTGTACATTACGGCACTTAATGCCACTGTACAATGTAACACCCACTTCACTATTTATGTTACGAGTCCCATGTAAGCCCATGTAAGTCCCATGTGAGCCTATTGCCATTTACCGGGCACGATTCCAAACTCCGTGCTACTACTGAGATTTTTTTTGAAAAAACCCAGTTATACTTTGTTCGACCCAGGAATCGAACCCGAGACGGTATTTTATTTAATACTAGCGGCCCGTCCCGGCTTCGCGCGGGGGGACTTAAGATTTTTTACATAGTTTTACGTTTTATTTATATTTATTCTCAGTTTTTTTTTATTTAGGAAGTATTTACCTTTTGAAAATATTTTTCCGGACTTCATTTACTTATTTCATTTATTTTATTAATTATTTTCTTCTTAAATAGGAACCTACCTATTTTGTTGTTGTTTGTTTTGGTTGAGGTAAAAGTTTGTTTTTAAATTGTTTTTTTACATTTATTGAAAAATATTTACATTTTTTTTTTTTTTTTTCTTTGTTGTTTTAAGGTTTTTTTTGTTTTTCTTTTACTTACCTAATAGGTATCTTTTGGATGAATTAATAGTCTTAAGGTAACCGATTGAACAATTCAAAAGTTATCTAGAGCAAACTTTTATAAGGATTGAACCATTCATTAAAACGATTGTTATGGGTAAACTATAAAAGGTAGACATATGCTCTCGCGGACTTTTTTAAAAATAATGTTAAGATGAACAATTCATCTATAGAACATTTTTGTATAACTTTAACTATATGCTCAGCGCACGCCACGGAAGGCCTCAGAAACGATACTTTTCCCCCGTTTTTAAAACATTTTTGGTTACTGCTCCACAACTATAGGACCTAGCGTGATATTATATAGCCTATGTTACTTCTGAATAATGCAGCTTTCTAATGGTGAAAAAATTATTGCAATCGGTCCAGTAGTTTTTGAGTTTATTCATTACAAACATACAAAAATACAAAAATACAAATCTTTCCCCTTTATAATATTAGTATAGATATAGATTTTGTAATAATTTTAAAATGATTTTTATCGTTGTTTGTGTCAGACCCGAGCTATCCGTACGCGGCAGTGGACTACACGGGGTGCGGGGCTTGTGTCGATACATCCATGCACCGGAGGTATGTATTGGACATTTAGATATAGTGTACGGTCACTGTTAGGGAGACGAGTTAAACACACGAGAGATGCTTCATAACCGAGTTTATTATGATATTAAGTAATATAATTAAAGACTTTACATACACACTTACATTTAGCACTTATACCACTATAATAGTTGCATAGTTTCACTGTTCCATGACAACCTGGAGTAATGAACATACGTGTGATAAGTGTGGGAGAGCCATGCCTCGGCACGAATGGACCGGCTCGACCGGAGTGATACCAACGAGCTGGACTCCATACTGACACGAAGTGTGTGAAGGCAGTGGAGGCTCAATTACCCCTCCCCACAATTTCCCCAATCCCCGAATCCCCAACAGTCCTCAAGATTAATATTATCCGGATTTTTGGAGATTACGAATTTGAGGATTGTCGGGGATTGGGGTTATTGGAAAGGGGATAATTGTGCCTCCACTGCCCTCAGTCCCACGACTGCGTGTCAGTATGGTGTACAACTCGTTGGTATCACTCCGGTCGAGCCGACACTGCAGTACCGAAGCATGTTTATTTATTCATACATATTACGATAACATTTTGAAAGTAATTTTCAAATGCATACATACTCCCTACGTAATTCTGAGATTTCATCCTACATTATGTATTTGGTTTGAATAAAAAAATGAAGACATTTATGATTTTTTTTTATAATATTTCAGTTACAGCGTCCCGTACGGGCAGATGGAGGTCCCGGCACTGCCCCCGCACTACCCGGCCCTCGGGAACATGGTCCTGCCGCAGGCACATCTACAACCATACCCGGTCAGTTCACGTCACAAATATTATATGTCATTATGCTATCATAATTGGGTACTTTCCTTAATTAAAAATAAATTATTTCGACTGTCCAAAACAATACAATATTAAAAAATAATCACACTTTCAGTAGTTGATTATAGCACCAACACAATTTTAGTTTTTTTCTAGCTATTTTTAAAAAAATGAGTATGCTGTTTGATGCTAAAAAACGTGACGTCACAATACACAATTTCGTACAAAATTCATAGAAAACTTTCGTTTTTCACAGTTCGAATAAAGTATTGAATTTGACTAGTTGGCGAGTACACAATTTGAAAAGTCGTACAACAAACATTGTTGTTTGAAACAATGATAAATAGCAACAGCCATATATTACGATCTAGTATCTATAAAGCAATCTCAATAGTATAATAATTAACACATAACATCACGCCTTTTATCTCCGAAGGGGTAGGTAGAGGTGCGCATTACAGCACTTAATGCCACTGTACAATGTAACACCCACTTATCTCTATCTATGTTATTAGTCCCATGTAATAGGGGGTGAGCCTATTGCTATACACCGCGCACAATTCCAGACTCCGTGCTACTACTAATTAACTCAATATTCATATTGAAATTATTATTATTCTCCTCAGCAATACCAAGAGCAAGTCCCGTGGCAGGTCCCCCCCGCGGGGGGTCCGGTGGCGCCCCCCAAGGCGTGCGACCTGTACCCGCTGCAGTGCGTGCAGTACCCGCCGCACTCATACCCGCACTACAACATACTCTACCCGCAGGTCAGTTATACATTTGATTTATAGGTTACGCCAGTAAACTATAGGACGGATCACCTGATGGTAAGCAATCGGCGTCGCCCATGGACAATCAAAACACCAGAGGCGTTACAAGTGCGTTACCGGGATTGGGAATTTGAGGATTGTTGGGTATTCGGGGATTGGGGAGGGATGGGAGGGTAATTAGGCCTCAGGTTATACCCTTCAGGAAATACGGACTGACAAAGAATTCCACTCTTTAGTAGGACGCACAAGGAAGATTGAAGGAGTTGTTAAAAAATAAATTTTATGAACAAGACTAGAAACATTAACACAAACTCCTGTATCAAAAACGTCAAAAGAAGTCAAAATCATTTACTTCAGTTAGACCAGGAAGGCATTTTTGAATTCCAAAACAAAATATTGAAATATTTAAAAAAAAGTCAGTCTGTCACTCAGTCCTCTAGTGAAGTTATTTGCTCGTTCCAAGGTGTAGATTCCTATGGAGATGAACTCTTTTCTACTGTTTATATCCTACATTTATTATCACTTCAATTTTTCGCCTTCTTTTTCGTAAATAGACATGTATAAAACACTATAAATTATAATCTAAATTTTTCTGACAAATCCTGTAATAGTGCATTTCTTTATTCAAGACTTAAAAGACGAAGAAATAACAATTTTCATTAATTATTATGTTTTCGGCTTGCGTAACTGTTAGACGAGGAACTCGACTAGTTTCAAGCCGTGCTAGAGGCTCATATTCATGAGCAGCATGTCGCGACCGACGCGGCGACTGTCGCTGCTACTACTACAGTTACATGTGGAAGCCGAAAACATGATAATTAATTTAGTATGTCCCATGCAAGTTTTAATATAATTAATATAATCGTATTAAATATGACGTGACGCAACGGCACGGGTGTCGCGGGTTCGATTCCCGCACGGAACAACTCTTTGTGTGATCCACAAATTGTTGTTCCGGGTCTGGGTGTCATGTGTATGTGAACTTGTATGTTTGTAAACGTACCCACGACACAGGAGAAAAATCCTAGTGTGGGGCAACGTTTTATTTTTTTAAACAGACCAACAGATAACATCAACTGAACTAATTATATGTTCCAGGTGATCCAACAGCCTTACCCGATATGCCAACCAATGTACCCAGTCATAGAGAAACAGCCTGAACAACGCAACTCCAAACACAACTCTATACACAACTCTATGCACAACTCAATATCAAACTCAGCCTGCCAGACACCGTTCCAGGACGAAAAACTAGCGGAGGACGAGAAAAAATCTAGACAAAATTCCGAAATTGCAGCCAAAATACAGCAAATCAAGACTCAGATGGCCCAATTAAATACTAAAGACGGAAAGGAAAGGGATTATAGGAAACGTGAGGATTATCGGCGCAGGAATAACGGGAACGGACTGTTGGGTAACTGTCCCGTTACAAACTATAATGGACGGGTTTTTGGGTGAGTTATATTTTTTATACATTTTTTTTACCCTCGGCTTCGCACGCATCACAAAAGAATAAAAAACCTATGTGACATATGCCAATACACACAGCGCCATCTATGCCAATAATTTCGTTTTCCCTCGAGAATACCAAATTTTTCCGGGATAAAAAGTACCCTATTATTTAATCCAGACTTCTAACTTTACGTCTGCAAAAATTCAAAGCAATCGGTTTAGTAGTTACGGAGTTAAAGCGGAACAAACAAACAAACTCACTTTCTGATTTATAATATTAGGATTGAGTACCGTCATTATAGACACAATTAAAGAACAATAGGTTGCGGTCACCGGTGTCCTCGCGGTGTTTTACAGTTTAATTCGCATGTAAACTTTACTTCTGCGATGTAGGATTTTTGTGACGTCATCCGTTGATTTCTTTTTTTTTCATCGATATTTGACGTGTGTGGCCACACTATAGTAAAATATATTACAAATGTATTGAATGAATGAATGAATGAATGAATGAATGAATGAATGTCATTTATTTCTCAGTACATGGTGCACACAGATCTTAAAATTAACAAAGTTCCACACATACTACCGTTACCGGTGTAGAAATATAAAATTGTAATAACAGTATTAATTTAAGTCTAATTAAAGAACAATTATATTAAAATTAGTATTATTATTATTGATAACAATTCAAATAAATTAAAACAGGTAAAGTCAGAAAATAAATTAGGAATGTCAATAAAATTAAGATGTCATGAAGAAATTATGTATCAGATATTGTAGTCAAATTTTAATATACTAAAAAGTCAATAAATTAATTGTCATAGCAAAACAGGAAGTCAGGTGAAAAATTTATAATTAATTTTGGTCAAAAAACATGGAGGCACTGATTAGCACGATGATACAATGATTTAAAAAGCTGCATACCTACAGCTGCTGTTACTTAGGAAGTCTCGGGTAGAATAAAAACTCTCCTGAACCAACCACTTTTGTAAGGCACGACAAAACGGTTTATATGGCAGCTCGCTAATTCCTCGGGGTAGACAGTTAAATATGAGCGGCGCCATATATGCACAACTTTTCCTATAAAGCTCTAGTTTAGGGATGGGCATTTTCAGGGGCAGCTGAGTGATCAAGCGTCTGTTAGCATTATCGTTAGCAACGAACAAATAACTATGATATTTCACAAACTTAGCCACTTCGTAAATATAAATGCTAGGAACAGTCAACAATCCTTTAGATTTAAATACGGGTTTGCAAGAATCCGACCATCCCATGCCAAACATTGCACGAATGCACTTTTTTGGGCCACAAAGACCCTTATGATTTCAGAGGAGTTTCCCCATATGACGATACCATAACGTATTATGGAACAAATATATGCATGATACACCATAATGGAACTTTGAATTGATGTTACGTCTTTTATTTTCCGAAGTGCAAAGACAAACTTGTTAATTTTCTTGCATAAGTTGTTAATATGTTCCTTCCACGTGAAATGAGAGTCAAGAGTTACACCCAAAAATTTGGCATTATGAATCTGCTGAATAAGTGTATTATTATAACTTAAATTTAGTTCGATAGTTTTACTTTTAAATGTTTTAAAATTAATAATTTTAGTTTTTTCTATATTTATTTTTAATTTGTTAATACTAAGCCACCTAATAACATCATTTAAGGTTTTATTTATTTCAGCTTCATATGTAGCCCTATTTTTGCAATCCAAAATAATTGTTGTGTCGTCCGCAAATAAGACACATTCGTGTATAAGCGCACGTGGGAGATCATTGACAAAGATAAGGAATAACAAAGGCCCCAAAATACTACCTTGAGGTACACCAAAATAGTTGACTCTTGCTTGAGAATCGAATTTTATTACGCTATTACTTTTTTTGTCAAATTTAGTTATTCTAGTAAGCTGTTTTCTATTTTGCAAATATGATCGAAACCACGACAGTGATGAGCCTCTAATTCCACAATTTGCTAATTTTGAAAGGAGTAAGGAATGATCTACAAAGTCAAATACTTTACTCAAGTCTAGTAGTAAGGCGGATGTGGGAACTCCATTGTTAATATTGTTAATAATGCTGTTTACTAATGTGTAGGTGGCCAACTGTGTAGATCTGTATCTTCTGAAACCAAACTGTTCCTTTGCTAAGATGTCATATTTATCCAAGAAATTCAAGACTCTTTTGTACATAATCCGTTCAAATACCTTGGATATAACAGGGGTAAGTGCAATAGGTCTGTAATTGTTTCTATCGAGTTTTGATCCTTTTTTGTGTAGAGGTTTTATTATTGCCAATTTTAATTTCTCTGGAAAACATCCTTGTTCTAGTGAAAGATTAATTATATGTGCCAACGGTTCAGCTATAGACCTAGCTACAGTTTTCAACAAGATTGAATTAATGTCGTCATATCCTGCGGACTTAGAATTTTTCAAAGAATTAATTGTATTAAAAACTTCATTTGGATTCGTGGGACTTAAAAAAATACTATTTGCATTTGATTCAACATTATAAATATAGGGTTCCTTGCTAGTATGTGTATTCTTATGCACTATATTTATAAAAAAATCATTAAATGAATTGGCTATGTCCGACCCAGTGGATGCCAGATTATCACCATCTATAATGTTCTCGATACATTCACCACTACAATCATTATCACCCACATAACGTTTAACTATTTCCCATGCAGCTTTGCCTTTATTTTTAGAATTAGCAATGTACTTAAGATTGCTAAGACTCTGAAAGCTAGTGATACACCTCCTTAGTAATTTCGAATATTTTAAATAAGATTTTTTATTTACTTTGTTTTTATTTAAGTAATAGTTATAACGTAAGATTCGTTTATTTTTACAACTGATTTTTAACCCTTTTGATATGTAGGTTAATTTGCCACGTCTGAAACTCTTTTTTACTTTTATCAATGGGAAGCAAAGCTTATAAAACAATGTCAACTCGCTGTGAAGTGCATCGAAAGCTTCGCCTGTATCCGTCATATGATAGATTTCTGAAAAGGTAATGCTACTAATGCAATCAACAAACTTAGCTAAGTTACTTTTTCCAAGGTCATATGTTGTTGTAAAGTAGTGCCCAGCCATATTATCTTGCGGTTTGATCAGAAAGTTAATTGTTTGAGCTGTGTTGTGGTCTGAGAGACAAAAGTTATGGGTTTTACCTATTGCGGTGGAAATATTGCTTAAAATGTTATCAATACATTTGTTTAGCCGTGTCGGTTCCCGAATATGACATTGAAACCCGTAGCCAGCAATTGTTTCTACGAATTGAGTACTTATGTTGGTGTTCACTAGTGTATCAATATTAAAGTCACCACATATTACTATTTTATGTTTCTTCCGCCTAAGGATAGTCAAAGTTTCGTTAATTTTATTAAAAAAATAATGTATATTAGAGTTAGGGGTTCTGTAAATACAAATAATTATAAGTTTCAACTGTGTGACTTCTAAGCAACAAATTTCAAAATGTTTTTCAATGCTTAGCTCATTAATAGCCCGCAACTGAACCCCCTGCAAATCGTTTCTTAATAGTATACAAGTGCCCCCTCTCCGTTGCATTTTCCGAGAATAAATAGAAGATAAGTAAAAATTATTTAGTTTAAGAAATTGCTCCTCACCCCCGACAATAAAATGCTCCGTCAAGCATACGGCAATGACATGTTCATTTGACGTGTGCAACGCGTCAAGGGCTAGGTCAAGTTCATGCATTTTATTAAGTGCACCCGCTATATTTTGGTGTAAGATAGTACATGCTACGTTTCTACGATTACTTACGAAAAAACGGTTTCTGAAAAGTGTCAACAGAACAGTTATTTGCAGACAATTCGTTTTTAACGTTTTTAACAGGGGTTTTATTAACCACCGGGAAATAGAAGGGTATTGTGCCTTTACGTGGTTCATGTGCCTGGACTGCGGTGGAGAGGTTATGTGAGGTAATGTAATACCTTAAGTTACTAAAAATGGTACCCATACCGCGGTTATTTAGTACACCGCTGTGCTTATGGAACATTGTATCATCGTACCTTAAATTTAAGTTAGAATCATATAGTGTTGCGTAATTATACTTACAGTTATCAACATACAACAAATTATTAAAACATTCAATCCTTGAGTTATAAACATCGCTATGACCATTAAATTTATATGTGGGTAAACATAAAATAATATTCGTGTTATTTATCGACCTCAGTGCCTCGCGTATACTAATAACTAGTTCATAATAATTTACAGTTTGCTTAAAGTCTCTCTCTCCTATAAAAATTAAACAGTGGTCCAGGTTATTGTAGTGTAACAGTTTAGGTTTTAAATTACAAAGCAATTGTTTAATTCCACAGACAGTCATGTATTGTCAGACTTCTTGAAAAATTCTAGATAAATTACTGCCTCGTTGACCGAGTCGTAAGTGCGACTGCCGGGCAAGGGGTCTCGGGTTCGATTCCCGGGTAGGCCAAAGTATTACTGGGTTTTAAAAAAAAAGTCTCAGTAGTAGCACAGAGTCTGGGATTGTGCCCGGTATATGGCAATAGGTTCACCCCCTATTACATGGGACTCATAACATAAATAGTGAAAAGTGGTTGTTACATTGTACAGTGACATAATGTGCACCTCTGCCTATCCCTTCGGGGATAAAAGACGTGTGTTATATTATTATGATGATATAAATAAATGTTTGTTTTTATTGTATGCTTAGACGCGGTGGTACTGACGACAGACACCTGAGCTCGGCGGCGCGCGCCATCGTCGACTCTATCCGGAGTATGCAAGCCAAAAATACATGTAAGTATTTATGTACTATATCTATAAACAACATGTAACTTAAATAACGCACATCCTGAAAATAGTTTGTTCAGAATCGTTAACTGAATCGATTTATATAATTTTTAGTATAGGTAATTTTTTATCCCAAAAATAATTAAAACTACGGAAATTATTGTCATATTAACCCTGTATTGTTAAAACAAATCGAAATGGACCGTAAGTCAAAGCAATAAGACTTTTAAAACCGCAGTTTTATTTGTATTCATACAAATTCTATCATTCAATACAAAATAAAGAAAAATAAACCTTATGACAAGACCAGTAAGGATGCATGTACATGTTAAATTAAAAATTTAGTGTATGTATTATGATTATAACATAATATTCTAATTGGGGTGTTTGAGGGTGTGCGTTAATTACGTTACATGTTGTATATATGTACAAAGCCTTACGCCTGTCTCCCATGGCGGTAGGCAAAGCCTACGGACCGCCAATTGGGTAGTTTCCAGGGTATCAAAATTAAAAATCTAATTAGTCCGTCAGTTAGATAATGAAAAAATATTAGACACATATTTTTTTATTATCTCGTATTAAGTTGCAATACTTAAATAGAATGGCGCTAAGTTTAGGTGTGGGAGATCGTTACGTCATAACGTGCTACAAAATGTAGCACGCGACAATGTGACATCACACGATATTTCAAATCAATATATCGTCGAAAGTATTTAATTTTGTGAGAAGAAAAAATACGTGTCTAATGTTTTAAATTAATGTAGGTACCAGACGGACATTTCAATAAAATTTAGGCAATTACCCTATTGCTACGATTCTTAAATACTCTTTTCGCTTCATCAATAGTCATCAGTCATAAATGTTCATAATTAAAAGTGACACACGTCAACAGATGATTTGAGCATTAATCACCACGCTTGCTCAATGCGGGTTGGCGATTTCAAACTTGTAATTAGAAATTATAAGCCCAGGTTTCCTCACGATGTTGTCCTTCACCGTTTGTCAGGGGTGTCTAAATCATCTTAGATATATAATTGGAAAAAGTCACATTGGTACATGCTGTTGGTAGGTTTCGAACCCGCACTGGTGCATGAGAAGTCATGCCGCCACGACACTTTAAAAGTGACACAACATATAGTGGAAAGTTTAATTTCGAACAAAGGGCTTAGTAATGTGCTCCTAGCTTCACCTAGATTCACTGACGGACTGACTGACTGACTATTATTTATTTTTTAATTGTTGTCGTTTCAAAAGTACCAAATTAAGGTTTAATTGAATAAAACAGGTTAAAATGAGAACCACCTATTTGAAATCGGTTAAAAAAACAACTTCAGCACATATTTTTCTGTACACAGATCACCAAGACAATCGTCGCGACTACCAACGCTTCGACCACAAACAAGAGAGGCCGGAGTTCCGCCGTCGTGACAGAGAGGACAATAAGACCGTAGACAAGGACAGGCCCGGCGACGGACCAGTGGGGGACCGATACGACGCTAGGAATAGGGGACTCAACGTCAACGTGCCTGTTTATAGACAGCCTTATTTATTCAGACAGGTACGTTGTTGTTCGTATTCGTATCACATGGTAGATGACTTTTTTTAAGGCATATAAGCCGGTAAACGAGCAGAAGGTTCACCTGATGGTAAGCAATCAGCGTCGCCCATGGACTCCTGGAACTCCAGAGGCGTTGTGAGTTACCGGCCTTTTGAGGATTGTTGTGGATTCGGGGATTGGAGAGGGGAGGCGGGGGGGGGGGATTGCCTTCGGTAACCTCACACACAACGCTGTGGTTGTTTCGCGTCAGTTGTCTGCTCGTTGGTGGCATCACTCCGGTCGAGGCGGTCCAGCGGTGCCGAAGCATGGCTTTCACACACTTAAAGTCTGCTAGATTATTTAAAAACACACGTATTTTTTATTTTCTTACGGAAACAAATACTTTCGACGATATATTGATTGAAATATCGTGTGACGTCACTTTTGTGTACGTTTGTGAAAATAATTAAATCAAATTGGACCACCAGTTCCGGAGATTAACGCGTTCAAACAGCGTTGTACTTGTTGTACAAAATAAAATATAGTTCAAAGAATTTGACTTCCATTTGCAGTTTGTAATGTAATGTTTTTATCTAAAAATCGCGGGTTACTCAAAAAGTCAAAAAAGCTTTACCAGTTAGTGAGCTGCGCGACGTCGCCGCGACCGCGCACGCTGCTCATGAGGAAGAATCCCTCTGTGGTTCGAAACTAGTAGAGCTTTTATCAGTATATTCACGTGAGTAACCCGCGATTTTTAATTAATTTAGTATGTCTCACGATAGTTATTATAAAATACAACGAAAACGTTGCACGTTTGGTGCGGTGGCTGGGGCTGGGCGCAGCGTGTCGCGGGTTCGATTCCCGCACGTAGCAACTCTTTGTGTGATCCACAGATTGTTGTTCCGGGTCTGGGTGTCATGTGTATGTGAACTTGTATGTTTGTAAACACACCCACGACACAGGAGAAAGTCCTAGTGTGGGGCAACGATTTAAAAAATATTCTACTTATTTTAAATCTTGTATTACAGATGACACCCGGGACGTGGTGTCGACGTTCACCTGGAGCAGTACATCCAGGTTTGTATATAAAAACTTTTTTAGTATAAGTAGGTGGCGTCTTTCCTTTATTTTTCAAAAAAAATCCCAGTAATAGCACGGAGTCTGGAATTGTGCCCGGTATATGGCAATAGGCTCACCCCCTATTAAAGGTGGGTGTTACATTGTACAGTGGCATAATGTACACCTCTGCCTACCCCTTCGGGGATAAATGGCGTGATGTTATGTTATGTTATGTTATAAGTAGGTGGCGCTGGTGTAGTTTACAGTGCTGTTCATAATGCGTTATGCGTTCTTTAATGTATCCGCGCCTCATAAAAAATCTTTGTATAGAGAAAAAAATAATTTTTTGTTATATTTTCCAGTACTGAACCCACAGCGGCGACCACACCCGGACACGCGGAACCCACGTCGTTAACTACATATTCACAAAGCAATAATTATATGTACATACTACCTAAATACGGGGTCGGCAGAGATATAGGCTCTTAAACAAATAAAGGTACAAAAAATACGATTTGACAACTCAATAATAGCTTTGTATTAAACATGGATACTTTTATCTCGTACAAATACAGTATGAAAATGAAACCTTATTTGTAATGATGTGTCTGAGTACCAACAGTAACAAACTCAAACTCGTCGCGGAGAACCTAACGGGTAACCGGGGCTCCGGCTCGACGTGCAGGAGAAGGAACGGGGTGGTTTTTAGTCAGTAAGAGTCTGACACTCCCTCCCGCCTCACCCAGGCGGGCGCAGTCATTAGATGATTTTCCTCCGTTAAAAAAAACACGCAAAATCACATATTTTCACATTTTATAATAACGGAATTACCTATTATTTGAAGCAAGTATAACAGCTCATATATAGGACCCACTTATTTTTTAGTCAAATTTCCGTGGTGCTTGGTGACTAGGCTTAATTCACTCTGTCTCCTGCAGTAATTCATCGAGGAAAGTGGAAACTATCGTTTTTTTTTCTTGTCTTATAATATCTTGTGATTCATTTCGTTGCGGGAACCAAGACAGTTATTCAGGTCCCTGAGACGCGCCGGACTTCAGTGTTCCGATGTTTTCATGGTTGTATCTACTGTAGATCCTGGCTTACAGGAGTTGCAGCGGTATTGGGAGGTTGTGGCAGGCTTGTACAATTAAAAAAAACTTCCCCCAATGTCTACACATAACGAGGTTGAAGCCCCAAATACCAATTTTTAGTCAACAAAATGTACCTTTTTGAAAAAGAGTTATATCTCTGTCTACCCCATTAAGTCAAAACGTCAAAGGAAAACAAACGTAGTCGAAAAGATCTCATACACATGGATCTAGTCATTCATTTTTTTAAATAATAAATAAATAAATAAAATAAAATAAAAAAAAACAACAAAATCATAGATTAGTAAACGTCAACTCGTTACTTTTTTAAGTTTTTTTTTTTATTGAAACTACGAACCTCCTTTGACTCTATGGTTGACCATAACGTACGAATAAGTTTAACTTATTTAAGTATTTTAGGTTATTTTCGTCCGTTTTCCTTTTCTCTTTTTTAGTTTCTTGACCACTATGGGGATTTAGATTTTGAGAATAATACTCGGTTGATTAAATTATCATCAACTCCACTGCTATACTCTGGGCCTCCTCTACATAAGAGGGGTTTGCTATCATCTCTACAGACGGGTTGGAGACCGCAGTATAAAACGTTCAGCAGCTGTAGCCAAATGCCATTTAGCGCTTGTATACATGTAGAGGTAGAATAGAAAACCAAATTATATGGAATTGACGTAAATTTTGACACTTGTCAGTGTCATCCCCATATATTTTGGTTTCTACACTCTCTGTAGACAAGCGCTAAAGTGGCGTTTGGCTAAAGGCTCTGGTTTATCAGAGAGTGCTGCTGCCCGGTCTCTGTCTAATGTGTAGTCCCTTAGTCGGGTATACGACACCCGCGGGAAGAGTAGCGGTGTTGACAAATGTATACTACTCTGCTTGTCTCATGCCGGAATACTGAAACGTTACTCAATTTTAAGTCGCGCTTAATATAGTTCTGTCACTACAATTATTTTGTATAATTTCAGAAGTGGCACGATATTTAAGTACTGCTTAAAATTGGGTAACGTTTCAGTTTTCCGGTATAACTAAATAAGACAGTTATAATACATACTAGTAAAAAAATGTCTTAGTTCGATTCCCGATAATTATTCTCAGAAATTTTTCCCCCAATTACAATATTAGTCCTAAGTTACACATAAGTAAAACTGAAATTGTATTTTATTCAGTAAACATTGAATAAAAATTGGACTTGCAAATTGCAAGTAAAGTCTGCGATATTGACCCGCCCCCCTATTACATGGGACTTATGATATAAATAGTTAAAAAATGTTACAATGTATATATAAGTACTAGCGGACCCAACAGACGTTATCCTGCATATCCACTTGAATGTATAAACAAAAATTCGTTCAAACAGCTGTTTAGGATAAATAATCAGAGAGAGACCAGAGCAGAGCCATCTGCCGGGCTGATTTGTGAATCTAAACATTTCCCAGATCCCCTTGAACACATACAAAAAATTTCATCAAAATCGGTCCAGAGAAGTCGAGAGGTCGTTTGAGAGAAGTTCAGTGACATACGTGTGTATCACAGAAGAATTGTATATATAAAGATGAGGTCTTCGAACGAGTTATATTTTCGTTTTAAAGTAATTGCAATGACACCGCGTTCGACGCTTTTATTGGTTGATTCATTATAGCTAGCCGAATCAGAATGCCTAACACGAATAACTATCGCATTCGTAACTTATATGCCGAAATACTGAAACGCTACTCAATTTTAAGTCGCGCTTAAGTATAGTTCTGTCTCGACAAATTCTTTGTAAAATGACAGAGATGGCACGATATTTGAGCACGACTTAAAATTGAGTAACGTTTCAGTATTCCGGCATAAGCAGGGGGCTTACTCTTGAATCCAATTCCGATCGATCGATATTATTGATATTGTAAAATTTCGTACTCTTGAGTTACAACACTAGCGTCAAATGCATCCGTATTGCGTGGATATTGAATGGACTAAATGGTATTGAGTTCGGCTTTATATTCCGTACTCTGAATGCTATTTTAACAGCTACGATAGGGGTTGTATAGTTTTGACATTGAATACTTATTGAGTCTTTATTGGATTGAAATTGCATTGACATTGTGATTGGTTTCAAGAGTAAGCACCCAGGGCTGTCTAAATATAGGCTGGCTTGTTCTCATGTGGCCCGCGACATACATTATAATCTCAACAGCTTCATGTTAAGTGTAACAACAATAATATAATTCAGTGTATGATTTTGTATACAAATTTTGTTTGTGAGTAAAGAATACAATGTTAAACGTCATTACACAACTGAAAATATTTCTCTGGCCCTCCACCTTTTGTAAGAAATTTAATTAGCCCGTTGGCCGAGTGGTCGCAAGTGCGAGTCGGGCAAAGTATTACTGGGTTTTTAAAAATCTCAGTAGTAGCACGGAGTCTGGAAATGTGCCCGGTATATGGCAATAGGCTCACCCCCTATTACATGGGACTCATAACATAAATAGTGAAAAGTGAGTGTTACATTGTACAGTTGCATTAAGTGCCGAAATGTGCACTTACCCCTTCGGGTATAAAAAGGTATAAAAGTGATGTTATGTTAATTAGCCCGTGGGGGTATATAGTTTGAACAGCCCTGACGTGTAGTAACGAGCGCGTTTGACGCTCAAATTATTTTGGTCACTGGAGCCGGCCAATC
This sequence comes from Spodoptera picta, assembly GCA_038387885.1. NCBI lineage: Eukaryota > Metazoa > Arthropoda > Insecta > Lepidoptera > Noctuidae > Spodoptera > Spodoptera picta. The sequence continues at coordinate 1,494,612 of JAZHFQ010000437.1, read as the reverse complement.
AGAACGCAGAACGTGGTCTCGTTTAGATTACTTCAAACACAAAAAAAACTCGTACCAGACTAAAGTGGGCAGACAGACTACCCCCCGTTTGGGAGCTATAGACAATATAATGAAATGTTTACTAAATAAAATATAGTTTTAATTCACAAAAACAAAATTGTATGAGTAGAGTAACAGGTTATAATTATTTGATATGAAATATGTATTACATGGGACTCATAACATAATAAATTAAAAATGTAATTAGTCCGTCAGTTAGGTAATGAAAAAATATTAGAAACGTATTTTTTAATTTTGTCATATAATAAAATGATACTTAGATAAAACGGATCAAAGTTTAGGAGTGGGAGGTATCTACGTCATTTTAGAGTATAAATCGTACTCAAAAGTGACGTCATGCGATATTTCAAATCAATATATCTTCGAAACTATTCGATGCGTAAGAAAATAAAAAATACGTGTCTAATGTTTTTAAATAATCTACCAGGCGGCAATTTAAATAAAAATTAGTCATCTACCGTAAGTTGATGTTACATTGTACAGTTGCCAGCAGGTCAATCCTTTTGTTTCAAATATCTCCAACCTGATTATACACCGTAATATCTATTTCGTTTACGTCCCCAAGTAAAATGGTTCTGTCTCAGTAATACAATAGTCTTACAAAGAAATAAAATTTACTAAAATCGCGGTTTACTCACGTGGATATACTGAGCTCACTGGCTGGCGTTGGCGCTTGCCTCGGTGTTGCCACTTACGCTGCGAGCCCAACGCGCCCTCTGTCGGACACTACGAGCGTTTGCTTCCAACTCCGGCGTAAGTTGAGGCGACGTCGCCGCGACCGCGCACGCTGCTCACGAGGAAGAACCCCTCTGTGGTTCGAAACTAGTCGAGCTTTCAGTATATTCACGTGAGTAACGCACGATTTTAGTTAATTTAGTATGTCTCACGATAGTTATTATAAAAACAAGAAATAAAATATTTAAAACAAAAAGTAACTCATAGTACATTATCTAAACATAACGCCGTGTAATTCTCGAAGAGATATTTCTCGTCGGGCGGCACGTGCGATGCGAATAATGCCTACAAATTTACGTCTAGTGTTTCACGTGCCTAGATATATTTTACACTAAAAAAATGATGAATGAATTTCTTTTTACTTTATACATCGATAGTACTCCATAAGGCAAGTTGTTTTGCCTCGAGACGAAAACGAAATAGATTTCACGGTGTATTGACATAAAGTCGACAATCCAATGAATAAATTTGACGAATTAGAGTAGGTAGACTACTGGCCACTGTAAAATGTCACCTACCTAAATAATTATTTTGTTTTAAACTTTCAACTCTAAACAATAAAGGCTAATATCGTAAAGCAAGTTTTAACGAACGATAATTATACTATTACTCTGCTCATAACTCTACAGTTAACAAACATAAAAAGATATTATAAAAATGTAAAAAAATTTCAATGAAGTTCAATATATAAACGACTGTTTTTGTTAAAAAAGAAAATATGTTTAACCTCTATGGAATGTAACTCGATTGTTACGCCATCTGTTGAGTGTAATTGTAACTAAACATCTGGAACCTAATCTGGGTATTACAGACAGTATATCCAGCCAAATTATTTAGTATGAATCTAAGAAAATAATGGATTCAGTACAGAGACAGTAGCTATTGTTGTATTATATTGTATGCTTTGTAAAGAAGTACCCATTAGTCGGTTCAATAGTTGACCAATAGTTATTTTAACCCCTATTAAAATAATTCATATTATTAATTCTAAGGATCCGAGTGGTCGCAAGTGCGACTGCCGACGATCTCCGGCCACCGTAAGCGCGGGCCTGCGGACGGCGAGCATGGGTGGCTCCCCGTCCGACCAGAAACAGACCCGAGCGTACGGCGCCGAGCGTTCCGCGCGCGCCTCAAAGAGCCATCAGACCACCACTGATGGGGCCCAATACGGCCGATGCCGATTCGGAGTCGCGGAGAACCTAACGGGTAACCGGGGCTCCGGCTCGACGTGCAGGCGGGAGAAGTCATTCGATGATTTTCCCCCCTAAAAAAAAAAAAAAAAAGTGCTACTGCCGAAAATTCTCAGTAGTAGCACGGAGTCTGGAAATGTGCCCGGTATATGGCAATAGGCTCACCCCCTATTACATGGGACTCATAACATAAATAGTGGAAAGTGGGTGTTACATTGTACAGTTACATAATGTACACCTGTACATTATGCCACTGTATTAAACTGTCAAACACTGAGCGGAGCGGTGAGTCACCGGTGACCGCAACCTATTGTTCTACAATTGTGTCTATAATGACGGAACTCAACGAGTTAAAACAGAGGTCTGCTTACCTCTTCGGAGATACAAGGTGTGATGTTATGCGATGTATATCTAACTAGCTTTTACCCGCGTCTTCGCTCGCGTCACAAAAGGATAAGAAATAGCCTATGCGACATATACCAATACATACAGCGCCATCTATACCAATACTTTTGTTTTCCCTCGGGAATATCAAATTTTTCCGGGATAAAAGTACTCTATTATTTAATCCGGACTTCTAACTTTACGTCTGCAAAAATTCAAAGCAGTCGGTTTAGTAGTTATGGCGTGAAAACGGAACAAACAAACTCACTTTCCGATTTATAATATTAGTAAGGAAGTAAGGATTATTAATTTCCACATATGTAATTATTAATTTCCACACTCAAAATAATTAATATTTTGATTTCTTTTCAATATAAATGAAATACTTTATAAAGTTCTAATTAGTTTTTTCTAGAAACACTTCCAGTACCTCTACTCTGTTACGACTTATTCCAAGTTGTAACCATTGTTTGACAGAGACAGAGCTAACCAATGGTTACTGTCTCTGTACTGAATCAATCTTTTTATTCTTACCTGCAGCTGCAGCCAAATGCCATTTAGCGCTTGTCTACATGTAGAGGTAGAATAGAAAACCAAATTATATGGAATTGTCGTAAATTTTGATACTTGTCAGTGTCATCCCCATACATTTTGATTTCTACTCTCTCTGTAGACAAGCGCTAAAGTGGCGTTTGGCTAAAGGCACTGTATACTAAATAATTTGGTTGACTATATAAGCTACGGTACTATATAAGCTATCCTCCATCAAGCAAGATCTTAACTATTTTGACAAAACAGTTGTTTATATTAAAACATGATTAGATTTCACGAAATTTCTCGTTTTGAATTATATCAGAAATAGGATTCTATTTATTGTGTTGACATGGCTATGTTTTCGTATGTTCACATGTAAACAGTAGCTCATGTAGAGGTAGTGCAGAGATTGTCCAGTCAACAAGGATGTAGCGTAGACTGTCCAGGCGACACACGTACTTAGGTATCGTCATGAGCTAATGTTGTAATTTCCAAGTCATTTTTAGGTTTTCGTGTGATACATTGTGTTGCCAATTGAGCAGAACATTCTCCATTAAATTGTTCAGGCGACACACGTACTTATATAATTATTCATATGTAAACAGCAGCTCATGTAGTGCAGAGATTGTCCAGTCAACAAGGATGTAGCGTAGACTGTCCAGGCGACACACGTACTTAGGTATCGTCATGAGCTAATGTTCACATGTAAACAGTAGCTCATGTAGTGCAGAGATTGTCCAGTCAACAAGGATGTAGCGTACACTGTCCAGGCGACACACGTACTTAGGTATCGTCATGAGCTAATGTTCACATGTAAACAGTAGCTCATGTAGTGCAGAGATTGTTCAGTCAACAAGGATGTAGCGTAGACTGTCCAGGCGACACACGTACTTAGGTATCGTCATGAGCTAATGTTTACATGTAAACAGCGAAATACATAACCATATCTTCATAATTTGTGTTCATATCACAGTAATCCAATATGGAGTCGACATGTTGTGGGAATATTTGAAAACGGTGTGGGTGAAGGATCAATTCGAAAATATTACTGAATATAGACAAATCTGTTAATTAGGCCATCGGTAACATACTCACTCTGCTGTACTCAGACGCATTCAATGATAACTTTAACTATTAGTATTGCTCTAAAAACAATTGGGTACTTGACAACTAGTCAAATTCAATACTTTTTTTTCGAACTGTCAAAAACGACAGTTTTCTATGAATTTTGTACGAGATTGTGTATTGTGACGACACGTTTTTTTAGCGTCAAACAGCACAGTTATTTCTTAAAAATTGTCTGGAGAAATACTAAAATTAAGTTGGTCATAAAATCAATGAATGAAAGTGTGATTATTTTTTAATATTTTATTGTATTGAACAGTCGAAATAATCTATTTTTGATTAAGGCAAGTACCCAATTGCTAAAGAATGTGTTTAATAAAAATGTTGAATATCTGATCTACCAACAGTAATAAATCCCTATTTTGTCTCAAAGTCGCTAGTTAATGCTACAAAAAGAACCTTATGAGTTTAACCGTCTGCGGCTGACGTGTAGTCCCACAGACACCGCGAAATACAAAATCACGTGTTATAACGTCATTTTTCAAATACGAGCATCACTGCTGCGAGTACCTTACTGTATAGTGCTCGCTATACTTTAATTCTACAAAAATATTTGCTGTTGAAATGGTGTCTGGTATAATATACACCTCAGTTGAATTGTAACAATTTAACCACGTCAGTTGCAGAGGGTTAAGTTGACAGTTATTGAATACTGTCCAGTGTATCGCAATAGGCTTGCTCCTATATCTATGGAATTTCGAACATAACTGTTGAAAATCATGTCTGATATTCAACCCTGCTTATTCTTTTGGAATCAAAGTCTAAAGTTAATGTTTATGAACTTAAGAGAAAATAATTAATAATCCAATCTATCTATTAGACAATTTTGTTTAACAAATGTTATTATTGCACCTTTTCTTCTTTGAAGGGATCAGCAGGGTTGTACTTTTAGCTGGTTATGTTGATAACATCTCGAGTGATGCGAAAACCCTGATACATAACAACAAAACTCTTTTAAACCTGGTTTTCAGCATACTAAATACAAACAATATAAAAAATAATATAGATAAGTAATCATTTTGTCAGTTTATCGTAAATTAAATAGCAGAGAAAAATATTCAGTAAAAATAACCTAAATTGATCGTTGCCGCCAAAAACCCGTGTTTGTCAAATTTGACAGCTGAAGTGACATGGCGTATGACTTTAGAATGCTATTTGTAAGAGTTTATTGTAACCTGTAGAGTATATTATTGTTAATAATAAAGATTTTAGCCTATATACTGGGATGTTTTATTTTCTATCTTCATTTTTGTTGTTTTCCCATTAAATCAGTACCTATCGCTCTTGTCAAATCTTAATTTAAATTTAATTGAATTCGAATTAATTGAAAGACTTGTAAGTTACGTCCTAGCAAGTCAAATTATAATAAAATAAATAAATTGGGCATCTGAAGGAACAGCGCCGAATACCATGTGAATTGCGCCATCTATTGTTAAGTAGCTAAACTAAAATAGGTCACGACATCTAGCTATGATACTAGTGAGTTATTTCAACAAAACACAAACGGATTCATTTTAGGAATACACCAATAGATGCAGTAATGCACTTCCATAATTATTTTTGCAAAAAATTGCCACATGTGATTGGGCAGATACTTCAGAGAGATGCCACTGCACCTACCCATATGAGGATTTAAAAAGTATAATACTTTTAAAGGTAAAGTATAAGGCCTTTTCAAAACACTTATTTTAATGACCTTCTTCAGTCTTCAGGCTTCTAGTTCAGTCATAAGCCTAACGCAACATTCAGCCGTAGAGGACTTAACGGGTTACCAGGGCTCCGGCTCGAAGGTCAAGTAGGAACGGGGTAGTTTTTAGTCAGTAAAAGTCTGACACTAAGGTGGAAGCAGTCATTCGATGATTTCCCCCCTCCCCTTAAAAAACCCAACATTCAACGAAAAGTTTAAAAAATATCTTTTTTATGACATCGGCCGGCTAAAGAGCAAACAGAACACCTAATGGTAAGCGACCAGCGCCTCCCATTATAGCTCGCAACACTAGAGAAGTAACAAATCCATTGCCGGTCCTTTTGTACCTCTAGTTTGGTAATTTTTTTTGGGACAAGCCCGCCTCAGGGAGGTCCCTAAACCGTGTAAGCCAGGATCTACAGTAGATACAACTATGAAAACACCGGAACACTGAAGTCCCACGTCCCAGGGACATGAATAACTGTCTTGGTTCCCGCAACGAAGTGAATCCGCAAGATATTATAAGAGGAGAAGAAAAAAACTAATTTCCACTTCCCTCGGTGAATTACTACAGGAGACAGAGTGGATTAAGCCTAAAGGCACAAAGAAAAGAGACTGTACAACTGGGTGATTGGTAGGTTGATAATTGAGGATTTTACCTAAAAACAAAGCTAATATTAACACATGTACTTGCTTCGGCAGTACGTATACTAAAATTGGAACGATACAGAGAAGATTAGTATGGCCCCTGCGCAAGAATGACACGCAAAATTGTGAAGCGCTCCACATTTTTTTGTTGCGGAGAACCTAACAGGTAACCGGGGCTCCGGCTCGACGTGCAGGAGAAGGAACGGGGTGGTTTTTAGTAAGTAAGAGTCTGATACTCCCTCCCGTCTCACCCAGGCGGAAGCAATCATTCGATGATTTCCCCCCCCCCCCCCAAATAGTAACCCATAACCTCTCTTTTTCACATAGTCGGTTAAACCATCCTCCCGAGTCCGTCCCAGTGTCCTCACAACAACACTCAGTTGATTAACGCTGCCACCGCATCTATTTCACTCACTCTCATACACAGTTTGTCCTCTATCTCAGTCGCACGGAGGTAGCTTCACTATAGGCGAAAGTATTTTCATTTTGACCTAAAAAAAATATTGAGCCAGTCTTGAATTGAATTCTTTGGTCTCATAAAATATTGGGTTTTTTTGAGGGGGGAAAATCATCTAATGGCGTCTCCCGCCTAGGTGAGGCGAGAGGGAGTGTCAGACTCTTACTGACACTGACTAGAAACCACCCCGTTCCTACTCCTGCACTTTGAGCTGGAGACCCGGCAACCCGTTAGGTTCTCCGCGGCTCCGTGCAAAATATTGGGTACTTTGTCATATATCATCATCAACAGTCCACTGCTGGACAATGAGCCTCCTCTACATATGAGGGGTTTGTTATAATCTCCGCAGGCAGGCGGGTTGGAGACCGCAGTGTAAAAGGTTCAGGTTTATCAGAGAGCGCTACTGCCCGGTTTCTGTCTAATGTATAGTCCCTTAATGGGGTATACGACACCGCGGGAAGAATGGTCACAAAATGTATTCTACTGTACTTTCATCACACGACTTAAAGGCAACATTTACTCATAATAATTATTTGCGACTTCCAGCTTAACTCAGTAGGTAATCGAACCGCCACCCTAGAAGACGCACTAGGCCGTGCCAGCGGTAAAAGTCGTCAGTTTCGCAGCATCTTATCTTTAATTTGTTCGCTGCTGTTGAGACACGACACTGTAGTCCGGGAGAGTGGATCATTTTTACAACAAACTTATTAATAATTGCGATGTCTTACACATTACCATGACCGGTACTTACTCTTGAAACCAATCACAATGTCAATGCAATTTCAATTCAATAAAAACTCAATAATGATTCAATGTCAAAACTATATAACCCATATGGGTCGCGGAGAACCTAGCGGATTATCGGGGCTCCGGTTCGACGTGCAGGAGAAGGAACGGGGTGGTTTTTAGTCAGTAAGAGTCTGACACTCTCTGACAGTCTCTGACAGTCTGACGCTCTCGCCTCACCCAGGCGAGAGCAGCCATTCGATGATTTTCGCCCCTTAAAACAAAAATACAACCCTTATCGTAACTGTTGAGATAGCATTCAGAGTACGGAGTATAAAACCAAACTCAATATCATTTAGTTCATTCAATATCCACGTAATACGAATACAATGGGCGCTAGTGTTGCAACCCAAGAGTACGAAATTTAACAATACCAATGTTGATCGATCGGAATTAGATTCAAGAGTAAGCCCCCTGATATGAGAAACACCTAACTAATAAAACAGTTCTTTAGAGAATATATAGTGAACACACAACGCAAAAAATACGGGATTTCAACAACCAGATGTGCATATACATATTTTGAGGTAACTTATTAGCTTACACTGAGTGGGTAACCCAATTAGCATGGGCGTGTTCTTAGCATTTGTTTTCTGAATCTTCTGTTTTAATTTTTATACTCACTGTTTATCTTACTTTCGCTGTCACGCTTTTCAAAATAATTATGTAATTCAAGAGCAGACTACATTAACCGACTTTAAAAAAGGAAAAGGTTACATAATTCTACTTCTATCAATGACAAAAACCAAATAATACTAAATTCCTACAATTTATCTACAAAAACCATTCCCAACTCCCAGTTTCCACTCACACACCTACTTTCAGCGTCCCGACTGCTAATTGCAACAATTACTGAAAATGCTCTCTCATTGGGGTCTCCCCCCACTCCAGAGGGGGGCATTTAGGCAGTAATGTCACATTATATAGACCTATAGCCACTACAATTGCTAGATCTCTGCGGTAACTGGCAAAGGCTTGGATTTAGATGGGCGGTTGAAAACAAAATTGTGTTAATATTTTTTCTAAGTAAATTAGATTTATTTATTGATGTGTAGGTACTGTGTCGACATTAGAATATGGTTAAACATGCTTATTTAGTAAATACATAATTATTTTAAGTATGTCTGGGGCCCAATAGCCAATAGGGCTAATACGCCGATAAGGAGCCGCAAAGGGCTTAACGGGTTACCGGGGCTCCGGTTCGAAGTGTAGGAGTAGGAACGGGGTGGTTTTTAGTCAGTAAGAGTCTGACACTCCCTCCCGCCTCAACCGAGCGGTAGAAGTCATTGGATGATTTTCGCCCGTCAAAAACAAAAACCATAGAAATAAGAATCTAACCCAAAGTACTATAGACCTAATTACTATTTATTATATTGCCCTTACAAAATTAAATAAAGTCAATATCCAAATTGTTATATACTTTCATTAAATATGATAATTACTTGTCCCCTTCGAAATAGCAGGGGTATAAATTAATAGCTGAGGGGGAAACATTGAATAAAATATAGTTTTCCAATTGATTTCACTAGAGGTAGTCTTTGAGGGGAACTGTGTGAGGCAGTGGACAGAGTGTGTCTAAATTATGATGAATACAATCGGCGACATAAGACAATCGGCGAAGCGTCACCGATTCATGGTAGATGTCCCACCCACACGCACGAAGCACTTCACATCAAGCTTCCTTGCGCGTACTGTTAAGGAGTGGAATTCTTTGCCAGAATCTGTGTTTCCTGAAGTTATAATCTGGGTGTCTTCAAGGCCCGAGTGAATAGGTTGCTTATGGGACGACTAGCTCCATCATAGACCGCATCATCGTTTACCACTAGACGAAATGGTGTTCAAACGTCGACCCATCATATATGTATATAAAAAAAAATAACAACTGGATAATGAACGTCCATTTTTCTGAAAATAAGACTTGAGCGTAATATCTCCAAGTCTCAGAGCCGATTTTTCAATTATCAGTTAATTGTTTACTGTAGAATCAAATTGACAGTTAGGTAACAGTTTTTAGTTTGGAGGAATTGTTAAATATTCAAAGTTATTCCTCAGTTAAATTAATCTAGCGTTGGCCAGATCAGCCCTCAATATACTTTCTTGAACACTAAACTAAAACTCTTTTTAATCAACAAAACACTTCTATAAGGCATTACAAAAATCACTTAAAAAAACACTACATCCTTTCAAAAAGAAAAAAGTCCGAAACTACCCCTAATACAGTCCATCCCTGGCCACCATCCAATTAGCGATGAGATTAAAGATATGCCGGGGGAGCTATTACGTAACAAATTACCTCTCGACGGTGGAACAACCGCGCCTGCCCGCACCCCCGTTAGCAAACGCTTTACGTCATAAGCTGTAGCGGTGTAGAGATTTCAGCGTTTGAAATTGCAACAGGAGTTGATAGTAGTTTTGAAAGGTTGTAGCGTGCTTCTGTTTATTAAACTGTCAAACACCAAGCGGTCACCGGTGACCGTAACCTATTATTCTTTAATTGTGTCTATAATGACGGTACTCAACGAGTTAGGGGGGGAAAATCATCGAATGACTTCTCCTGCCTCTGGAGGGAATGTCAGACTCTTACTGACTAACATGCATACGGTGGCCAGAGATAATCCTGCGATCCCCGACGCTCGGAATGTCCTTCGCGACGGCTGGTTTTTTTTTTAATTGTACAAGCCCGCCACAACCTCCCAAAACCGCTTTAACTCCTGTAAGCCAGGATCTACAGTAGATACAACCATGAAAACACCAGACCACTGAAGTCCGGCGCGTCCCAGGGACATGAGTAACTGTCTTGGTTCCCGCATCGAAGTGAATCAGAAGATATTATAAGAGGAGAAGAAGAAAAAACTATGGTTTTCACTTCCCTCGGTGAATTACTGCAGGAGACAGAATGAATTAAGCCCAAAGGCACAAAGAAGAGACTGTAGAGGTACAACTGGGTGAAGCCCAGTCGCCAAGCACCACGGAAATTTGACTAAAAACTAAGTGGGTCCTATGTGTGAGCTGTTATACTTGCTTCCAATAATAGGTATGGCAAAAACGCCTAAACGCACGGAAATTCGTTCTAGATTCCACAAGGTCCGTATAATAAACTACACCTGACGAAACAATTAAATTATTTAACATAGTGTTACGTTCATATTACCAGAGATCACACTCCCAGAGTATGTGATGGGCCGACTGCTGGAGTATCACAACTCCTCTGTCGAACATTGGCACCATGGTGAATCAATAAGTTTAAATGAGAACAATTTGCTTTTAAAGTTGCCGTGGCCAGTAAGAAATTGGGCAACACAGTGATCCACCTCCAACCATGTCCTCTCCAGCCGCTCATGCACGGATGGGAAGAACTGATATAGGTGGCGGCCCTTAATAGAAGATGCCCATCTACGGCTCTACGGCGACGGCTGGTTTGTGAAAATGCAGCGCTTTGCTGCCTCTCGCGCCCCGCCTCCTCCTTAGCTAGCATGACTGCTTCGCAAAAGGAGGAGACGGCATCCCAGTCCCCCTCGCTCCGCATCATGGCTTGGACTAGAGCCGGACGCGTGAGGTCGTCGTCGCCAATCACAGCCCTGACTTCCACACTCCGTGCTGCTACTGAAAATTAAACTGTCAAACACCGAGCGGTCACCGGTGACCGCAACCTATTGTTCTTTAATTGTGTCTATAATGACGCCACTCAACGAGTTAAAAACCAATTAATATTTTGCCCGCCCCGCGAATTGAACGCGAGACCCTTTGCAGTCACACTTCTGACCACTCGGCCAACGAGGAAGTCAACAGAAAATTCACTTGAACACAAAATCGCTCCCCGGTCCCAACTCGCGCCGCGTACGAAACACTGTTCGTTTCATTCCCTGTTAATTGTTTTAATCGCACTCACCTACCATTATATACGATCTACATTACTACATAGCGACACTATGTAGAGGTACTTGTACACAAACATACAGACACGATACTGGAGTAGAGCAAAACACTGTTTTTTTAAAATATACGACCACTTTCAAACCTTTCATAAATTTCAGTAGAAGTACTTTATTGGAGTACTAGCGGACCCAACAGACGTTGTCCTGCATATCCACTTGAATGTATAAACAAAAATTCATTCAAATTAGTTCAGCTGTTTGGGATAAATAACCTAAACATCGACTGCAGCGCCATCTGCCGGGCTGATTTGTGAATCTAAACCATTCCCAGATCTCCTTGAACAAACACAAAAAATTTCATCAAAATCAGTCCAGTCGTTTAAGAGAAGTTCGGTGACATACACACTCACAGAAGAATCATATATATAAAGATTATAATATGACAATGATTTACGAGGATGCATTTAGTTACTGATGTAATACACGATTAATGATATTTTATTTAAAATATCCCATGACATCCCATGACAATATGTCTCGCGTAGATGACGCTCTGACATACCAGAAGCTCTGCACGCGCATGTTTGTGTACAAGTACATAGTGTCGCTATGTAGTAATATAGATCGTATATAATGGTAGGTGAGTGCGATTAAAACAGAAGAGGAGATGAATGAGAAAATAGACTGTTTTGTTTGATTCTTCTACTACTGAATGAAATAAAAATAAAATAGAAAAATAATATCAAGATAAATGTATAATAAAGATAAATGTGTAGTTAGTTAAAAAAAGAATTACATTAATACAGTATCATATAAATCTAAGGAATAAAATGAAATGGTTTCTGGACGAAACACTAGTAACACTACGGAGATTGTAAATATTTTTAACAACGTTGGGTGTACGTCCACGTTGCTCTGTCACCAGGGCTGAGGGACCGATAGGAACACGTCTCATCCCGAACTGTATTAGAATTATACACACTATCGACAAAATTTACATGTTTTGGGAACGAATGGCAATGAAGATTTTATTGTGACAATTGGAAAAGATGGGTTTCCTATTTTATTATTTTGTTTAATTTATAATTAAAATGCTAAATTAGTAGGCCAGGAGTGAGGCTTCAATATTACATACTCAGTGTAGCGATCAGTTTGATTGTCGACAAGTAAATAATTAAACATCTGCCGATGACACTCTCTGGAAACAGAGAGGAATGAATTTTTACGCAAATTTATCGATTTTTAAAAAAAACTAACAAATTAATTTACAATATTAGTGATACTCCTTGAAGAATGTTTGAACATATTCTAAAAAAAATTACACAAAAAGAAGTAGTATTCTGTAGTTTATAGGTCTGGATATGCGTTTTGCACGAAACTACGGAACGACCCATATATGTATAATAATAATTTCTACCACTAATTTCGAACAACAACCACACAAGCATACAATCGACAATAATTTTTGAAGTAGCAATAAAAAAATGTACTTAATACCATCACACCCCATCAAAAGCCGAGATATTACGTCGCCACATGCGATAACTAAACAGTGGCAATGTTTGCGATCACTCCGATCACTTAGCGTCACTTACTGTCAATTAGCAAGCTACTGATAACTACTGATAGTGATAAAAACATTGGAAGCCAGCTTTTAGAGTTCCCTGAATAATTTTGTAGGAAGTAATCCAGTTGATTCACCCGTACCAGCTGATGGAAGGGTCAGGTTCTCCGAAAGTGTGATAGAGTGCGTCACGCTAAACCTTGATTTCTTTAATTCATAATGGGTATCTAAACACGGCGAACCTAACGGGTAACCGGGGCTCCGGCTCGACGTGTGGGAAAAGGAACGGGGTGGTTTTTAGTCAGTAAGAGTCTGACACTCCCTCCCGCCTCACCCAGGCGGGAGCAGTCATTCGATGATTTTCCCCACTTAAAAAAAAAAGAAAACAGTAGTTTGGAGTAATAGGGTAGTTTCCTAAATTTTATTTTAATGTCCGTCTGGTAAATTAATTTAAAACTTTACAAACGTATTTTTTCTTTTCGCGCAAAATTAAATTATTTCGACGATATATTAATTTGAAATGTCATGTGACGTCACAGCGTGCCACATTTTGTAGCACGTTATGACATAAAAACCTCCCACTCCTAAGCTTAGCGCCATTTTATCTAAGTATAGCAACGTAATACGAGAAAATAAAAAAATACGTGTCAAATATTTTTTTTCATTATCTAACTGACGGAGTAAACATTTTTTATTTTGATGCCCTGGAAACTACCCAATTCGTCCATCATTATAGATTGCATGTAGTTAAAACTGTCAAACACCGCGGTGACACCGGTGACCGCAACCTATTGTTCTGTAATTGTGTCTATAATGACGGTACTCAGCGAGTTAATTATTATAAGTAAGTTTAAGTATTGTGTTGGATTGTTTCTATTCTCTGTTACTAATCGTGGAAACCAGTCGTTGACATTTTGTTGCATGCCACATTCTATTTAATGAAATCATATAGGCTGTTGGTTTCCTAAATGTATAAATAAATATTGTTTTTTAAGTGGCACGTTTTTATTAATTGTACTTCAATCTCCTAGAACCTCCTGTGCACCAGGATCTACAGTAGATACAACCATGACAACACTGGAACACTGCAGTCTAACCTACCAGGGACATGAATAACTGTCGTGGGTCCCTCAACGAAATACTTAAATCAGAAGATATTATAACAGGAGAAGAAAAAATGATTTCACTTCCCTCGGTGAATTACTGCAGGAGACAGAATGAACGGCACATAAGAGACTGTGCAACTGGGAGAAGGCCAGTCGCCAAGCACCACGGAAATTTGACTAAAAGTCTTAATACCTGTTACTTGTAAAATGACTTGCTATTAGTACAGCTAGCCACTGCTGACCTCCTTTACACAAGAGGGTTTGCCATTGGTCTCCTTACTGGGCACATAGGTTTCAGTATATATAGTTCCGACAGCCTATTTTTTTAACGGGAGCAAATCCTCCAATGACTTCTCCCGCCTGGGTGAGGCGAGAAAGAGTGTCAGACTTTTACTGAATAAAAACCAACCCCGTTCCTACTGTTACTTCGAGCTGGAGCCTCGATGATCTCCCGTTCAGTCCGTTACGTCTTCTGCAGCTCCAGTAATTCCAATAGCCCTGCTGCCCGATCGCAGTCAAATGTGTAGACCCTTAGTGGAGTATACGACACCCGCGGGAAGAGTAGCGGTGGTTAAAAATATACTCTACTTTCGTGTTCAGTTTTAAATTTTATTTAAATTATTTCTTACTAGCTGTTGTCTGTGACTTCGTCCGCGTAGAATATGATTCCTGTTTTACCCCATGGCAGCATTTAATCGGTATAGAAAGTATCCTATCACCTAAGTCAGCCCATACCCTGCCTGTATACCAAATTTCATCAATACCCGTTCAGTAGTTTCAGCGTGATTGACGGACAAACATCCACACAAAGAAACTTTCACATATATATAATAATAGCTACTTCTGCGCGATTTCACACGCTCTGCTCAGCTCCTATTGGTCATAGCGTTATGTTTTATAGCCTATAGCCATCCTCGATAAATGCGCTATCCAACACAAAAATAATGATTCAAATCAGACTTGTAGTTACGGAGATTAGCGCGTTCAAGCAAACAAACAAAAAACAAACTCTTCCGCTTTATATAATAGTATAAGATACGGAACCATATCGTGTTCACACAGGTTCGAACCTCAACCCGACCGCTGATCCGTTGGACGAGTATCTGTCCAAATACTGAAATAGTAAAGCTTTTATGAAACGTAAGTACGTGATCTAGATAACTTAATAAACAATAATAATAGTTACAGCACATGGTATTAACTTAACATAACATCACGCCTTTTATCCCCGAAAGGGTAGACAGAGGTGTACATTACGGCACTTAATGCCACTGTACAATGTAACACCCACTTTTTACTATTTATATTATGAGTGTAATGTAACATTATTATTACAGTACATTGTATTATTATAATAAATATCTGTAGACCGACCTTTGCTCGGTGTTTTATTGTACTAATAAATCATTTTTTTTAGAAAATAGAAAAATATATTAAAGAAATAGAACAAAACTCTCACGACAGCATATGCATGCCACAACTGTGCGCTTCTCACGTAGCTTTCTGCCTCGCACAGCAAAACTGTGGAATAATCTGTCGTCGGCGGTATTTCCGAACCGATACGACCTTCAAACGTTCAAGAAAAGAGCGTACTCCTTTTTAAAGGGCCGGCAACGCACCTGTGACTCCTCTGGTGTTGCGGGTGTCCATGGGCGGTGCTGATCGCTTACCATCAGGTGATCCGTCTGCTCGTTTGCCTCCTATTCCATTAAAAAAAATTAAAAATAAAGTATATCAAAAAAGATAAAATATAAGAAACATTGGGACCGATGTTTGAACTCTATGAAAATACAGACAAAATGACATTAGTTATCTGAAAATAAAAGCTAGGCCGATTTAACGCCCCGAAACTGCCTAAATACAATTTTATAAGAAAATCTATTTACGCCGGTTACGCACTTGTAACGCCACTTTTTTTTTCTCTTTTTTTTAAAAACGTTGCCCCACATTAAGATTATCTCCTGTGTCGTGGGAGCGTTTACAAACATACAAGTTCACATACACATGACACCCAGACCCGAAACAACAATTTGTGGATCACACAAAGTGTTGTTCCGTGCCGGAATCGAACCCGCGACACGTTGCACGGCAGCCGATTGCCCAGCCACCGCACCAACCGTGCAGTCATCACCCGCAACACTCTGGTGTTGCGGGTGTCCATGGGCGGCGCTGATCGCTTACCATCAGGTGATCGGTATACTCGTATACTGGCCCAATAGGGCTGATGCCGACACGGAGCCGCGGAGGGCTTAACGGGTTGCCGGGGTTCCGGCTGCTCCCGCCTGGGTGAGACGGAAGGGAGTGTCAGACTCTTACTGACTAAAAACCACCCCGTTCCTTCTCCTGCACGTCGAGCCGGAGCCCCGGTTACCCGTTAGGTTCTCCGCGACTCCGAATCGGCAACAGCCCTATTGGGCCCCATCTGTGGTGGTCTGATGGCTCTTTGGGGCGCGCGGAACGCGACGCGCCGTGCATAACATGACTTAGAGGCACATACAACGTGACACCCAGTTTTTCCTAGCTATCTTATGACTTTCATCTCGTGTAATGAGGGGTGAGCCTATTGCCATACGCCCTTACACAATACACCGGATACTATTCCAGGTTACGAGCAGATAACTGATGCTGCCAGTCTTCTGGGCACGTTCCCCAGTGACAGTGAAGCGGACGACTTCTTTGACGCCGAACTGACAGAATTTCGTTTTTTCTTTTATCTTTTTTTTATTCGCTGTTTTAGTTTTATTTATTTTCAAGTTATATAAATGTATTTATTTTTAATATTATATTATTTAAAGCTAGGTATTACTTGTAAATAAAATCCTATATAATTACTGATACATTTTCGCAATACTCCAAAAACATCAAACCGAGGAATCACACCTCCAGCAAACAATCACAGCACCAAATATCCGACCGAAATAAAACACATTAAAAACAAATTAAAAACCTACAATAATAACCAATGAGAACCCACCAAACCATAGACTAAATAGAGCTAATTACTTTCCCACCGCGATATGGCCACATAATCTGTATGCTGTGCGTATTTGGGTTGCACTGATAAGCGAGCGGACAAATAAACAACATCGTCCATATTTTACGAATTAGATATATTAAAATATGATTATGGGAATCGGGGCGTGCGACCTATGGGAATATCGAATGTTAAAGTGATAATATTTCTGTAGTTCCGATAAGATTTTTCAAAATCTTGACGTGTTTACAAATTATGTTTAGAGAAACTGATTTGTTTTCTATTTTAGAAGAGTCATTTTTCGACATGAATGTGTCGGTTCAACTGACTACCTCGTTGGCCGAGTGGTCGCAAGTGCGACTGCAACGGGCAACGGGTCTCGGATTCTTTTCCCATGTCGGGCAAAGTGTTAAGTGTTTAAAGATTCTCAGTAGTAGCACGGAGTCTGGAATTGTGCCCGGTATATGGCAATATGCTCACCCCCTATTACATGGGACTCATACGATAAATAGTGAAAAGTGGGTGTTACATTGTACAGTGGCATAATGTGCCTACGCCTTCGGGGACAAAAGTTGTGATGTTACGTTATATTGTGTTATATCGGTTCAATGTGATACCACTCTCGTATATTTATGATTATGTCCCCTTTTTTAAAGATAGAAAATCCTCGAATGACTACTCCCGCCCGGGTGAGGAGGAAGGTAGTGTCAGACTCTTACTGACTAAAAACCATTCCGTTCCTACTTCGAGCTGGAGCCACGGAACTTGTTAAGTTCTGTGCGGCTCCTTATCTGCATCAGCCCTATTAGGCCCCATCTGTGGTGGTCTGATGGCCCTCTGGAACGCGACGCGCCGTACATACTTATGCTATTGTCCGTAGTCAGCTCTCATGACACCCGCTAAAAGAGAACCGAAAGGTAAAATATAATCGATATTGAAATTTTATCCATATTGATTAGGTACTGATATATAGCTTCACTTATTAAAACTCCCTAATTAACTTTACTTAAAAATCCCCTAGATATAGAGGTACTACCCAAAAACAGTCATCTACAACGTAACATTCACACGAAGATAAAATCATCGAATATACTTTACTTTGGTACCTACTTACACATAAAAAATAACACATTTATCAATTTTTAAGAGTTTCGTCAACAAATCGTAAAGATATAGAACGACACTAAAAAGTAAATAATTCATACTTAGCTTGACGTTATCTGTGACACCTGTCAATTTGCCCGCCTTAACTGACATGTCTATGGTTGCCAGCTCACGAAACACCCCAAATATTGGAAAAAAGTTAAGGGGCAATCGAATTCCCCTGCGGTTTTTATCTTTATTTGAGCTGCTGTTTACATGTGAACATTAGCTCATGACGATACCTAAGTACGTGTGTCGCCTGGACAGTCTACACTACATCCTTGTTGACTGGACAATCTCTGCACTACATGAGCTGCTGTTTACATGTGAACATTAGCTCATGACGATACCTAAGTACGTGTGTCGCCTGGACAGTCTACGCTACATCCTTGTTGACTGGACAATCTCTGCACTACATGAGCTGCTGTTTACATGTGAACATTAGCTCATGACGATAACTAAGTACGTGTGTCGCCTGGACAGTCTACGCTACATCCTTGTTGACTGGACAATCTCTGCACTACATGAGCTGCTGTTTACATGTGAACATTAGCTCATGACGATACCTAAGTACGTGTGTCGCCTGGACAGTCTACACTACATCCTTGTTGACTGGACAATCTCTGCACTACATGAGCTGCTGTTTACATGTGAACATTAGCTCATGACGATACCTAAGTACGTGTGTCGCCTGGACAGTCTACGCTACATCCTTGTTGACTGGACAATGTCTGCACTACATGAGCTGCTGTTTACATATGAATAATTATATAAGTACGTGTGTCGCCTGAACAATTTAATGGAGAATGTTCTGTTCAATTGGCAACACAATGTATCACACGAAAACCTAAAAATGACTTGGAAATTACAAAGTGATTCATTGTATCTGACATGAGATGAAATTATCAGCAGATTAGATATGATCATGTTGCGACATGCTTAACAAGTTAACATGTTTAAATAGACTGAAATGTTTGTTAGAAAATAACACACAAATTGATGTTTTCGTGAGATGGGATCATTTGAATTGGAATAGTGAAATGGAATGATTGACAACATGTTTATTTTTTGGGGTTTGTTATGATTGTCCTGTTTGTTGAGGGGTTGTAAGTATAATCATTGAAGAGATAACAGGTCTCGGGTTAGATTTTGATGTCGGGTAAAGTTATATGGATGTAAATCTGAAATAAATGATTATTATTATTATTCCCTTTATTTATTTTCATACTTGATTTATATATTTTTAAATATTTCATTATATGTATATAAAAAAAAAACATTTAAAAATATAAAAAGCAGTAGCCCACCAGTAACGGGAGAAATCCAAGCTACCGGTGGTCAGGGCTCCAGAGAAAGGAATTTCCGGACAATACGCGCCGTGTCCAGAAGTACTGCTTTCTGCATCAGGCATTATTATTATTATAAAGTTAGTAGGTAAAAAACGTTATTAGAATTTTAGATTTTTAAAGCATTGATTTTAAAAATTGTACTTTTTAGGAGGCTTACTCGCAAATTACCAAGCTATGGGAATATAATCGACATAAAATGAGAAGATATACTTAAGTAGGTAGGTATTCTATGTCAGTAGATACTCTGGGTACACTTTTGGCTAGTCCTTGCGAGAATGATGGGCGTAATAACGTAATGTCATTAACTGTAATAAAAAATACGATCGCTTGGATTCAAACTCTAGATTGTAAGAGGTAAAGAAAGCAAAAACAAATTCGAGATGGTCGATATTTAGGTACACCTCTGCCTACCACAACACATAACATAACATCGAGCTTTTTATCCTTGAAGGGGTGGACAGAGGTGCACATTACGGCACTTAATGCCACTGTACAATATAACACCCACTTATCACTATTTATAATACGAGTTCCATGTAATCTACTAAGATACTTTTTAAACCCAGTAATACTTTTACTCTGCCTACCCTTAACGAAATAACAGAAGTTATCTAACTACTTAACATTTCCGAAAAACAACATTGTCAAAATACTAAAACAACCCCTAAACAAATAAATATAATCACAACGCCATATAAATGTGCAAACATCAACATTCAGCACAAACCTCCTTAGTCACCCTACCTCTATAACGAGCTACGATTGTCTATGGCAATCCTCTTAATGGCGGCAATTTAAGTTGAAATGAAATTTTCGTCTATATTTCTCATTTTCCTTACATCCCTCGTTCGCTCCCTCGCTCGCTTTTATTAATTATGGCCCGAGAGGACTAATTTCTGAGACATTATATAATTTTATGTAGATTGCGATTTGCGCGCGGAAATGTATTTTGAAATGAGTCCGCCATGTTGGTTTTGCTTTTGACAGTTATGTTGAGGGGTATTAAAAATTATGTATGTTTCTTTGATTAGAAAGAAGTTATTTTCTATCTGTGACTTCTCTAGAGTTACATGCACGTGGTCATCGGTGGTGATGATCGCCTTTTTTTTTTTAAACTGTCAAACACCAAGCGGTCACCGGTGACCGCAACCTATTGTTCTATAATTGTGTCTATGATGACGGTACTCGACGAGTTAAGGGGGGAAAATCATCGAATGACTGCTCCCGCCTGGGTGAGGCGGGAGGGAGTGTCAGACTCTTACTGACTAAAAACCACCCCGTTCCTTCTCCTGCACATCGAGCCGGAGCCCCGGTTACCCGTTAGGTTCTCCGCGACTCCGAATCGGCATCGGCCCTATTGGGCCCCATCTGTGGTGGTCTGATGGCTCTTTGAGGCGCGCGCGGAACGCGACGCGCCGTACGCTCGGGTCTATTTCTGGTCGGACGGGGAGCCATCCGTGCTCGCCGTCCGCAGTCCCGCGCTTACGGTGGCCGGAGATCGTCCCGCGATCCCCGACGCCCGGTGTGTCCTTCGCGATGGCGGGGTTGCGAGGAGGCAGCGCTTCGCTGCCTCACGCGTCCCGCCTCCTCCTTAGCTAGCATTACTGCTTCGCAAAAGGAGGAGACGGCATCCCAGTCCCCCTCGCTCCGCATCGTGGCCTGCACTAGGCCCTGACGCGAGAGGTCGCCATCGCCTATCACTTCCCTGAGGGCACGGCGGTGCTCATGTGTGCGGCGGTATGATATAGGGCTCAAATGGTCAGACCTTTATCTACCATCAGATAAAGGTCTGACCATTTGAGCCCTATTAAAAAAAGGTGTTATTTGGAATTGTAATGTAAGCGAACTGCGTTTGGAAGCGATTTGAATCCAGCGGCTAATTCCGAATTTCAATTCGTAATAAATAATTAAATTATTTATATTACTACTACCTTTACTATTTAAGTATCCAATCGATACAAAAATAAGAACGAAATACAATAAAATAATTATTTAATAAAACAAAACTGAATGTAAGATATGACACGATTCAGTAGCAAAGCAATCTACTCGCGGTCATACACCGCAATTTTAAATAAAGAACATCATCTTATTCTTTCTTTAACTCAAATAAAAGTGTGTGTCTGTCCCTCTCTCGCACACTGCGATTGGATTGAGAAGTTCCCGCCTTACGTCAAAAACAATGGCCGGAGGAAAGAAAAAAAATCGTGTTGCCTCTCTCACACACTGCGTTCGGATATTATGAAGGATTTTTTTGTTTTTTATTTCGTGTGTAATGGCTTTTGAGTTAGCTATGCATTTTATAACCATTTGTGTTTTTAACCGTTTTGGTTACCTACTTTAAGTGCTGATTTTTCCAACGCCAGATAACTACATCTAATGTTTCAACATTTTTTTTATATAATTTTCCCGAAACAAACATTGAATAATTTGCCTTTAATAAGATCAGTGTCATTAATTTAACGTTAAAAATACTTAAATGTAATTATTACCTAATTAATTCCGTGTTTGAAATACTTCAAGAACCTATTATAACCAGTGACCAGAGTATCAACCCCAAGGCTCATAATTCGGCAGTCATGTTTACAACCACTTGAGGCCGATTTTTCATTCATAATTGTAGAATAAAATTGACATTTGACAGTTTTTAGTACGGAAAAAATGTGAAATATTCTCATTTCTCAGTTAAAATTTATCTGGCGTTGGCAAAATCGACCCTTAACTTACAAAGCATTCTAACATCAATACAAAAACCTCTAATCAAGCAAAAACCCACTTAACCTCCTTCATAATACGACTGATATCAAAATCAAATCACATTTTAAACATGCCATTAGACCCTACATCAAGTTTCTAACCATTTTATCAGGAAATCGTGACTTTTCAGCTATTTCCGAAATAAAGACGCTTTGATATGTTCTATCAAAATGATTAATCACCACTTAAGTTGGTAAACAGTTTAAAAAACATTAATATTGATGTTTAAGTTTAATATCTGTGTCAAAAGGTTGTCAATATTTGTTTAAGCGTTTCTAGTTAAGTATCTTTATTCGTGGCGCCTAGAGATAGGATCTAATAGAGACGCTATATCACACTACCTAATATTATAAAGTGAGTAGCAGAGCGACTGCCTCGTTAGCCGAGTGATCGCAAGTGCGACAGCCGGGCAAGGACTCTCGGGTTCGATTCCCGGGTCGGGCAAAGTATTACTGGGTTTTTAAAAATTCTCAGTTACGTAGTACGGAATCTGGAATTGTGCCCGGTATATGGCAATAGGCTCAGTGCTCACCCCCTATTACACGGGACTTATATACATAAATAGTGAAAAGTGGGTGTTACATTGTACAGTGGCATCAAGTGCCGTAATGTGCAACTGTGCCTATCCCTTCGGGGATAAAAGGCGTGATGTTATGTTATGTTAGCAGCGCGACAATTGCCACGTCGGGGGTCGCGGAATGCTGCTCATGAACATGAGCCTCTAGCAGGGTTTGATACTAGTTGAGTTCCTCGTCAAATAGTTACATATGATTAAGCCGAAGATGTTATAAATGTGAAATTTTCTTTGTTTGGATATTCGTCCGTCAATCACGCTGAAACTACTGAACGGGTATTGATGAAATTTGGTATACAGGCAGGGTATGGGCTGACTTAGGTGATAGGATACTTTCTATCCCGATTAAATGCTCCCATGGGTTAAAACAGGAATCATATTCTACGCCGACGAAATCACGGGCAACAGCTATAGAATATCGATATATGAAACACCTATAAAAATGAAAACGGTGTATTTTCGCCACTGACTTTTATTTCGCCTGTATTTAGATAATCGACCTATTACCAAACAATCTATCCAATTCCAAAGCTAATTTCCCATTCTTTAAAGCGTTAATATATTAGTTATCTTCATAAATCAGTTTACACACAAAAATTCCATCCGGGAAATAATTGAAAATAGCATAATAATGATACTTACTAGACTTGTCTAGTCTAGACACGAATATAAAAAAACAAAAAAACAATATCTAATTCGTCAAAAAATGAAGACTTAATATCCACCTCACCCTCATCAACCGAAATACATGCCGCCCATCCACTGCTGACCAATTCCTGTCCCATAATCCCCAGTTTTGGCATTAGACACGGGGATCGCAGTTATATCACCGATGGAGGATATTGTTCCCCAGCGGACTATTTCAAATTTAGGTTGGCTTGGTTTCACAGCTCATGTTTTATTAAGTTTTTCTAACAAACAGCAATGATGTGTGTAGGTATGTGTTATTCATTCCTCCAATGTATTACGAAAACTGACTCATCCGTTTTCAGCCTGACTCATTTTATTTTCAATTTTATTTGATCACAAATTGCGATATTGTGACAAAAAAACTCAAAAAGCTAGTTAAACATCCCCCTTACCTACCTATTTTCTCCGTAATCTGAAATAGAATTAGGCAAACAGTAACCTCATTACTTACAAAGATCTACATAGAACAACTCAAGCAAATTCTACAAAAATCTTCAAGAACTCTAAATTAGAAAACACTTTCATTAGTTCAAGTACAAACGCGTGAGAACAAAAACAAATTCAACGATTTATTTAACAATACTTTAAATTAGACGCCATATTTGATTTGAAACTACAAAAATTACTCGTAACACAGCTACCCAAACGGATCGAAGGTGATTCATCAAATAAATTAAATGAAATCTCGGCATCTGACAAGTCGATAACCTAAAAGTCAATTTAGCCGTCCATTTCTTAATTCAACACTAAAAACGAACAACTAAAGCGCGGACTACGCTCTAAAATAAATAAAAAAGCGAAAAAAAAAGAAAAAAACTACATCGTTAAGAGAAAATAAGCGAACTAAAGAACATTATTTGGTTGTACAAACATAAAATCTGCTGCGGTTTTGTTAAACGGCTAGAATAAGACGATTCATGCGTGAATCCCTTCGTGCTAGAGCGAGAGGAACGATATAAAAGTGAGAGAGAAAACAAAGGGGGTGGGGCGTAAAGATAACCAGTGTATATTGAGCTTGAGTCTACCAAAAATATGTGAATGTTAGATAGAAATGTAGGTGTCTGAACGTTTTGGTTGGCCCGCCCAGTCGTTTTGTCCACACACGGCACAATATGACGATAATCGGTGCTACTCGTCGCTTTAATAAAATAATTCAGTTGTTTGTTACTACTGCTCTCGGGTGGATATCCGAACGCGATTGACCGCTTTACGTTTTATTGTGCCGAGCGCGGCCGCTTAACTGTTCGCGTGTGCCTATTAAACGTTGATTTAAAAAAAAGTGCAGTGAACTTACTTTTTTTCTATTATAGTCTGTGGTTTATTAGTTTGAAAGTATTTTTTTTTTTGTTGTTCATAGGTGAGTGTTTTTTTTTTAAATAATTTAGTGTACATAGAGTTAAAAAATTACAAGAAAATAATTTATAAAATTATTATCTTATAGTTATGTTTTTGTAACAGTTTGTCATATCATATTATTAAATTTTTAAAGAAATAAAACAAGTAAAAATTAGGTAAATTTTAGGTACTTATAATAAGTTATACTTACTTTAATATTTATATTATTTTACTATGAACATTAGATACGTTCAAATATCATCATCGTCATCCTCATCAGCCAGGATACGTATACTGCTGAAGAAAAACTTTTCTTTAGATGAGACTCCATAATCCCCACGCTTGGCAATCTTCTTGGGGATCGCAGTTAGGCCACCATAAGTTTAGACGGTTTAGCGGCCCTCACTGCGAGTAGCTTTTGCGGTTTTAGGTCATCATGAAAGCTACACTCTGTTCACTGCCACCCACAGTCCTCCCCCAATGACTACACATCACCCCGAGCGTATGGCGCGTCGCGTTCATAGCGTACCTCAAAGAGCCATCAGACCATCACAGATAGGGCCCATAGGGCTGATGCCGATACGGAGCCGCGGAGAACTTAACGGGTTGCCGGGGCTCCGGCTCGAAGTACAGGAGTAGGAACGGGGTGGTTTTTAGTCAAAAAGAGTCTGTGCTCGCTCCCGCCTCCCCCAGCCGGGAGAATCCATTCGATGATTTTCCCCCCTTAAAACAATCATTACCCACCGCGAATTTGGAGGCGGCCTGCATACAGCGACGACTGTTGCAGACCTTTATTAGATTGAATCCCAAATCTAATAGGTAGGCCATATATCTATATATTCTAAGACCTAGTCACTAGATCATTCTTATTCTTTATCTATAGATAACTAGCTGACTCCGCAAGCTTCGTACCGCCTAAAATTCTTTTTCTCACCTCTTAAACCTTTCCTGGACTTCCAGGAACATTTCAACACCAAAATTAGCCATATCCGTTCAGCTGTTCTCAAGTTTTAGCGAGACTAACGAATGGAAATTAACATAACATAACATCACGCTTTTATCCCCGAAGGGGTAAGCAGAGGTGCAGATTGTGCCACTGTAAGTACAATGTAACACCCACTTTTGACTATTAATTATGTTATGAGTCCCATGTAATAGGGGTGAGCCTATTGCCATATACCGGGCACAATTCCAGATTCCGTGCTACTACTGAGAATTTTTTTAAAACCCAATAATACTTTGCCCGACCCGGGAATCGAACCCGAGACCCCTTGCCCGGCAGTCGCATTTGCGACCACTTGTCCAACGAAGCAGTCGCAACGGAAATTAATTTTTATTTATATAGAGATAACTAAAATTTTCTTCAGTTCCCACTTGTCAAATCATACTTGCAAGATTTTAATCCATTCGCACCCTCTCCATACGTAGGGTGTCCCTACTAGGGACAGACAGCGGGAAGCAGTTGTTTATTGTACTACGTGTGCAGTGACTGGCTTCTGTCAGCGACTGTGCCGTGAGACAAAAAGTAGCCTATGTGTTATTCCAGACTATAATCTACCCCTGTTCGAAATTTCATCACGATCCCTTCAGCCGTTTTTATGTGGTTGAGTAACAAATACATGCCCTCATGTCGTACCGTAGCACGCGCTAAATCACCTATTCCTCGCACTCTGGCCGCGCTCAATGGTCTCTTGGATTCCAATCCAACTAGTGATCTGTTTGCGGATGGATGGAAGGAGATTTTATCAGAATGTTTGAAGTACTGCGAGAGAAACTTATGAATGGTGTTAACCCTTGTTTTAACTAAGTTTTACTTTACTTTTGTTTATGTTTTATTGTTGTAAATATGTCAGTTACTGTAATTGGATTTTTATGCCGTTGTGACTGTTAAATAAATAAATACATACTTACACAACTTTTGCACGCATAATATTAAATATTTTTTATGTGAAGATAATGATATAAGTAATTTAATTAGATTAAATTTCGCTCTATATGTTGCCGTACCCTAACCGGGTTTCATGTTGAAACTGTACCCCATGTAAAACCTATTGTACACATGATATAATGCAATAAAAGAATTTGAATTTGAATTAATAAAATAATAATAAAAATCGTTTATATATAAATACAAAAACTTCCAAAATATGTAACAGTTGTCCAATGTTTACATTATACAGTGAAACTTGGTTAAGTGGGACCTGGATAAGTGAGAAACCTCCATAACTGGAACTCATGCTGAGGTCCCAACACTTTGGCACTGAATTACCTCTGTTAGTGGGACGAGGTAAACCTCTATATCTGGGATTTGTTCCTTCGATTTATCATCATTGTTACCTCTATAACTGAGACAGCGAGTAAATTTTATATGCATAAACCTCTGTAACTGAGATAACATTGTTTGTTTACTCATTTTTATTCTACCCACAAATTCCACCTCTATTAACGGAACCTTCTGTAAATGAGACAGATATTTATTTATACCTGTATATCTGAGACACTGGGTAAGTGGAATACCTCTATAACTGAAACGACATTGCAGGTCCCTTGATGTCTCACTTAACCAGGTTTCACTGTACCTCTATATTAGTAGGACAATATACCGGGCACAATTCATATCTGTGCTATTATTGAAATTATTCGAGATTCTGAAAAAAGTAAGAAATCTTAATATTAAATAAATAAATTAATAAAAGTCGTTTATCTCAGGCAATTAGGTACCAAAAACATCAAAATTTCGTAATTTATTAAATATATATGTTACTATAAATTTTAGTATCAAATTACTGTACTTATAATAATACTTTGTGCAATTCACAATCACAATTTTTTAGGATATCTATCTTGGCAGTCGCGCTTACGACCATTAAAAAAAACCCGTTCATAGATAGTATTCTTTAACACTTTTTCAAAGTACGTCATCACTTAAAAATTCCTTTCCCGTCAATCGTTTTTTTTTAAAAAAAGTAACGTCCTATTCGACAATACTTCCCTCTGGTTTTCAACGCAAACATTTGTTTATATGTGGCGTGTTGGGGTTCCAAACCAGAGCCAGATAGCAAACAGTATGGCGGACACACTGTGGTAAAACTTCGCTAAACCAGAGCAAAGACCAATAAATAATTAATTCGTAAAGGAGGTTTTGATGTCCAAAATTCAACCTTAATGCTTTGAGTTTAATGTTAAATTACTAAGTATGTAGAGCGACGAGATTAATTGACGTATGAAATAAGAGTAACCTCTGCCTCGTTGGCTGAGTTGTCGCAAGTGCGACTGCAAAGGGTCTCGGGTTCGATTCCCGGGTAGGGCAAAGTATTACAGGGTTTTAAAAAAGATCTCAGTAGTAGCACGGAGTCTGAAATTGTGCCCGGTATATGGCAATAGGCTCACCCCCTATTACATGAGACTTATAACATAAATAGTGAAATGCGGGTGTTACATTGTACAGTGGCATTAAGTGCCGTAATATGCATTTTAAGACGCCCGATTCTCGTACCATCAGCTAGTACCAATGTGACTTTTTCCGAGCTATAAGTACTTTCTACGACTATTTAAACACCACTGACAAACAGTGAAGGAAAACATCGTGAGGAAACCTGGGCTTATAATTTCTAATTATAAGTTTGTAATCGCCAACCCGCATTGAGCAAGCGTGGTGATTAATGCTCAAACCTTCTCCATGTAAGAAGAGGCCTTTGGTAGCCACACATAACATCACGCCTTTTATCCCCGAAGGGGTAGGCAGAGGTGCACACAGAAGTAACACCCACTTTTCACTATTTATGTTATGAGTCCCATGTAATAGGGGGTGAGCCTATTGCCATATACCGGGCACAATTCCAGACTCCGTGCTACTACTGAAATTTATTTTTAAAAACCCAGTGATACTTCGGTAGCCAGTGGGCATATGTAGACTGTTGGTGTATGTGTGATGTGTTTCCAACCACTCGACCTATAAGGTAGCGTATAGATAATAATATATTAATGGTGATAATGATCAAACACACGCGAAGAGCTTTTAAATTCGCTTAATTAACCACTTACCGCTTATCACTTCATTAAGGCCTACCTATTTTTAGAAATCCCTTGGTTAAATGGAAAATAAAACAAGTGATACATATATATTTTTATAGAGGTATACTTGATAAGTCGACGTTTGGCCACCATCTCGCCTGGTGGCAAATGACGATGTGGCCGACGATGGAGCACGTCTACCTATGAGCAACTTGTTCTATCTACTCGGGACTTAAAGACACCTAAGTCATATTTGACGAGAAACACAGACTCCCTCAAGGAGATAAGTGTGGGAGAGCCATGCTTCGGCACGAATAGGCCGGCTCGACCGGAGTGATACCACGGCCGAGCAGAAAACCGACGTGAAGCAACGCTTGCGTTGTGTTTCGTCGTGTGAGTGAGGTTACCGGAGGCCCAATTACCCTCCCCTTCCCCAATCTCCCCAATTCCTGAAACCCCAACGATCCTCAAACTCCTAATCCCCAAAAGGCCGGCAACGCACTTTTAACTCCTTGGTGTTTCGGGAGTCCATGGGCGACGCCGATTGCTTACCATCAGGTGATCCGTCTGCTCGTTTACCGGCTTATGCCATAAAAAAAACAGTTCTAAAGCTAGTTGTTCCGTTACTTTGCTCCTAAGTATAGTTTATAATAAAAAAGGTAATCATAAGGCTATGAGATATAAAAATTATCAAATATGGTTGCATTTTATTGGTTCGACACGTGACCAAACCAAATAGAAATTTGAATTGATTGATAACGCATTATTAATTCTGATAATGCGTTTAATATTAGTACTAGGTAGGGTACAAATTATATCCGTAATATATTAAGGTATATCTTACTAATATTCGTAACATAATATAACATCACGCTTTTTATCCCCGAAAGAATAGGCAGAGGTGCACATTACGGCACTTAATGCCACTGTAAGTACAATGTAACACCCACTTTTCACTATTTTTGTTATGAGTCCCAGAAGGTAAGCCTATTGCTATATACCGGGCACATATCCAGACTACTGAGATTAAAAAAAACAGTTATACTTTACCCATACGACCCGGGATTCAATCCCGAGACCCCCTTGCCCGGCACTCGGCCACCGAGGCAGTCATAATATCTTACTAATATTATAACTATGCAAAAATATGTGCGTTTGTTTTCTACTCAATTGTGTTAAGACTGCTGAAGGAATCGAGATGGAATAGGAATAGATGAATAAAAGATAACTCTTCTCTGCATCACCCAAAGGTCTGGGAGAAAATGCCTGCGGCATTAAGTCCGCCTTATGTGCATTTTGTGCATGAAGCTTAAATAAATAAATAGATTATGGCCTAGGATTATAAAGGCTTTTTGTCCCATGGATCACCTGATAGTGAGCAATTGGCGTCGCCCATGGACACACTGAACACCAGAGGCGTTACAATTGCGTTTCCGGCCTTTTGGGGATCAGGAGTTTGAGGATCGTTGGGTAATTCAGGGATTTGGAGAGATAGAGGAAGGGGATGGGTAATTAGACACAACATACTCTAAACAAATATCAGAAACAATTTATATCTTACATTTTTTTAAATCGAATCACTTGTAGCAGTAAAATGTCTTTTGTTCGATTAATCGTTTTCGTAGCAGCGTTACGGCGTAGCCACTATGCTACGCGGCGTAGCAAGTGCTTGTCAAAGTTAAGGAAACGTCTTCGACGCATCTGTAGTTTTTTTTTCTATTTATTTGTACTAAGTTTAAATGTCGTGTATGTAGTGATATAATAAATATATGTCAAAGGATTACTCAGTATTAGACTGCCTCGGTAGGGTGGCCGTAACCAAGCATCTCTGGTCGAGCAAAAGATTACCTGAGTTTTTCAGTTTATAACATAACATAACATCACGCCTTTTATCTCTGAAGGGGCTGGCAGATCTGTTTGACATTCAAAAGTGCCTTATATTGGTGTAATTGAAATAAAGTCGAAGTCAAAATCATTTATTTCAATAAGACCAGTGGGGTTATTATGACGTCCTAAAGTCAGAATAGTTCCATTGAGGGAAAGAAACAGAGCTATACAAGTCGTCTAACGAGATCTCGTTTCCTCAGCGAAACCATTCTGGCATGTCATAATACGCCATCAGGAAGGCACTCTTGAACGTCAAACAAATATTAAAAGTGTCAGTCGGTTAGCCCTCTAGTATCTCTATTATTTTGCTCGTTCCAAGGTGTAGATTCCTATGTAGAAGAACGAGCAAGAAACTCCATAGGGTACTCTTTTACAATCAGGTTCATAATACAATTCTGAATAACCGCTCGCGTGTTATTATTTCATTATTATTCACGACTTAACGCTTTGACTTGGCGTACCGAGACGAGTCGATACAATTCTTGGTTACATTTTTTATTGCTATATTTAATCTATGTATTTTTTACAGGTACATAATGTAAATCTTGTCACACCAAAACAATGTCGTCACAAATCATGTCACATGGTATCTACCGTCGGGATTCAAACGAAATCCAAGAAAAACCGCTAGAAATCGACACGGAATCGAACCCAGACCGCAGCCGATCGAATAGCCCTAAAAACATGAAATTTTATAAACAAATGGATGACGAGAAAACCATTCTGAATCAGGGAAAGAAATCTTTTTGTATAGATGCATTGCTCTCAAGACAGTTACCTGAAAATAGTCTTCAAGACAAAATGGCTCACCAAAAATATTTGACAATAATCCACAATAAAAACTATATCGGCAGGTATCAAGAAAATTACGATTCACAAATTGAACAGAATATGATAAATAAATGTGAGGGTCGAGAGAGTCCCACGTCTGGACAACGGAGTCCCAGGTCTGGGCAGAGCAGTCGGTCGGCTAGTCCAGGGTCTGATGATGGGAACCGGTCTGGAAGTTACAGTCCACCGATATCGCCAGGAGTGGAAGGTGGCAATGAAGAGTATGAGAGTTATAGACCAGGTATGTGTGAATATTTTAAATTGTATAAACTGCACGGTTGGTGCGCTGGCTGGCAACTGGCTGCCGCGCAACGTGTCGCGGGTTCGATTCCCGCACGGAACAAATATTACTTCTTTTCTCACAAAATTAAATACTTCCGACGATATATTAATTTGAAATATCCCGTGACATCACAGCGTGCCACATTTTGTAGCACGTTATGACGTAACGAGCTCCCGAAGACGATAAGTTTAAAATTGTTGTTGAAAAGTCGTCCGATCCCCTATTGTGTAGCCTTTCAGTATTCAGGCGTAAGTCTTTTAAAATAAATGCCTCATTGGCCGAGTGGTCGCAAGTGCGACTGCTGGGCAAGGGGTCTCGGGTTCGATTCCTGGGTCGGGCAAAAGTATTACTGGGTTTTTCAAAAAAAAAATTCCCAGTAGTAGCACGGAGTCTGGAATTGTGCCCGGTATATGGCAATAGGCTCACCCCCTATTACATGAGACTCATAACATAAATAGTGAAAAGTGGGTGTTACATTGTACAGTGGCATAATGTACACCTCTGCCTACCCCTTCGGGGATAAAAGGCGTGATGTTATGTTTATGTCTTATAAAATACTTATATCCTTACAGAACATCATTTTTTGTTTCTCCACCATCTAAACACAATATTAACACTCATATTCTTCCACAGGTATAATCCCAAAACCAGGACTTCTACCTCAAAACCCAGCGCTGGTAGCAGCACAATCAGCAGCACTCTTCAACTACCCCCAGCTGTCACAGCCGGGCGCTCTGCCCCCCGGGGCTCCACTGCCGTCCGCCTTCCACCACCCTGGAGACAGGGTGCTCCACCACATGCAGCTGGAGTGGTTAGCAAGAACCGGCATGTTTTATCATAGGATACCTGAGCTTGGAGGTAAGTTCATGGAATTTTTTATACAAAGATTAGGTAAATGATGTTTTTTAAGTCTTTTTTGTATATAAAATCTGTCAATGATTTCTCCCGCCTCTGGTAATGAGTGTCAGACTCTTACTGACTTAACACCACCCTGCTTTGAGAGAGGCCGCGGTATATGACCAGTCTCGCCCGCCAATATTTATTAAAGCTTTCCAAAATTGTCCGTAGTTGCACGGAGTCTGGAATTTTACCCGGTATATGGCAATAGGCTCACCAACTACATGGGACTCATACCATAAATAGTGATATAAGTGGGTATTACACATTTCCAGACTCCGTGCTACTACTGAGAATTTTTAAAAAACCCAGTAATACTTTGCGAGACCCGGGAATCGAACCCAAAACCCCTTGCCCGGTAGTCGCACTTGCGACCACTCGACCAACGAGCAGTCAAATCAAATCTTCCTTCTTTCTAAAAGAAACGACGACTGTACCTCGTCGTCTGTTTCGGATAGACCTTTTATAATGGCATAACTGGCGTAATAAAATTGATCGCCTGATAGTAAGCGATTAACACCATAGAAATCCAAAATACCAGAGGAGTATCAGATGTATATTGCCTGCGAAAATTCCACATCACAGTCTATGCTAAATCCTTGTTGACTGGACTTAAACTGCTGATCAATAATGATGAAACAATGAGAATAAATGTTAGTGACACAATAATACTCTGTCAAAAAGTATTACTTGTAAAAGATAACAGATTTGGAAACAGCATTCATCTTTGCTTAATCTTATCTTGTTTCCTGCCTCTGGTCTATATAGTAACCACGCCTTTTTATACGTAATATAATCGACAAGTTCTCCGTGTGAGTAGAGGCTTTGCTCAGCAGTGGGTACTTATAGGGTATTGATGTGAATGGTAAAACATTCCTAGCGTTTTGAAAATTTTATCACAAAATCTCGGAACATCCGAACTTGGAGGCTCAATTTCTTCCCTCCCTTATCTCTTCAACCGTCAATCTCAAGTCTGTCATCCCCAAAGGCCTGGCAATGCACTTGTAACTGGTGTTTGCGGATGTCCACAGACGGAACCGCGCTGCCACGCCTATTACTTATTATCACTCATCAGGTGATCCGTCTGCTCATTTAACGATAGAGTAGAATACATGTTTCACCACCCCTACTCTTCTCGCAGGTGTCGTATACCCAACCCGATTTCACATTTGACAAAGACCGGGCAGCAGCACTCTCTGATAAACCTGAACCTTTATACTGTGTTCTTCAACTGCCAAGCGCGGAGAATATGGTAAATCCCTCTTATGTAGAGGTAGAGGAGGCTTATAGTCCAACACTACGGGCTGTTGATAAAGTGTTCTGCCTTTTGCTTTAGGATACCAAAGTCGTAATATTTTAATGTCTGAACGACAAATCTCATGAGGGAAAGCCATTCTTCAGTACGAATCTTCTCCACTGGGACTGCTACCATGGCCTCACAGAAAACAGACGTAAGACTACCACACCCTATTCTCAAATTCCCAATCCTTCAAAGATTAAGCAATACACCTGTGACTTCTCTGGTGTTCCAGATGTCCATGGACTGCGCCTATTACTTACCATCAAATGATCCGCCTGCTCGTTTATTACTCTATGCCATAAAAAACGAATGTACCCTATATGACGTATTAATTTTTTTTTCTTGTCTTACAATAGCTTCTGATTCACTTCGTTGCGGGAACCAAGACAGTTGTTCATGTCCCTGGGACGCGCCGGACTTCAGTGTTCCGTTGTTTTCATGGTTGTATCTACTGTAGATCCTGGCTCACAGGAGTTGCAGCGGTTTTTGGAAGTTGTGGCGTACTTATCCCTTTGAAAAAAAAAACGTATATTAATGTTATTGCTTTTGAATGTGAAATACAATGAACTAAAAAGATAAAATACTTTATTCGCGATCAATTCATCATGATAAATCGATGTAGGTTTTAAGATGTTGATACGATATCTATCTACAAAGTGGTTTTGTCTGTCCGTGGATGTTAAGACAATGTGACTTTCCCGAGTTATATGTACTTTCTAAGATTATCTAGACACCACTGACAAACGGTGAAGGAAATTTTTACTTTTAACTTTCACATTATAAGTTAGTAATCGCCAACCCACATTGAGTAGTAGAGAGTTTCTCAGTATTTTCACGTGAGTTACTCGCGATTTTTAGTTAATTTAGTATGTCTTACGATAATGATTATAGTAAAGTATAAAATTTTTGTCCCAGACAGGCACTCTAACTATCATATAAAAAATAATTTTAATAATAATGTCACACTCATAAGAAATGAGACTTACTATCGACAATCAGAACTTTATTGTATTGATAACTAACTGATAAGTTATCTTATTGATAGCTACGAAACAAACATTATTTTCATCTTATATGTTGAAGATCTTATACATTATTTTTTATCGACTGTCAAATAAAATGTTAAAATCTTGGGTTGCAATCGATTTACTAAGAGATATATTACAGAATATACATACATAAGTACTTTGTCTCTGTCAAATGTGTAGTCACTTAGCCGGGTGTACGACACCCGCGGGAAGAGTAGCGGTGGTGACACATTTATTCTGTTGTCACTACACAATATAATATGGCATCACGCATTTTATCCCCGAAGGGGTAGGCAACGGTTCTAAATACGGCACTTAATGCCACTGTACAATGTAACACCCACTTTTCGCTATTTATGTTTTGAGTCCCATGTAATAGGGGATGAGCCTATTGCCATATACCGTGCACAATTCCAGACTGCTACTACTGAGATTTTTTTTAAAACCCAGTAATAATTTGCCCGACCCGGGAATCGAACCCGAGACCCCTTGCCCGGCAGTCGCACTTGCGACCACTCGGCCACCGCGGCAGTCAAGCAAATAATATACAAAATGACTAAAAACATCTAAATCACAAATGACCCAATAAAAATAAGTGCGCACTAATTTATTTTTTTGATTTACCCATAAACCTAACATTACCCTCTTCATTGTGCCCCGCGTTACCCCGTGCTAAATATTATTTGCTTTTAGGGGTCTAAATACTGCTAATCATGTTTGTCACATATGTCACAAGTTTTGCGAATAAATCGATAACAATTAGATTATTCGGACGATAATTTTTACCCTCTTGTTACCCTGTTATAGGGTAAATAAATGTCATTTTTGACAGATGGTCGATTTGTTTTTAAATTCGTATGAATGTTTGTTATATTTGCATAATAATATATTATTTTGTAATAGCATTAGGTAATTGATGAATTTCTTCGTGTTGACTTAACTAGATGAAGTTTTTATAATGAGATTGGTCATTTATGAGTAAGTGCCTGGATGACCGAGGTTTGCACGGTGTTTTTTTTTTAGTAAACTAACATTTTCTGGAAATGAAACCTACCTCGATCTGATCGCCCGCGAATACCCCTATAATGTATAATAAATTATATCAAATTGTTTAGATATATAACTAGCTTCAGCCCGCGACTTTGTACGCGCAATCCAGTTTTTTGCCGTTCCCGTTCGTGATTTTTGGTAAAAAGTAAAAAAGGAACTGGATAA
The DNA here is from genome assembly GCA_038387885.1 of Spodoptera picta. Classification (NCBI taxonomy): domain Eukaryota; kingdom Metazoa; phylum Arthropoda; class Insecta; order Lepidoptera; family Noctuidae; genus Spodoptera; species Spodoptera picta. Next base: position 1,458,184 of record JAZHFQ010000437.1, on the reverse strand, counting down.
AAAGTATCTTATGTCCGTCTCTTGGTTCAAAGCTACCTCCTCACCAATTTTCATCCAAATCGGTTAAGCCGTTCTTGACTTATAAATAGTGTAACTAACACGACTTTCTTTTATATACCTCTACATAGATTAGTTATAATTTATTGTTATAATTACATAAATATTTACATCTTACAAATTAACTACAACTTAAGTCTAAGAATAAAAAGAAATAAAACAAACCCTTTGGGAACAGAGAGTATACTATAGTTACCTAAAATCGGCAATGGAGGAACCTCCAACCAGGCGAGGTGATCGTGGCTGGCGGGCTTTCTACCAGACAGTTGTTCGTTGGCATTTTCTACTCGTGTTTATTCGCATGTAAACTTTACTCGTGCGATGTAGGATTTTTGTGACGTCATCCATTGATTTGTTTCCATCTATATTTGACGTATGACAGGTGTCGCCACATACCCTTACTAACGCGTCAAAGTATTCGTCCGCATCACTATAACAGGTGAACGTTCCCAGAAGACTGGTAGCATAGCCACGTTGAATGGCAATGCTTATTTTCTTTCCGAAGAAAGAGCCTCTGGGTCTTTAGCCAAACGCCACTTTAGCGCTTGTCTACAGAGAGAGTAGAAACCAAAATGTATGGGGATGACACTGACAAGTGTCAAAATTTACGTCAATTCCATATAATTTGGTTTTCTATTCTACATGTAGACAAGCGCTAAATGGCATTTGGCTATAGCTGCTGGTCACGTATAGAGTCGAAATACTAATAAATATTACTAATAAATTAATGTTAAAAAAAGGTTTTAGATAAATATGACTTACTAAATAGAACTTCAAACATTATTTTACCTTTTTTTCATAATAACTATCGTGAGACATACTAAATTAACCAAAAATCGCAGGTTACTCACGTGAATAGACTGAGAAACGCTCTACTAGTTTCGAACCACAGAGGGGTTCTTCCTCATGAGCAGTGTGCGCAGCCGCGGCGACGACGCGCAGCTCACTGTAATTATTTTACCTGTTATTTTACAATATTATTATTATTTTACAATATGTAGAACACGTTTACGTGTCAAATTTTTTGTCATAAACCTATGGAGTTTCTTGCTCGTTCTTCTCCATAGGAATCTACGCCTTGGAATGAGCAACTAGCTTCACTTATAAATTTTTGTTGTTTGACGTTCAAAAGTGCCATCCTGGTCTAATTGAAATAAATGATTTTGACTTTGACTTTGACTTCTTTACGAAGTATGAAAATTATGTTACGTCTGAGGCCTTAGTACGAGTTTCCTTTACGTTTAAAGTAATCGTAACGAGTACGCGTTCGGCGCTGTGATTGGCCGGCTCTAATGAACAAACCAATCAGAGCACAGAACGCGGTCTCGTTTCGGTTACTTTAAACGAAAAATAAACTTGTACTAAGCCCTCAGATAGACAATTATGGCCGACTTCTTTTCATCCTTGAACAGCGGAAGAATATTATTTGTCTTCTTAACTCGTCGAGTACCGGTTTTGCAGACACAATTATAGAACAATAGGTTGCGGTCACCGGTGACCGCTTGGTATTTGACAGTTTAAACCACGACAGTTAATTGCGGACGGCGAAGTTGCATTTTTATCGACTATCTTGTCACCTCATACTCGCCCATCCAAAATCGCACCTCGCAACATGACAGCTTAACTACTCAGTTAACGAACCCTTGTTTGCGAGCCACCCCAACTATTTACCATCGACACTACCTGTCAATGACACCTCTACTTACCCCCTTTTTAAATAAAAATACCATTGATTTACTGAATGATTGTAACAAAGGGTTGTTTTATGGTGTAGTAGCTTTCTGTTCTTAACCGATTGTAAAAAGAAGGGTGTTGTGTTTTTCGAGTTAGTGGGTTAAGTGATTGTTATTGTGACTGTTGTGTGAACCTGTTGAAAATCATCCCCTGAATTTGTTCATACAAAAGTAGTCTCTTAACATTGGAAATAAGTTCTAGAATATAGTTAGAGGAAAGCGGTCACCGGTAACCGCTTGGGGTATGTCCGAATTTTTTTTATTTTTATGGCATAACCCGGTAAACCTGCAGGCGGATCACCTGATTGCAAAAAATCAACTGTTATTAGCCTTATTAGTTTATTACTTATAACACCCACCTTTGGTTAAAAAGTCGTCGGACAGAGTAATCGCGAAACACACACAAAAAAACATACAGTCGAATTAATAACCTCCTCTTTTTGGGAAAGTCGGTAAACAACCTAACAAGTGTGGGAGAGCCATGTTTCGGCACGAATGGGCCGGCTCGACCGGAGTGATACCACGGCCGAGCAGAAAACCGACGTGAAACAACGCTTGCGTGTTTCGTCGTGTGAGTGAGGTTAACGGAGGCCCAATCCCCAACAATTCTCAAATTTCTAATCCCCAATAGGCCGGTAACGCACTTGTAACACCTCTGGTGTTCCGGGTGTTCCGTCTGTTCGCTTACCGGCTTATCCCATTAAAAATCAATCACAAAAATTACCTTACAACTCGAAGCCAAACGTTGGGCATACCAGCAATTCAAATTATACATTTAACGCTAAATTAGTCCCACTCCCAATCCCAACTTCGTCCAGCTATAAAAATCATTGAATTATATTACTACTAACAGGTGTTACCCAACATATGGGGTGCAATAAATATCTCCACTTACGGGTCGATTGGGGTCGATCGGCCCCCAACCCAAGCATTTAAGTTATAGGAGATAAATTGTGACAAATTATAGTTTTTTTATAGTAATTTGTGAATTAATTTTCGGGTGATGAATATTTTTTATTTATCTAGTAATTTGAGTAATTAATGAAATGGTTTTACGTGGTTTTTACGATAGACAATGATTGAAATTTTTATTTTTATACAGATGAAATATGAAATAGAGCGATTTTGGTCTTTATAAGCCTTATTCCATCGTCAAAGGGCCATCACGGCAAAACAGCTGAACGACTCGGGGTGATAATTGGCACAGAGATAGACTATAATCTGAAATAATACATATGCCACATTTTACTATAATTATGTGGGCAAATACATAGTAATAGCAGCTAATAAATACTTTGACGGCACGTTTGGTATGCACGTTTGGTACCCGCTACACGGGTTCGATTCCCGCTCGGAACAACTCTTTGTGTGCTCCACAGATTGTTGTTCCGGGTCTGGGTGTCATGTGTATGTGAACTTGTATGTTTGTAAACGCACCCTTGACACAGGAGAAAACCCTAGTGTGGGGCAACGTTTTTTTTAAAAAAATAGGTACACATATTTCTTGTAGTAAAAACGTATTTAAAACTGAATTATGAATTTATGACAGTCGCAATCAAATAATGAAACAACCAAGTAAAACCGTACATAACACACAGTCTAATTAAGTGGGTGATTAAATAATTAGTGTATAAATCTTACACGGCCACCCGCCGGTAGTCTATTTAAACACAAACAGAATCAACTGCGAGCTAATTCGTGAATGGTGTGTGGTACCAGGGATAGCGTGAATTACACTGTATTTGTAATTTTGATTGTATCGTAAGAAATCTACTGCCTCGTTGGCTAAGTGATCGCCACTGCGACTGCCGGGCAAGGGCTCTCGGGTTCGATTTCCGGGTTGGACAAAGTATTACTGGGGTTTTTAAAAATGTTCAGTGGTAGAACTGAGTCTAGAATTGTGCCCGGTATATGGCAATAGACTCACCCCCTATTACATGGGACCCATAACATAAATAGTGAAAAGTGAGTGTTACATTGTAGAGGTACAGTGGCATTAAGTGCCATAATGTGCACCTCTGTCTACCCCTTAGGGGATAAAAGGCGTAATGTTATGTTATAATACTTGCCGTTGGTAGGTTTCGAACTCTCCTCACCCTCATGCATGAGAAACGACCACAACGACACCTCAATATAAATTATTAAACACATATTATATAATGTACTTGAAGCTTTGAATATATGAAAATAAAACAAGCTAAAAAATCAGCCATTGACAAGGAAGCACTTGATGGTACAAACATTCCATCAGATGTTTTTAAGATTATCAAATACGAAAAAATGTAAGTCCATCAGTTGGTTTCCGACAGTTATTATGCGAGATTATCACGAACCACACAAACAACCTCTTAACATATCCTTTTACAGCCTTTTTGAACTCGTAATCACAAAATTTTAATTTGATTCGTTGAGTAAAACACGTCTCTGGTGTCGAGATAGTCAAATGCTACTCAATTTTAGGGTTCGTACACAAAACTGCGATGTATTGCAAATTCGCAACGCAGAAAATTACGATGCTATTTGCTGCGATGCGATTTCGTGCGACAAGGCGTCTCCCAGGGTGACCATTCCTTCGACGACCGTCAACCGTACTAAACGTATTTTAAAATGAAAACTAGGTCGTGACATGGATCGTAAAAAGAACACACTTCTGTAATTGCTTAGGAGTTACAGGAAAAAGAACAAAGCAGATTTTGGGAAGATATGATTTTGATACGCGATGCGAATCAATCCGCAAATTCCTGCGATGCGTAAAGGGAGCTCGAACATTTTTGTTTACGAGACCTCAAGTCGCGCTTAAGTATAATTCTGTCACTACAAATTACTTATAATATGACAGAGATGAAACGATATTTGAGTACTACTTAAAATTTAGTAGCCTTTCAGTATTCGGGGGAAACTTTTGTATTTTAATCATAGTTCACTTACAAAATCCTAGTTTAGAATTAGGCGTGCAATTAGGTAACAGCGCGTCACTTGTTGAAATAAAAACTAATAAATAATTTAAATAAATAGTATCTGTAAGTAAGAACCTCCTGGTACTTGTCTCCTGGTCCTTTAAAAACTGTCTGTATAAATAAGAAAAAAAGAAAGTAAGAAATATAATTTACTAGCGACCCGCCCCCGCTTCGCACGGGTGCATTATGCGTGTATTATACCTCTACATAAAAAGCTTCCTTAAGAATCACTCTATCTATTAAAAAAACCGCATCAAAATCTGTTGCGTAGTTTTAAAGATCTAAGCATACATAGGGACAGCGCATGCTTGGAGAGAGGCCAGTTCCCGCTTCTCTGGAAAGCGGGCAAACTGGTCCTCGCGCGGAAGACGGGGCGCCCTGCGGACTCTCCGTCCGCATACCGGCCCATAGTGCTGCTCGACGAGGTGGCGAAAGTGTTCGAAAGAATAATTTCGAACCGCCTCGTCGCGCACCTGACGGACATTGGGCTGGACCAATCGGACGGCCAGTTCGGCTTCCGCAGAGGGCGCTCCACGGTGGACGCCATCATGCGCGTTAGGGACCGGACGACGGGGACTGCAGTGTCCAGGGGTAAGGTCGTAGTGGCGGTGTCTCTGGACATCGCCAACGCCTTCAACTCCCTGCCCTGGAGCTGCATCTTGGAGGCACTCCGATATCATCGGGTGCCTACCTACCTCCGTCGTGTAATCGAGGCATACCTGACGGACAGGTCCGTCATATACCCCGGTCACCGGGGCGAGTGGAACCGGCGAGAGATGTCACGCGGTGTTCCACAGGGTTCGGTTCTGGGGCCGCTCCTGTGGAACATCGGTTATGACTGGGTGCTGCGCACTGACCTCCCGAACGGCGTTAGCACAATATGCTACGCCGACGATACGCTGGTGCTAGCGCACGGGAGGTCGCACCAGGCGGCGGCCGACTTAATGACGACAGCGGTTGCGACAGTCGTTGACAGAATCCGGCAGTTGGGACTCGAGGTGGCGCTCCACAAGTCCGAGGCCATGTGTTTTCATGGCCGCGGGAACGCGCCACCTCCGGGTGGGTCCCAAATAACGGCGGGAGGAGTTACCATCGGCGTCGAGACGACGATGAAGTACCTAGGACTCGTCCTCGACAGTCGGTGGAACTTCATTGAGCACTTCCGACGTTTGGCTCCAAAGTTGGAGAGGACGGGGGCTGCGTTTAAACGCATCCTCCCCAACCTCGGGGGGCCAAATGCCTCCTGCCGGAGGTTATACGCCGGGGTCGTGCGGTCCATGGCCCTCTACGGCGCCCCTGTTTGGCCGCCAAACCTGTTGCGGCGTCCCGCTCGGACGCTGCTCATGGCACAGAGGGTCATGGCGATCCGAATGATCCGCGGATACCGCACGATCTCTGGGGAGTCGGCGAACCTCCTTGCCGGGTTACCGCCGTGGGATCTGGAGGCGAAGGTGCTCGCGCGCGTGCACAGCATGCGCGCGGAGGCACGTCGCCGGGGCGAAACTCCGCTGCCGCGCCAAATAAGTGCGTGGCGGGATGAGCTCTGGCGCGATCTCATGGCGGAATGGCAGCAACGACTGTCACAACCGAGGGCTGGGCTCGCTGCCATCGCAGCGGTAAGTCCCCTCTTTGAGGAGTGGCTTGAGAGACGCTACGGCGTCCTCACCTACCGCCTGACGCAGGTCCTCACCGGACATGGAAGTTTCGGGAGGTACCTGTGTCTGATGGGGCGGGAGGAAACGCCCGGGTGTCATCACTGCGAGGACCACCCTGAGGACACGGTGGAACACACGGTGGGAGAATGCCCTGCGTGGGCTGAGCACCGCCGTGTCCTCAGGGAAGTGATCGGCGATGGCGACCTCTCGCGTCCGGGCCTAGTGCAGGCCATGATGCGGATCGAGGGGGATTGGGATGCCGATTCGGAGTCGCGGAGAACCTAACGGGTAACCGGGGCTCCGGCTCGACGTGCAGGAGAAGGAACGGGGTGGTTTTTAGTCAGTAAGAGTCTGACACTCCCTCCCGCCTCACCCAGGCGGGAGCAGTCATATGATGATTTTCCCCCCTTAAAAAAAAAAAAAGCATACATAGGGACAGACAGACAGCGGACAGCGACTTTGTTTTATACTATATAGTTATTTGGTACAACACCAAACATAAAAGGGTGTCAAGTGTGGGAGAGCCATGCTTCGGCACTGCTGTGCCGGCTCGACCGGAGTGATACCACGGCCGAGCAGAAAACCATAATGAAACAACGCTTGCGTTGTGAGTGTGTGTGAGTGAGTGAGGATACCGGAGGCCCAATTACCCTCCTCCCCAGTCTTCCAAATCCCCGAATCCCCCACAATCGTCAAATTCCCAATTCCCAAAAGGCCGGTAAAGCACTTGGACCTCTGGTGTTCCAGGTGTCCATGGGCGGCGTTGATTGTTTACCATCAGGTGATCCGTCTGCGCGTTTACAGGTTTATCCCATAAAAAACAATATAACACAATGCAAACAGTAATAAGAGTCAATAAAAAAAAATAGGAACACAAATTAGGTAGATGTAGGTACACAAAATATTAAAACTTAAATACACTAACAAAAATAGAGTAAACTGCCTACTGCAACTTTGTCTATACCGTGGAAAAACTGTGAAATCCCACTATTCTAGAGGTACATTACAAAACAATAAAATCCCATTTCACTTTCAATCATAACAAAAACTTGCACTGAAACACAATCAACTACCGTCGGACTAATGTCCCTTAAAGGGGTCTAATCATCGTCCTCCCGCCAGCAGTGAGACCCCGGACCCCCTGGGGGCCTTTAAGCCAATTATCTGGCACCAATTTATTCTCACAAACAAAGACCAGCCCTTGCCAAATTAGATCCCCGTGTGGGGTAGTGCTGGGGTGGTGTCGATGTGTGCATGTCGATAGAATTTTTGGCAAAATTGGGTAGTTTCCTGGGTCAAAAATAAATTAATTTGATTTTTCAGTCCAATTAAATATTGAAAAATGTTAAACTTTTGTTAATTGATTTGCCTATATACTTAATTTTCTAGTTATTCTCGCATTTTTTTAGATATTAGTGTACTATTTGACGCAAAAATATGATGACGTCATAAGATGGGATTTCGTACAAAATTTGTAAAATTGTATCGTTTTTGACGTTTCGATAAAAGTATTGAATTTGACTAGTTGTCAACTACCTTATTCGGCAAAAATAAAGTGGTTATGTTTTTATTGATGTGTGTGCAGGAATCTTGAGAAAGAGAACCTTGTATTGTCATACATTGTTTTTCATCTAATTTAACTATCAACTACATAGGTTTTAACATCAAATACAGAGCGAACAAAGATGGTTCAGATTCATTTCCAATTCTCATAAATTCAAAGGATTTCTGTTCTTCACAAGTTGAGTGCTTAAATTTGTTTGAAGTAGAGTTTCTTATTCGTTTTTCTACATAATCACTAAAACACTTCTTCAGTAAAGTATAATACAGGTAATTATTTTGTTTAACTTTCCTAGACAACTATTATACTACGGTTTTATAAAAAAAAATTGAATAATAAATAATGGTAGACAAGAAACTAGTTTTCTGACATAGACATCAAAAAATAGACTACGACTGTAATTAACCACAAAATCGTGCTTGATCCCATTCGGAACCAATTTCAATCGACAATTTTATCGACACATTCACATCCCTACGCCCCAGGCAGCTCGGTTATTCGAGTAAAATTCACAGTTTTAGTAAAGGAATCTATTTAGGAGGGCCTTTTGATAGGCGGTGTTTGGAATTAAGGTTTTAACCGTTTATGCCACGTGTTAGCGTGATTTTAAATGAAATTTTAAGTAGTCCTTAACGTTTTAAGGAAGTCGTGGTGGCCCGGAGGTTTAAGAGTAAGACGCCCACTTCTCATGCATGAGGGTGCGGGTTCGAAACCTACCAACGGCAAGTACCAATGTGACTTTTTTCGAGTTATATGTACTTTCTAAGATTATTTAGACACCACTGACAAACGGTGAAGGAAAAACATCGTGAGGAAACTTGGACTTATAACTTCTAATTATAAGTTTGAAATCGCCAACCCGCATTGAGCAAGTGTGGTGATTAATGCTCTAACCTTCTTCGTGTGAGAAGAGGCTTTACTCAGCAGTGGGCATTTATATAGGATGTTGATGATGATGAACGTTTTAAAGTAGTCTTTTTTCAAGTAGATACTTAGACGTGGCTTCTGGCTGGGAAATAAAAATGGTTCCTAAAAACAAATTAAGAGAGAGAAGAGCCATGCTCCGGCACAAATGAGCCGGCTCGACCGGAGTGATACGACGGCTGAACTTTCGTCGTGTGAGTGAGGTTACCGAAGGCCCAATAACCTGTGTTGTTTCACGTCGGTTTTCTGCTCGGCCGTGGTATCACTCCGATCGAGCCGGCCCATTCGTGCCGAAGCATGGCTCTCACACACTTTAATTACACATTTCAACTTCCACTTAGGTCTCTGCTTACCCCAATTGAAGAAAGGATAAATACTTAACATATACAGGGGGTGTGTAATACGAAGGCGGAGTTAGTTGACGCATGCGCTGTGGACTGTGCCCATTTGAGAAGGGATTCCAATTTAATCTTTTCTTTTCATATTCAAAATGTAATGTTAGAGAGAAAATCTTGGGTTCTGTGTGGGTTTATGTAATTTTATAGGCGTTAGAAACAATTTCATTTTAATTTTTAGTATTCCTACTGAAAATCAAGGAACGAGGGAAAGAAATAACTTTATTCACGACAAAAAACAACTGACATGTACACATTATAGTGTTCGTTTATAATTTAGGGTAATATTCATATATTATACATGTAAACCTTCCTTAAGAATCACTCTATCTATTAAAAAAACCGCATCAAAATTCGTTGCGTAGTTTTAAAGATCTAAGCATACATAGGGACTGACAGACGGCCGATAGTGACTTTGTTTTATACTATGTAGTGATAAATACTAATGGGCGACTGTCTCATTGGCAGAGTCGTCGTAAGTGCGACTGCCGGGCAAGGGATCTGGGGTTTGATTCTCGGGTAGGGCAAAGTATTACTGAGTTTTTATTGTAATCTCAGCAGTAGCACGGAGTTAAAATATTGTGTTCACAATAGATTTGTGATGTATCTTATACTATTATATAAAGCGGAAGAGTTTGTTTTTTTGTTTGTTTGTTTGAACGCGCTAATCTCCGTAACTACAAGTCTGATTTGAATAATTCTTTTTGTGTTGGATAGCGCATTTATCGAGGATGGCTATGGGCTATAAAACATCGCGCTATGACCAATAGAAGCTGAGCAGAGCGTGTGAAACCGCGCGGAAGTAGCTAGTTGTGTAATAAATTAAGTTTTTGTGGTGACAGCAGAGTAGAAAATAACCTGTAAAAATCTACTGCTGGATAATAGGCTTCCTCTACATAAGAGGGTTTTGAAATCTCCGCGCTAGACTTGAGTTGGAGACCGCAGTATAAAAGGTTCAGGTTTATCAGAGAGCGCTGCTGCCCGGTCTCCGTCTAATGTGTAGTCGCTTAGTTGGGTATACGACACCCGTCGGAAGAGTAGAGATGGTGACAAACCGCAGTGTAAAAGGTTCAGGTTTATCAGAGAGCGCTGCTGCCCGGTCTCTGTCTAATGTGTAGTCGCTTAGTCGGGTATACGACACCCGCGGGAAGAGTAGAGATGGTGACAAACCGCAGTGTAAAAGGTTCAGGTTTATCAGAGAGCGCTGCTGCCCGGTCTCTGTCTAATGTGTAGTCCCTTAGTCAGGTATACGACACCCGCGGGAAGAATAGGGGGTGCCGTCAACATGGATTGAGCCAGAAACTGTCCACAGAGTTTAAATTACGTAATTAGTCCTTTGGAGGATAAACCTTATGCCACTGGACATAAATTCAATCCCTAACTATTAGAAAGATAAAGCCGTAATTGTAAACATACTTTTAAAGTTTCAACACCCCAATTTAAAATGAAAATAAAATACAAAACATTTAAACTGCTAATCACCCGGCTAACAATAATCACCACTTTCATAATCACCAGATTAATCCTCGGTGATTGTTAGTATAAAATAAACAAATTAAAATACAATAGGTAATTGTTAATTTTATGTCACCCTATATATTCCACCCTTCATCAAACCCTGCTTTGCTAAACTCAACTTTAACATACAAGAAATAAGATAGGAAATTCCTAAAAGCACTTTTGTCATAGATTATATTAATATCATTTGCTATACCAATGTCAATCTTAACATGATGAGAATAAGAGTGAATTTGAAGTGTATGTAAAGTGACATATGATAAACTTGTAGGCAATTAGGTTTATGTTAATTCTTGTTTATTTCAATTAGGGGGTAAGCAGGGTGATTAATAAGTCTTAAGAATTCTTTTCGGGGTTGATATATTATAATAAGATTTCAAATAGCTTGCTTAAACATAATTAACTTTCATGCTTACTTCCTGAAACTGAAATTATATAATACCTACTAGCTGTAGCCCGCTACTTCGGTCGCGAGAATATCATTCCTGTTTTACCCCATGGCAGCATTTAATCGGGATAAAAACTATCCTCTCACCTAAGTCAGCCAATACCCTGCCTGTATATCAAATTTCATCAATATTCGTTCAGGAGTTTCAGCGTGATTGACGGACAAACATCGAAACAAAGAAACTTTCATATTTATAATATGACTAGCTACTTCCGCGCGGTTTCACACGCTCTTCTCAGCTCCTATTGGCCGTAGCGTGATGTTTTATAGCCTATAGCCATCCTCGATAAATGCGCTATCCAATACAAAAAGAATTATTCAAATCAGACTTGTAGTTACGGAGATTAGCGCGTTCAAACAAACAAACAAACAAAAAAAACAAACTCTTCCGCTTTATATAATAGTACCTCTATAAGGTATAATATTATTGTGATATACTATTCACTTGTTATTTAACAAATAACATAACATAACATAACATCACGCCTTTTATCCCCGAAGGGGTAGGCAGAGGTGCACACAGAAGTAACACCCACTTTTCACTATTTATGTTATGAGTCCCATGTAATAGGGCGACTGGGCGAGCCTATTGCCGTATACCGTATATATTTAACAAATGTCATTACAAAATCCTTTTCAAAAACGAAGCTTTATAGTATGTAAACGGGATGCTACCGAAACGATGACAAAAGGAAATTATTGTTACAATTTCAATAGTTTTCGTGTTATTCATACGACATCAGCCTTGAGCAGTTGATTACAATATCTATCTATATAATTATATGAAAGAACGTCGTGGTGGCCCGGAGGTTTAAGACGCCCGCTTCTCATGCATGAGAGTGCGGGCTCGAAACCTACCAACTGCAAGTACCAATGTGACTTTTTCGGAGCCCACTTTATAAGATTATTCAAACACCACTGACAAACGGTGAAGGAAAAAATCGTGAGGAAACCTGGGCTTATAATTTCTAATTATAAGTTTGTAATCGCCAACCTGCATTGAGCAAGCGTGGTGATTAATTAATTAATTTATTTATTTATATAAAACCTTACCTAAAACTATCATTACAGTTTTCTCCATTGCGATAGCTTAGGTCTAAAACTAAATCTATGTACCTAATTACTAATTTAAACAAGATAAAACAAATTGAAAAAGAGAGCATACACAAACTTAATTAAACTTAACATTTATCCATAAAAAAAAGAGATAATACTGACGACTTTATGGTCACGAGATCAGCGGTGAACTACTTACTAAATAACAATAATAAAAAAATGAAATGAAATAATAATCTTAATTAACATTTAAATAACTTAATATATACAACGTAACTTTTACGAATTCACTCACATTGCAACATATGTAATACATCCACCCTTTCATGGACTTCGTTCACTACACTCATGGCTCTAGTGAGAGGAGCCCTAGCTAGTAAGTTGGTTCTGGCTGCCGGCACAGCGAGGAGAGGCGGGCGTCTCCTCTTCCACACATACCGGTCCGGCACACAATAATGCTCAAACCGTGTGAGAAGAGGCTTTGCTCAGCAGTGGGCATTTATAGGCTGTTGATGATGATGACGATTAGCATAAAAAACTTAAGAACGGCTAAATTGATTTAGATGAATATTGGTGCGGAGGTATCTTAGAACCAGGAGACGGATACAGAATATTTTTTGTACAAATTTTTTTTTTACTTTTTACCGAAAACAACGAATGGGAGCGGGAAAAAACGAGATTGCGCGTACAAAGTCGCGGGCAGAAGCTAGTTAATGCATAGAAGAAACAATTAATTCCTTACTTTTATGAAAATAAGACTAATTGTTTACCATCACCTGTCGACGTTCTTCGAGAGTGTTCTGTTTACGGTTTACGGTCCTGTAGGTATATTAAAAACGGGCAGCATTTTAAACTACCAACAGTTTTACACAGAAAATATTAAAATCAAATCACAATAGACTGCACGGTTGGTGCGGTGGCTGCGCAATCGGCTGCCGTGCAACGTGTCGCAGGTTCGATTCCTGCACGGAACAACTCTTTGTGTGATCCACAAATTGTTGTTTCGGGTCTGAGTGTCATGTGTATGTGAACTTGTATGTTTGTAAACACACCCACGACACAGGAGGAAATCCTAGTGTGGGGCAACGTTTTTACTTAAAAAAAATAACAATACTTAACTCAATCTCGAAAACACAATATCACTTTACCCGACCCAACACTTGATCAAGTGTTACTACTCAAAATCCCATAACATATGATACGAATGTAGCATTTTTATTTTATGGGACCCCCTATTAAATAGGGTGCGTTTAACGTCATGTGGAATCCATGTCAACCCTAATTTGGTACCAAATTGATCCTATTAGATTATTTTGGCACTTTCACGGTTGAGTGAATGATAATAGTGATGATTTTTAAGTGTGGGGTAGCGGGTTTGATTCGGTTTTTTTGAATTTTTGTATGTAAGGACACGTGTCTTTATCATTTGTTAATCACATATATAATTTATTGCCTTTATGTACTAAATATTGGAAACTATCGGATTTTGCTTCTGCTCTTATAATATCTTCTGATTCACTTCGTTGCGGGGACCAAGACAGTTATTTATGTCATTGAGACGCGCCGGACTTCAGTGTTCCAGTGTTTTCATGGTTGTATCTACTATAGGATCTACTCCTGGCTTGCAGGAGTTGCAGCGGTATTGGGAGGATGTAGTGGGCTTGTCGAATAAAAAAAATAAAAAGAAAGTACTAAACATTGTTACTATAATATTTTAAACTAACTACTCCCACTCTGCTCGGCTCCTATTCATCACAACGTGATGTTTTATAGCCTATAGCCTTCCTCGATAAATGCACTATCCAACACTTAAAAAGAATTATTCAAATCGGACCAGTAGTTTCTGACATTAGCACGTTCAAACAACCACCAAACAATCAAACATACTCTTCAACTTTATAGAATACATACATAACTTCACGCCTTTTATCCCCGAAGGGGTAGGCAGAGGTGCACATTCTACCACAGTACAATGTAACACCCACTTTTCACTAGTTGTTATGAGTCCCATGTAATAGGGGGTGAGCCTATTGCCATATATCGCGCACATTTCCAGACTCCGTGCTACTACTGAGAATTTTAAAAAACCCAGTAATACTTTGCCCGACCCGGGAATCGAACCCGAGACTCCTTGCCGCAGTCGCACTTGCGACTACTCGGCCAACGAGGCAGTCTTTATAGAATAGTACCTAATATAATATGTTACATATTAGTATATATAAGTGTGGGTGAGCCATGCTTCGGCATTGCTGGGCCGGCTGGACCGGAGTGATACCGACGAGCAGAAAACCGACGTAAAACAACGCTTGGGTTGTGTTTCGTCGTGTGAGTCAGGTTACCGAAGGACCAATTACCCCCCACCCCTTTGCCAATCCCTAAATCCCCAACAATACTCAAAATCTTAATCCCCACAAAATATATATAAAACGTGAAATTGCGTTTTTGTATGTTGGCGAAATAATTTAGCTGCAAAACTTCACGATTTGATAATAATATACCAAACTAGAAATAAGTCGGTACCAATCTCAAAAAAGCCCAAAATCTTCATCTAAAACATCAAAACGTATATAATACAAGTTACCAATTGTACACACCGTTGAAATACAGAATACAGTCGGTAGCATAGCGTAGCTCGAGGCTCGGGGGGTGAGAATCAAATTACACTGATTGCTGTCTTACGCTCGGTAGAGCGACTTAACGCTATTGTGTTGGGTATCAGAAATTGTGCCAGGCGGCGTTTTCGTTCTACCTAATCTACCTAGTGTATTATTGTTTTGACGAGGTTTATATTTTATGTATTTTGAGCTGTATGTCATGTTTAAGATGGTTAGGGTGTTACTTAGGGACTACAGAGCCCAATTATTTAAGACTAAGTGTCGGTATAAATAAGACTGCTAGTGTTATTAACTTAAAAGAAGCTTATGCATATAATGTTATTAGAATGTTCATGATCTCGTTTATTGTAAATATTCGAAAATGTTTTTTAATAACAATTGTGAGACATACTAAATTAACTAAAAATCTGGGGTTACTTAGGTACGTGAATATACTGAGAAAAGGCTGTGCTGCTGAAAAGTAGACTGCGTGACATCGCCGCGAGAAGAGTCCCTCAGTGGTTCGAAACTAGTAAAGCTTTTCTCAGTACAATTCACGTGAGAAACCCGCGATTTTTAGTTAGGTAATATTCGATAATCATTTATAAATTACGTCATGAACGCGCAATTAAGATGGATAAATGTGATAGTATCTTATTATCGTTAAAATATATAGGTATGTAGTAAACAATCATACAACAAAAAAAACATTTTCCAACCTAAAAATTATCCAATTCCCGCCAGAATTCCGCAAAAAGCGGCCATCTTTGATTTCCATAGACTACAAGCAAAGCTTTTCCTACAGAAAATAAATGTAACCTCCTCCGTTGTTAGATTAGAACACCATATTCATTGCTCCCGCTATAAATCTGTCAGGGGGTCGATGCACCGGGAAAGTTGCTCTACTTACGTTACGCTGTACACAATTTATTTTATTTGTTGCTGTTCTTAAAATTTCAATTTGTTAAGCTTTATATATGTTGGGAATTAGAGTGGTTTGACTTGTGATTGATATTATTTTAGATTTTAGATACTTACGTTAATTACAAATTGTCTTTGTGTGATCAGAGAAAAATATACCATAAAATGGAAAACTGAAATAAGTTTACATGCGACACTATTATACAAAATAAACTGTTGCTTTGCCACAGTATTCTAACGAGAAGACTAGCCCATAGCCAAACTCAATGAAAAAATCGATAACTAAATTATACGCTTTGATATATTTTTGTTTAGATAGAGCGCCATCATACAATAGTAACAATAATGACGTTGCAAATTTCCTTGCATGTGTGCGTGCGACACACATTAAACACCATGGAGGTCACCGGTGACCGACGTTAGTGGAGGATTTGCCTTCAACAGTTTTCTATTGGCAGTCAAAGCCTTAAACTTAACAGTTCATTGCAAATTTTTTAAACGCTTCTCCTGAAATGACTCCATCTAAGCGTTCTATATTCAAAGATTATACGCTACTGTAGATCAAACATAACTTCATAGCTACTCGACAGTCGCGCATATAGCCACTCGACCAAACAGCCAGTCAAATATTCACATAAACTTTTAAATGATGACGTAATCAACGAATGTTTTATCGCATAATGCAGCCACGGTTCGTTAACTTACAAGTGGGTACAAGTGGGTAAATGTAGGTATTAATGCTTATTCATCTTTACACCCACACACGTAATATTTAGCTGAATAATTACACTGGTACTTGATAGACACGATTGTTAAACAACTTGCTGTTGAATTTGATATCGATTTTGTTGACTTAATCAATATACATTCATTTAAACTTAATTGTAAATATCATACTACCTAATGTATAAAATGAATTATTATTTTTTTCTACTAAAATGTATTCAAATCCGCATACTTAGGCCTATGAATGATCATAATAGGGAAGAAGATTCCCGGGTCGGCAAAAGTATTATTGGGTTTTTAAAATATCTCAGTAATAGCATGGAGTCTGGAATTGTGCCCGGTATATGGTAATAGTCTCACCCCCTATTATATGGAACGCATAACATAAATGTATAAAAAGTGGGTGTTGCATTGTACTGTGACACCTCTGCCTACCCCTTCGGGGATAAAAAGGCGTGATGTTGCGTGTTATAATTATATATCTGCAGATTGTTCTACTTAAGACAATCGGCAACAACAGCCAATATCTCCCCATAACAACAAATAAAGACATTTCAACGTAATTACGAAATAACCAATTTTTCTAATTTCGGTAAAAACAAAATAGAGCAGCTTACAGTACGTAACGTCCCAACTTTAGTTATAAATAACTTGAGATGTTCGGTAGTCTGGGGGAATGTCGGACGGACGACAAATGCGATTTGTTTTATATACGTAGTACGACATACAACCTCTTTACTGTGGTGTCGGTCGATATTTTTAGGGCATTGCTACGTTAAAGGATAATTTTGTATTGTAAAGTAAGACATGGTTAGGTTTTCGAACTTACCTTGCGTTGTGTTAAGTCGTGTTAGTGAGGTTACCGGACGCCCAGTTACCCCTTCCCCAACCTGCCCAATCCCTGAATCTTCAACAATCCTCAAACGTCTAATCCCCAAAAGGCCGGTAACCACTTGTATCGCAAGTGATGTTTCAAATGGACACTTGGGCGACGCCAGTTGGTTACCGTCAGGAGATCCGTTTGCTCATTTACCGGTTTATCCCATAAAAAGAAAAAAAATCCAGCTCCAATTTTATTTTTCTATAGATTTTGCTCGTTGTGTCGTCAACAAAATCCACCATCTTTTCCATAGAGTATCTAGAAAATTTAGATTTTTTTTCTTTAAACACAAGAAATATGTCTACGGCCTAGTACCTACACCTCCAATCTTAGTCTTTCAGCCAAGTTCATTACTCGTTTAAGCGTTAACGTCAAAAATAGTTCTTATTACAATAACTACACACTGTCAATTAACATAACCAAGTCAAAATATTCTGAACCACCAAACACTTCAAAAAGTTTTAATAGCCGCGGTTAACATACTCTGACAAAATTACAGCTTTCTCAATAAATTACACCAAATTACATTTACAATTATAAATAAAAACCAAACAAAGAACATCGTTAGATATTTAATAATCCAAAACAAACATATTTAACAGGATGGGACCAAACATTATTTTTCAAAATTCAAACCGAAGCTGGGCACAGGAAAGTCACGTACAGCCAACATAACTATACTATTTATTTATCAAAACGACACTTAAGCACGATTTTATATTTATTTTCTGTACCTACATGTAGATTTTAATGCATTTATAAGTTATTGGACGTTTCATCTTGGCTGAATGAGTGTTGACTTTTGCCCTTTGTGTGGAAAAAAGTTTAAATGCTTGTTTTTGGTTGAGCCTTGTGTGGGCTGGTTTAGGACTTGGCTTACATGAGAATTATTTTGTGATTATTACTAAGATGGTGTTTTAAATGTTTTATTTAAGTATTAAAAATTTACTCTGAATCTCCATTAAAGTAGGTATACCGATCCATTCCAATAGTTAGGCGCATTCTATGTATCTTGCTATACGATTTTAGGTAAGCAGTATTCCTAAACACAAACAATTTTAAACACATAATAATATCTTCAACAACACATAACTAAAAGGCAGACCAAAAGACGATCTTGAGTGCTCCTATGAAATGAGGGCCATTTAGCTATTTTTATTAATACCGCTAAGTGGTACAAACCATCACATTACCACCATGCCTAATCCGACGCACCCCACATCTCGCCAACTAAAATAAATAGCAAATCAATAAAAATAATACAATTATCAAACAGTCGACAGAAAAAAACATGGCCGTTCGCGCCAAAATTTGACAGATGCGTTCATGACATTATCGTGTTGGGCAAACAACACCAAATGTCGCGTTCAGTGCTACAGTAATTGTTAATTATCATTTTTATAAGCTTACGCCGCACGCTTTGATGTGTTAAATAATAAATACAATTAGTTATATTAACGGAGAGTTAAATAAACAGTGATTAGATGGAAATATTTTTGTTATTGATTTGATTAATTTTGATTAGTTGCAGATAAATTGGTTTGTTTACACTGTAAACGTAGATTACAATCATATGTGTATAGATTTATCGTATTTTACTTATTAGAGAGTTTTGGTGACTCATTTTATTAAAATTGTAATTTTCATTCATGAATTTGTTCTATATTTACGTAACATAACATAACATCACGCCTTTTATCCCCGAAGGGGTAGGTAGAGGTGCACATTACGGCACTTAATGCCACTGTACAATGTAACACTTACTTTTCATTATTTATGTTATGAGTCCCATGTATTAGCGAGGTGAGCCTATTGCCATATACCGGACACAATTCTAGACTCCGTGCTACCACTGATATTTTTTTTTAAAAACCCAGTAATAATAATATGGCAAAAGTGGGTGTTACATTGTACAGTGGCATTAAGTGCCGTAATGTGCACCTCTTATTTCGGTTCGGTTATGTTATGTAAAAAAAATGAAAAGAGAAGAATCAGAAAAGAAACACTACCAACATGTCTATGGCAAATGTTCAGCCACTCAGTGTAAGCTAGGCATACAAGTCACCCAACACTGATTTTCAGTGGGCACCCCTGCAGTCTATCTACTATATCCAATTCTTCCGGTTCCACTAGTAAACTGTCATGAATCATTTTGGTAACAATCCCTATAACTCTTCAACGACTAACCACTACCAATTCTTCCACAGGTGCACCTCACGCTCTTCTTGGCAAGACCAGAAGACCACGCACAGCATTCACGTCACAGCAACTCCTGGAGTTGGAGAAGCAGTTCAGAATGAACAAGTACCTGTCCAGACCAAAGAGGTTTGAAGTAGCCACCAGCTTAATGCTCACGGAGACTCAGGTGAGGAGATGTGTGGAATTTTGTACGAAATTCTGTTTTATAGGTGTTGGGAAAAATTATTATTATTCGCTGTCAGACTTTGTAACTTAGTAGGTATGTTTATATTCAAACTTTCGCGAAACATACTAATTGCGAGTCGCGGAATGTTGCTCATGAATATGAGCCTGAGCCTCTAGCATGGTTCGAAACTAGTCGAGTTCCTCGTCAAACAGTTACGTGATTAAGCCGAAAATATAATAATTACTTTGTAGGTACTTAGTAGCAAAATGTAATACTTAGTAAGTGTGTGAGAGCCATGTATCGGCACGAATGGGCCGGCTGGCGTCGAGTATCTAGGTATAATATTGACTATAATAGGTATTCAATGAGGGTTATCATACCAAACTTTTAAAATATTATTATTATTACACAGAATTTTTGAAAGTCAAAGTCAAAGTCAAAATCATTTATTTCAATTAGACCAGGATGGCACTTTTGAACGTCAAATAACAAAAATTTATAAGTGAAGCTAGTTGCTCATTCCAGGGCGTAGATTCCTATGGAGAAGAACGAGCAAGAAACTCCATAGATTACTCTTTTTCAATCAGGTTTACAATACAATTCTCTAGTTACATAGTTTAAAGCTACTTTAATTTGGACAAGATTGTCATAACTATTACAAAAATTGCCACAATCATCGTAGTTAGTTAATTAATTAAAAAACAATTCACACACACATTAACAGCCTACAAGTGGCCACTGCTGACCGAAGATCTATTTTTCCTCGGATAAAGTTTGAGCATTAATCACTACGCTTGCTCAATACGGTTTGACAATTTCAGAATGACTGCACGGTTGGTGCGGTGGCTGGGCAACCGGCTGCCGTGACACGTGTCGCGGGTTCGATTCCCGCACGGAACAACACTTTGTGTAATCCACAAATTGTTGTTTCAGGTCTGGGTGTCATTGTGTATGTGAACTTGTATGTTTGTAAACGCACCCACGATACAGGAGAAAATCCTAATGTGGGGCAACGTTTTTTTTAAAAGAAAGAAAGAAAGACCTATAATTAGTATCTCTAACAAAACCAAAAAAAAACAGTAAAAATCAATTAAAACCAAATAAATTCACACATCACACAACCATAATAAATCTAACCACTCACCGTCACGAATACGACACTACAAACAACCCAATTTTGACATTTGTTTTGGCGCGAACATCTGTCATCATGGCGGATTTACGTTTACAAATGTACCTATGTTAAGATTACAAGGGTAAAGCTTTACGGCTCACGAAGGTTTAAAGATTAATATCACACCCCAGGGTGGGTCTAAGACATTTATACGATATTTACACCTGTCTGTATTTATGTGGGTTTCATATAGGTAGTTATGTGTTGTTATAAAGGGAGGGGTGAAGTTATGGGGTTCTCTTGAGTTTTTCTGTGATATTTCTGTCGTTTTTTGTGGAGAGCTTTTGATTTTGTAGTTTTTTCTCGAAAATGAATTCAATGGTTTTGCTACCTCAATTTTTGTTGATTCAATGAATGGACCCATCCACTATTAGCCTCCTCTATATAAAACGGGTTTTTAAAATACTGACAAACAATAAAGTGTATTTCAGCCTTGCCTATCCCTTCAGATAGTCGCGGAGAACCTAACGGGTAACCGGGGCTCCGGCTCGACGTGCAGGAGAAGGAACGGGGTGGTTTTTAGTCAGTAAGAGTCTGACATTCCCTCCCGCCTCACCCAGGCGGGAGCAGACATTCGATGATTTTCCCCCCTTAAAAAAAAAATCCCTTCAGATAAGTCGCGGAGAACCTAACGGGTAACCGGGGCTCCGGCTCGACGTGCAGGAGAAGGAACGGGGTGGTTTTTAGTCAGTAAGAGCCTAACACTCCCTCCCGCCTCACTCAGGCGGGAGCAATCATTCGATGATTTTCCCCCCTTAAAAAAAAATAAAAAGAAATCCCTTCAGATAAAGTTGTCAACCACACCACATTATATTATCAATAAATATTTTTTGCCCACAGGTAAAAATCTGGTTCCAAAACAGAAGAATGAAGTGGAAACGATCAAAAAAGGCGCAACAGGACTCTAAGAATAAAGATACGCCACAGACTGAAGACAAGAAACCAAAAGAAATACCAAATGAACAAGAAAAACCTCCTTCAATGGCGGGAGATTTGACAGCTGTCAAACCTATGTTAGACAGGGACAGAATTATCGCGCTAGAGAGAGAAAGGGCGATGGCTGCAGCGAATTTTAATTCGAATTTGGAAAATAGGCGTGGATTGGTCGTTATGAATCAAGATGGCGGTAGACCTATGGACATGTTTAGGCCGTATGTGGTATGAGAGTAAAATTATCTTTTCGTTTTTTATTAATTCGTTATTTTTTTATGAAATAACTATATATTTTACTTTTTATGTTGCATAACAATATTTTTTAATTCATGAGTTGAGTTTTAAGACTTTTTTAATTGAGGCTGTCGTAATAAGGACTTAGATTTGTCAAAAACGTATACTATTTAAATAAAATTAAGCTAGATAACCTGTCCTAGTCAAGCATAGTGTAAATTTATACATTAATATAGTTAAATAATAGTGATAATGTAAATAATAATTATTGTATTGAGCAATCTAATAATAATACACCTTTTTCGAGGTTATATGACGTCATATGTAAGTACAATCGACAAAGTTGGCGGTCGACCACCATTAGACGATATTCGAATGCACGCATCGCGAGTGACCACAGGGAAAACGCCCGGTGCGGTGGATAGGGAGTTTGCCACAAGAAACTTTGTCGATAGTACGTAATACACTTACCTATTCGTAAAGAACTTCCAAAGTCCATTTCTTTATTTTTGACATATTATAGGTATCCCTACAGTAATTTAAGTACCTACCACATACACCCTAGTAAACGATCGTGATTGGTCCTAGCCTAATCAGTTTGAATTGCTGAAACCTAACCGACAACACCATTACATCACATGACATTAGGGAATATTAAATTGATTATAATGGACCTTCCACTATAGCGCCTCTAGTGACAAGAAACGTCCAATTCGGTCAGTAGGTCACGAACCTCCGTCGTGTACAGATGTCATCACAAATTCCAAAAATAAACTTATTACACTGAAACGTTTGTGAATGTATAGTTATATTATATCCTGTTAGATTACATACCTAATATAATTATTATAAGGACTGAAGCAGGCCAAATGTATGTAGTTAATATTAATATAGAGAATTATTTAAGAAAAAGTAAAGCTTAGTATTATAACGGTCTCTTTCTTTCGTTGTATCAAGAAAGGAGATAGCAATAGTTTGAATATTTAATTTAAAAAAGCTATAATTAACGTTTTCGAATTTATTTAGCGTTGAGTTTAAACAGTCAGCATTTATTTTAAATTATTTTATTAACCCGAGACATCTTTCGAAACAGTATTATTTGCTTTTAAGCGACTAACATAGCCAGTATTATGTGTATAAATGTAATTATATATCTTAGATTACTTGGTCACACTAATAAGTATCTGTAAAATAATTTGCGAGGGTTGTGTTTTTTAAGGGTCGGCAAGACGCATGTAATGCCCCAAGTGTTGCAGGCGTACATAGGCCACGGTAACCACTTACCATCAGGTGGGCCGTGAGAATTTTTTGCCATCGTCGTGGAATAAAAAAAATGTCAACTATACTGATTACCTATTCAGCTCTTATAGAAACTTATGTTTGATATATGGTAAGATTCCTCCTCCTGGATGTTTGTAAGTGACACTTAAAAAACAGGCGTAAAGTTGGTATTATATTGTATATCATTTCTGTCTATAACTTCAAGGATTATAGGAGGTGGCGTTTACTTATGTTATGCTTTTAAACAATAAGGGCCAATTTTTCAATCATAAGTTAATCTTTAACTGAAGAATAAAACAAAAGGCCAATATTTCAAGGCTCAGATAAATTTTAACTGAGCAATAACTTTGAATATTTGACAATACTTCCATACTGAAAACTGTCAACTGTCAATTTTATTTTACAGTCTGTTTACAATTTACTGACGATTGACAAATCGACCCTAAAAAACAATTAAACTGAATAGTGTGACCATACTTAATAATAAATAGTAGAATAAGAATAGAAATAAATACAATATATGAACGTTTTTCTATGCACAATTCTGAACAAAATAAGTAGATTATTTATGGTATTAAGGAGAACAAAACTAAGGTTTTTATAATCAAAATTTTAGTTTAAATGTGATTCATACAGTGTGCAGTTTTTAATTGAGCCAAGTATTAAAAAAATAAGTTCGCCCGTAGAAAACATTAATATATTTTGTATATATATTTTATTTATTTATTTATTTATACATTTGGAAAACCAACAGCTATACAATTTGATTAAATAGAATGTGGTATGCAACAAGAAGCCAATTACTGGTTTCTACGATTAGTAACAGAAAGTAGAAACATGCTAACACAGTACTAAAATTACTTATTAAACTCATTAAACCACAGGCAATCTATAATGATGCACAAATTACTCCAATGATTAAGTACCATATAGGTACCCACTATGAATTAAAGAAATCAAGGTTCAGCTGCCTGTGTGCCACAGTAAGTTTTGTGTTAAATGGGTCGAATGAAAACTCTTTGCACAGTTTATTGAAATCATTGCTCGCTCGCACAATATACGAATTACTCCGATAGTTGGTTGAGGATTTTATTTCAACATCTGGTAAGATTTGTTGAAAATATAAAATCACATACTTACAAGAACACATTGATTTAAAATATCGCATTACTTCACTTGTGGGTACAAAATATAGATGTAATAACCAGATTATTATAATATTTTGAACAAGATCCTGCATTTTACCTACAAATTTTGTTCTGAATTGTAATTCAAGCTCAGAAACTACAATATCAAATCATTTTTTATAAATCAAATGCACACTTAAATACACCGTGAAATATATTTCGTTTATGTCCCGCGGCAAAACAACTTGCCATGGGGAGCACTTTCGATGTATAAAGTAAAACCTTTTTTTAAATGTATATTTGTGATACCACGGCCAAGCAGAAAACCGACGTGAAACAACTTGCGTTGTGTTTCGTCGTGTGAGTAAGGTTACCGTAGTCACAATTATACCCCTCCCCAATCTTCTGAATCTTTGAATCCCCCATAATCCCCAAAAGGCCTTAAACGCATTGGTAAACCCTCTGGTGTTTCGAGGGTTCATGCTTATCCCGTAAAAAATATAGGCCTCTTCCTTAGTCCTTCCTTAGTGAATTGATGCTAAATATGAAATCACAGTTTTTAAATGTAAATTTTAATTTACATTTTCTCGTTCGTCAAGGCTGTGGAAATAACAATATTTTGTCTTGTAAACTATATATTATGTGCATTTATTCCAAAATGGTTTGATCTTTGTAGTTTTCGAGTGTATATTTGTAATTGTTTAGGTTTTCACATAAAATCCTGTAATATATAAATAAATAAATGAATAATCGTAATAAATTATAGTTTAATATAATAATAATAATAATATGCAAATTATGAAATAAATATATAGTTGATATGTTGGAAATTGACGTTTTATTTTCTGTTTTTACCTCTAACTTATCTGGGGTTCGAATCCCGAGAGATCTAATTTGAAAATCATGGAGTCTGGAATTGTACCCGACATACAGCGATGGACTCGACCTTAAAGAGATAGAAAGTGGATTTTGTATGTATAGGTAGGTATACCTACAATTCTGCCTACCTCTTCAGGGAATGAAAGACTAAATAGTTTGCCCGATATAGACTTCTTTGAATGACTTTCAGCTGAGTGCTCAATGACAGTATTATAAGCATGGCAAGTCAAAGCATTTATTTCAATTAAACCATAATTTGGTACTTTTGAAACGTCAACAAATACAAAATAAATAATAGTCTGTCAGTCAGTCCGTCAGTGAAGCTAGGTGTAGCTAAGTACTCATTCCATAATGTAGATTCGAATGGAGAAGAACGAGCAAGAAACTCCATTCGTTACTCTTTTCGGTAACTAGGAACCCCAGACTCCCGCCTCACCCAGGCGGGAAAAGCCATTCGAGGATTTTCCCCTCTTAAAAAAGGCGTTATGTACTTGCATACGGCTTAGTTCGTGAAATGATCTTTATAATCAACAGCCAAAGGGAATACTGCTGATCATAGTGAGAGTTAAGTGTGGGAGAGCCATGCTTCGGCATGAATGGGTCGCCTCGACCGGAGTGATACCACAGTCGAGCAGAAAACCGACGTGAAACAACACCGTGTCGAAACAACGTCTCAGTCGTGTGACTGAGGTTACCGGAGTCCCAATTATACCCCTCCCCAATCTCTTGAATCTCCGAATCCCCCATAATCCCCAAAAAGCCGGTAATGCATTGGTTAACCATCTGGTGTTTCGAATGTCCATGGGCGGTGCCGATTACTTACCATCAGGTGATCCGTCTGCTCGTTTACCGGCTATGCAATAAAAAAATATAGGCCTCTCCCTTAGTGCTCCTTAATGTCCTAAAGAATGGCTGCTAAATATTAAATCACAGTTTAAAAGACTCAGATATATTAGAAAACGTTGCAGCCCAGTGTCTGTACAATGTGTAATGCTTTAGGGGATTTTGCGACCTGTGTGGTCGTTGGAAAAAATACATATATTCTACTCTATCATCACTACTAGGTTTTTTTATTAAGGGGGGAAAATCATCGGATGACTGCTCCTGCCTGGGTGCGGCGGGAGGGAGTGTCAGACTGTTACTGACTAAAAACCATCCCGATCCTTCTCCTGCACGTCGAGCCGGAGCCCCGGTGACACGTTAGGTTCTCCGCGACATCGCTACAAGGCTAGGGTGATATTATTATAACAACATTTACAAAAAGAACAAGAATTCCCAAATAACTATGTGAGGAAAGAGGAAAAACAAGAATACGTCGAGTGTTGCCATCCTTTGAATATAGGTATACATATATCTGGCAACTCCGAACAGTTAAATAACATGCGACTGGTAACGGTTCGCTTACAACACTAAATTAAGCTGAGGGAGGGAGGGGGGAGTAGAGAGACCATGGTTTAAGAGAAAAATAATGTTGTGTTGTTTTGATGTTCTTGAATTAAATAATATTTATTGAGATTGTAATTATCTGTCATTTAGTTTTGGTGATCAAGATTAGGTATTGTTAGACGAAGCTTAATAAATTAAAAAAAACAGATCATGTTTACGTCGCATCAAATAAATATTTAAGTAAACATACATAATATCACGCCTTTTATACCCGGGGTAGACAGATGTGACGGCACTTACTTTCACTATTGAGTTCCATGTAATAGGGGGCGAGCCTATTGCCATACATCGGACAAAACTTCAGGCTCCGTGCTACTACTGAGTTTTTTATAAAACCCGACCCGGTAATCGAATACTTTACCTTAATACTATATCGAATACTTTACTTTAATACTATTTAATACTTTACCCGACCCGGTAATCGAATCCGAGAACCATTATTGCCCGGCAGCGCACTTGCGCTACTCAGCCAATGAGGTAGTCACACACATAACATAATATAACATCACGCCTTTTATCCCGAAGGGGTAGGCAGAGGTGCACATAATGCCACTGTACAATGTAGCACCCACTTTTCACTATTTATGTTACGAGTCCCATGTAATACGGTGAGCCTATTGCCATATACCGGGCACAATTCCAGACTCCGTGCTACTACTGAGTTTTTTTTTAAAACCCAGTAATACTTTGCCCGACCCGGGAATCGAACCCGAGACCCCTTGCTCGGCAGTCGCACTTGCGACCACTCGGCCAACGAGGTAGTCCACACACTTGTATAGCAATATTAACCGTTTGAATGCATCGATATGAGACACAATAGAAAAAACGTTGTGACACACGTTTTTTTTTTTTTGAGGGGGGAAATTCATCCCATGACTTCTCCCGCCCGGGTGAGGCGAGAGGGAGTGTCAGACTCTTACTGACTAAAAACCACCCCGTTCCTACTCCTGCACTTCGAGCCGGAGCCCCGGCAACCCGTTAAGTCTTCCGCGGCTCCGTATCGACATTAGCCCTGTTGGGCCCCATCCGTGGTGGTCTGATGGCTCTTTGAGGCGCGCGCGGAACGCGACGCGCCGTACGCTCGGGCCTGGTTCTGGTCGGGCGGCGAGTCACCCGTGCTCGCCGTCCGCAGGCCCATGCTTACGGTGGCCGGAGATCGTCTCGCGATCCCCGACGCCCGGAGTGACTCTCGCGACGGCCGGGGCGTGAGGAGGTTCGTTCCCTCACGCGCTCCGCCTCCTCCTTAGCTAGCATAACTGCTTCGCAAAAGGAGGAGACGGCATCCCAGTCCCCCTCGCTCCGTACCATGGTCTGAACCAGAGCCGGACGCGAGAGGTCGCCGTCGCCAATCACATCCCTGAGGACACGACGGTGCTCAGCCCACGCAGGACATACCGCCACCGTATGCTCCACCGTGTCCTCCGGGCGATCCTCGCAGTGATGACACTCGGGCGTTTCCTCCCGCCCAATCCGAAACAGGAACCTACCGAAACTTCCGTGTCCGGTAAGTACCTGCGTCAGGCGGTAGGTGAGGAGGCCGCAGCGTCTCTCAAGCCACTCCTCAAAGAGGGGACTTACCGCTGCAATGACAGCGAGCCCAGCCCTCGGCTGCGACAGCCGTTGCTGCCATTCCGCCATGAGATCACGCCGGAGCTCATCCCGCCACGCACTAATCTGGCGCGGCAGCGGATTTTCGCCCCGGCGACGTGCCTCCACGCGCATTGTGACTCACGTGGATCCGCGTTTAGATTCACGAAAGGTGTTAATCTATTATTACTATTATCAGTATAGTGCAAGTGCATAGATATACAGACATTATAAACGATTTGAGAAACATTATCTTTCCACGGTGTAGTTACTTACTACTTCTGTCTCCCTGCTGTCTCTTATCCGTCAAATGTTACCTAGGACTCGTCCTCGACAGTCGGTGGAACTTCATTGAGCACTTCCGACGTTTGGCTCCAAAGTTGGAGAGGACGGGGGCTGCGTTTAAACGCATCCTCCCCAACCTCGGGGGGCCAAACGCCTCCTGCCGGAGGTTATACGCCGGGGTCGTGCGGTCCATGGCCCTCTACGGCGCCCCTGTTTGGGCGCCAAACCTGTTGCGGCGTCCCGCTCGGACGCTGCTCATGGCACAGAGGGTCATGGCGATCCGAATGATCCGCGGATACCGCACGATCTCCGGGGAGTCGGCGAACCTCCTTGCCGGGTTACCGCCGTGGGATCTGGAGGCGAAGGTGCTCGCGCGCGTGCACAGCATGCGCGCGGAGGCACGTCGCCGGGGCGAAACTCCGCTGCCGCGCCAAATAAGTGCGTGGCGGGATGAGCTCCGGCGCGATCTCATGGCGGAATGGCAGCAACGACTGTCGCAACCGAGGGCTGGGCTCGCTGCCATCGCAGCGGTAAGTCCCCTCTTTGAGGAGTGGCTTGAGAGACGCTACGGCGTCCTCACCTACCGCCTGACGCAGGTCCTCACCGGACATGGGAGTTTCGGGAGGTACCTGTGTCTGATGGGGCGGGAGGAAACGCCCGGGTGTCATCACTGCGAGGACCGCCCTGAGGACACGGTGGAACACACGGTGGGAGAATGCCCTGCGTGGGCTGAGCACCGCCGTGTCCTCAGGGAAGTGATCGGCGATGGCGACCTCTCGCGTCCGGGCTTAGTGCAGGCCATGATGCGGAGCGAGGGGGATTGGGATGCCGTCTCCTCCTTTTGCGAAGCAGTCATGCTAGCTAAGGAGGAGGCGGGACGCGTGAGGCAGCGAAGCGCTGCCTCCTCGCAACCCAGCCATCGCGAAGGACACACCGGGCGTCGGGGATCGCGGGACGATCTCCGGCCACCGTAAGCGCGGGCCTGCGGACGGCGAGCATGGGTGGCTCCCCGTCCGACCAGAAACAGACCCGAGCGTACGGCGCGTCGCGTTCCGCGCGCGCCTCAAAGAGCCATCAGACCACCACAGATGGGGCCCAATACGGCCGATGCCGATTCGGAGTCGCGGAGAACCTAACGGGTAACCGGGGCTCCGGCTCGACGTGCAGGAGAAGGAACGGGGTGGTTTTTAGTCAGTAAGAGTCTGACACTCCCTCCCGCCTCACCCAGGCGGGAGAAGTCATTCGATGACTTTCCCCCCTTAAAAAAAAAAAAAAAAAAAAATCCGTCAAATGTTTATATTTTATTTTTATTTATTTACATACGTCCTTACGTATATATGTATGTGTGTATATGTATGTGTGTATATGTATGTATGTATGTATGTATGTATGTTTGTATGTATGTATGTGTGTATTTATGTATATGTATGTATAGGTATGTGATGTAAAAACCTGAGTATGCTTAGAATCACCTCCAATATCAGTCAGTGCTCCATTCACCCAAAGGTTGCCTGGTAGAGATCGCTTTTAGTGATAAGGCCGCCTTTGTACCCTACTATTCTTGGATGTAACTCGACATTTATGTGTATATTGCTTTAAGGTGTACAATAAAGATTATTCTTATCTTATCTCCTCCTCTTTGGGAAATCCGTTAAAATATCCCACTACCAAACCCTCAAAAAAAAAGAACAGAAAGAATAGTCCTACATTTCCCTAAACTCATACACCCCCTAATATTCTGAAGTGATGTTGGATGTATAAATTGGTGTCGAAAAACTGAGCCGCTCTCGTATTCCGTGGCCGTCGCCGAGTGAGAGGGAGCATAGTGCTGTCCCACTCGGTAGCTGCCTTGTTATGGATAGGGGGATGTATTCATAGTCAGGAGGAAAATGATTTTAGTTTTTCAAACGTTCTTCGTTGGTTTATAACAATTTTCTTAGAGTAGATTACTACTTCTTTAACAGTCATTTTGCACTAACTACTCAAGCCAAAAAAAAATAAAGTGGCAGTTCACAATACCACGCCAAATATCACACTTCTATAGCACGAGACTCGTAGTTCAGAATGCATAGCACAGGGCTACACGATGCTTTTAGCGCGTAGCACGTAGCACGGAGCAGCTCGTGGCTCGTAGCGCATTTCACAAAGTGTCACCGTGCTAATAGATCGCAGCGCGTAGCACAGAGTAGTGCGGTGTATGTAGCTCGTAGCGGGTAATAGAGTAGAACGATGCGCGTAGTTCGTAGGGCGCACCACAGTGCAGATCGATGCTCGAGCGCGCAACACATCTGCTACCTAACTCGAGTCCTGTAGCACGCATTGTAGGATGAAACTCCTAGCGTGTAGCCCAAATCTGAAGCACGGGTCTTGTAGCACATATTTGTATCTCGAGACTCGTAGTGCGTAGCACACATCTGTAGCACTAGACTCGTAGTGCGTATCACACATCTGTAACACTAGACTCGTAGTGCGTATCACACATCTGTAACACTAGACTCGTAGTGCGTAGCACACATCTGTAGCACTAGACTCGTAGTGCGTAGCACACATCTGTAGCACTAGACTCGTAGTGCGTAGCACACATCTGTAGCACTAGACTCGTAGTGCGTATCACACATCTGTAACACTAGACTCGTAGTGCGTAGCACACATCTGTAGCACTAGTCTTTTGTTTCATTTTTAATTTTATTTGTATTATTGCCATAATCATATATTGTTATAAAATCTATCATTATCAATATTTCACTTTGTTTATAGGCCCTCCCTTTTCACTCTTTAGCTCTCGCAGCTGGCAATTTGTAGTCCAGACTATAGCTTCACTCCGAGGGCGTGTCCTCAGTGATTGATGTCTTTTGTTTAAACAACTTACCGCCGCTGCTACCCGCCGAAACTCCGTGAACTCCTGTCGATAACTTCAAACTGGCTTTTTAAATTATATCTCTTTCATTTCTGTTGTTTTATTATTTTTAACCTACTCCTTACAATAACAGTGAAATATTAATTACTAAATTAATTATGTTAACAGCTTACACACGTCACGTAAAAGTTTGACGAGATAATTCGACGAGTTTCAAACCACTCTTGGGGCTCATATCCATGAGCAGCTTTAGAAAATTAGAAAATTCTTTAATATATATCGATCTAATATAAATGTTAAGTTTTATCACACTCTAAGGAGGTTTAAGAGGTGTATAATTGCATATAATAATATTATATACACGGACTGCACGGTTGGTGCGGTGGCTGGGCAACCGGCTGCCGTGCAACGTGTCGCGGATCCACAAATTGTTGTTCCGGGTCTGGGTGTCATTGTGTATGTGAACTTGTATTTTTGTAAACGCACCCACGACACAGGAGAAAATCCTAGTGTGGGGAAACGTTTTTTTTAAGATAAAAAATAATTACCTATCCAGGTATCCAAATGTAACACTCGCTTTTCACCAGCTATTATGTAATAGGGGGTGAACCTATAACCATACAACGTACATAATACTGACTCGATGTCAATAATGTCATTCATAACAGAAATTTTCGACAAAAATCACCAATAGCACTATGATTAACCAAAAAATCTATCTTGAAACACAAACGATCTTCCATCAATAAATTTAACACACATTCACACCACAATATCTCTACTCTATTTGTCTACACCTACGTTTATAAATGCCACAGATATCTATACGCCAAACAATGATGACAGACAAAACTGTAGCAAGTAGAACTGCAAATAGTATCTACAAATTCAAACAGAATACAAAATTGAGGAGAGAATATCAATATTTGATATTTGGCATTGTAACGACACCCCGCTCCGAGCTGTGGATGGCTATTTTCAATTCGCATTTTGGGTTCGCGCGCTTTTTTTGTCTATGGTAAAATATCGGTGACAGATAGATTTTTTTTGTTGGTGCAGTGTCAAATGGTATTTTATTTTTCTTAATTTATTTTATTATTTGTTTACCTCATTGGATCATTGATAAATTTAATTCTTACTTGACAGAATATAATTTTACAACCAAACTTGTGTCTGTTTTTGTAATAACTATCATGAGACATACTAAAATAATCGCGGATTACTCACGTGAATATACTGAGAAAAGCTCTACTAGTTTCGAACCACAGAGGGGTTCTTCCTCATAAGCAGCGCATTAAACAAGTTGGTTTTAAATACAATGTGTAAATGATTCAAGCTAGATTCATTTACTGAATTACAAAAGTCGATAAAATTACACATAATTATTTTTATCTCCCTAATTGCACATATGGTAAAAATAAAATCAAGTTTAAGTTACTAAATAAAATGTTAGTTTCGCATTTTGTTTCCGACGGATACGCTCTTTTAAAAATGATGACTATAAAGACCAAGTTCTAATTATATGTTCGAAAAAGCAATTTTTGACTATTTCGATAGAAATTCTTGTGGTATGACTCAAAAAACATTTGTAGAATTCGGTTTTAATCAACGTTTGAGGTTCATTATTCGAAATAACTCACCAATGCTTTTTTCTACATGTTTACTCACAGTTA
This sequence comes from Spodoptera picta, assembly GCA_038387885.1. Lineage (NCBI taxonomy): Eukaryota > Metazoa > Arthropoda > Insecta > Lepidoptera > Noctuidae > Spodoptera > Spodoptera picta. Next base: position 1,424,918 of record JAZHFQ010000437.1, on the reverse strand, counting down.
CAGAGCGTCACAACTTCCCTTATTCCACGAAACGAAAACAACTTACCAGACGAAACTCCAATAAAGTGCCATAAAAAAATAGTCCGTCTAAAAGCAAAAGGCATTACACTGGCCGCAAACAATCAGAGACAATAGGGCCGATATTTAAAAAAAAACAACAGCTTGTCACGTCGCGTGGAAGGCGGGAAGACGGCGGCCGTTGATTGGTGCAAATTGAATTTGAAATCAAGGAGCGCCGGGGGAGAGGAGGTGAGGGGTAAAGGGGGGTGTTGTCGTGTTGGCGATCGTTCGCTGATTGCCAGTTTGCGGTGCGACTAGCGTAGTATGGAATTGACTTTTTGTTTTCGTAGAATATATGTATATATTTTTTTGTTTTATTTTGATCTAATGAGACTTCGTTCGTAAGACTTCATCATTGATTAAAAACACGCAAGCTCTGAAGTGTATACTGAATAAGAGATCTCAATTTTGATTCAAGGGTTGGACAAAGTGAATATTAAATAATGGGATTTTTTTGAAAATGTTCCGGTAAAATAATGAGGCTTTATCGTCAGCCTAGTCCCACAGCCTCTCCTCTTTTCATATGGAGATGCAATTAGCAATAATTACAACGCTTATTCAAGATGGATTGACCAAGGAAGTTTATCTACAAATAAATTAACAAAGAAGCAAGCTTTGGATGGCAAAAACAGGCTCGTATTTGACGAAATATTGGAAACGGCCGGTACCTACTGAAATACCAATTTATAACATAACACCTTATAGCTATGCCGCGAACAATTATCTAACGTTAACCTTATACTGTCGCAATGAAAATGAAGTGTAAAGTGATGGCCTGATAGTTAAATCCACGGGTGGTGCACTGTCAAATAATGGAATTTTCCGAATCACTGTCAATATACCTTTATTGATATTTTAATTTTAGTATATTCTTAAGTACTATAATGTATCTTTGTCCTCCTTCAAACGAAAGCATGGTAGTCAACATCTCCGCTATAAGGATGTGCTTAAGAGGCATCTCAACGCATGTAATATTGGTCCGGGGGAATGGGAGAAGCTCGCTGTTCACAGACAGTTTTGGTGCACTACTATCAATGAAAATCTACGAGCGTTCGAAAAGCAGCGACTAGATACTTTGGACATAAAGCACCAAATACGTAAAGACAGACTAAAACCTTCCTATACTTACACGTACAACTCTGCCAGCCAGCTTTACTCCTCAGGGTTAACCCGGTGAAAATGGGGTTAACCCGCGTCCCGCTAAACGTTTATTATTAATAAATTATTCCGTTCTATATTATTATATTATTCTATGAAGTGTCGGCACGCAGATTTTTTTTTATGAAATAGGATGCAAACGAGCAGACAGGTCACCTGGTGGTAAGCGATCAGCGCCGCCCATGGACATTTGCGACACCAGAGGAGTCACATATGCGTTGCCGGCCTTTTAAAAAGGAATAACTTCTTTTCTTGAAGGTTTGAAGTTCGTATCGGTATCTCGGATCTACGTGAGACACAATATGCCACCCGGCATTAAGTCCGCCATCGTATGTTCGTTATACAGAAGTGTTAATAAATAAATAAATAAATAAATATGTTGTCTATTGTGTCCCATATATCTATGGTCAAGTGGTTGAAAGAACACGCCACATCCATATTACACCCCGCGTTGTGCCACTCGCCGCACAATATACTACTCCGTCCCCAGCACACACCCGCACTTCACTGCACAATTACCTATGGAAACTATGGATGCTATGACAAGGATCATACTGCTACCAGCAAGAAGCTACTGGAACTTCTGTGTGAGCACCATGTTAGACAATAAGATTTCTTTTGTTTTGTTTTTTTTTAGTAAGTTTTGTAATTAGTATAATGCGTCAAGCATGTCTTTGCATTGTTCTCACATATACGTACAGTATTGGAATATGTATCAGAGACATTGTAGAACATATTTTTTTTTAAAAGTAACGAGCGGTGTTTCTTGCTTGTTCTTCTCCATTCGAATCTACGTTTTGGAATGAGCACCTAGCTTCACCTAGCTTCACTGACGGACTGACTGATAGACTATTATTTATTTTGTATTTGTTTTCGTTTTAAAAGTACCAAATTATGGTTCAATTGAAATAAATGCTTTGACTTTGACTTCTATTTCTTTAGCAGTGAATATATTGTTAACAGTTTCTGCTACCGGCTTCGACCGTATCCGTATGTTATCCCAGACACCTTTCCTTTTATCCCGATCCCTTCAGCCGTTTTGACGTGAAGGAGTCACAAACAAACTTTCACATTTATAAAGTAGGAGGAGGAGGATAGTAGGATTATGTAGGTATTCTTGTCGTCATCATCATTATCATTATCATCATCAACAGTCGGAAGACGTCCACTGCTGGACAAAGGCCTCCCCCTTAGTCCTCCACGTCGAACGACAACTCGCCACCCGCATCCACTGGTTCCCCTCAACTCTGATGATGTCGTCAGTCCACCTAGCGGGAGGCCTGCCCACGCTTCGTCTTCCGGTCCGTGGTCTCCACTTAAGCACTTGGTAGAGAGAGTTGAGTTGAGTTGAGATAACGTGGCAAACGGTATCGATTTGATGGTAAGCAATCAACGCCGCTCATGGACGACCCCAACTTTAGCTTTTATTTTTTCAAAAAATCATCCAATGATAAAAACGCGAATGAAGATCGTTATAACCATGGTTTTATTAAAGTGTCTAATTGGTGTTAAATCGTCAAAATAATAGAAAATAACTAAAAGAACTGAAATACAATAGTCATTCTTCTATTTAAGAATCCCAAACAATTTATAAATAAAGCAATATCAATAAATAAATAGAGGTATTTAGCGCTGAACAAAACGCGTTAGCAAATTAATTCTTCGCTTCGTTTCACATAAAAAGGCCGGACAGAATTAAATCACGACTAACGCCATCTAGCGACGGTTCTCATGAATACAACATGATCTTCTGACTACTAGATGGCGGTGTTACAAATTTATCGCCACTTTTATTGTTACGACCACTTTGGCCGCGTTTCGCGGGCTTTTAGCTAAATTACTCTCATTACTTACATACTACGTTAACATATTGGTGTTTGTGTAATGCGCAGCGATTTAAGCGCTTCTTTCTTTTGTTAGATGGTACCTGTAAACGTGACAAAAATCTGTTTTGTCTGGTAAAATGGTCCATCAATTAATGATGATCTGTTAGTGAGCGGTATTGAATTGCGTTCTAACATGATATGAATAACTATTTATATATATGTTATTTCTCACTTTCAATGGAGAATTTATACAAAATTTTACAAAACAAAATCGAAAATGTGTCATTTTCAGCGCCGCTTTTCTCTACATCAGCGGCTAAAAATCCCAAATACACATGATAAACACAAACAAATCGCACAGATAACATTTGCCGTCGTAATTTGGCTAATGTATCATAAACATTTTTGCTTCATCTGTTTCACTAGGCTGAGTGGGCAGTTACCGTTGCCCGGCGGCGCGGAAGAATATATGCCCTTTGTTTATGGTATGTGTTGATATTCAAAGCGCGTAATTTGTAGGGATAGTCATAGGTACTTAGTTATGACGCATTAATTTTTTTATTATTCATACTTTTGGGAAATAAATGTGGTTATTATTTATACATCAGCTTATAGACACATAATCGATGATGTAAAATATACTGCATATAATGCTTAAATTTATATTATAACGATTAAATTGAAAATAAATCTTCATAGAAAGAGGCCTCAATTTTGTTTCCACCATTCCGCCATTAGGTACTCAGTCCGTTTATACTAGCGAAATAACCAGACTACCTATAATATACTCGTAAATCATTTTAAAATAAAATTTGTATGGTTTAACCAGGAAAGATAGATTTGGTTAAGAATAAATGTCAGAATACTAGTACTACTACCACAGCAGAATACTAGTCAGATAGCATCCCTCATTAAAAGATTTCAACAGTAACAACGCTAACAGAAAGTACTACAAAATGGCTATAAAGCAAAATATTACAGTTAACTGAGTAGGCACAGCACCTCAATTTAACATATTCACTTAATACATTCAGCAACCCACCCAAGCACCGCATTCACAGACAATTTGACAAACTTTTAACCGACGATATGTTGATAGTATGGTGTTTTTATGTAAATCCACCGATGTACGACTACGACGGACGTTGGGATTTCTTAAGCGGCTGAAATAAAGTGTGTTTGGAGATTATCTAGAGTTGTTAAAACCATTCATGTTGGCTTTATATTTATTTCCGAGGTGGCTTCAGGATAGTAGAACAGGGTAGAATCTAGAAAGATGACATGTTTTTTATAGCATAAGCCGGTAAACGAGCAGACGGATCACCTGATGGTAAGCAATCGGCACCGCCCCCGGATATTCGAAACACCAAGGCGTAATAAGTGCGTTACCGGTCTTTTGGGAATTGGGAATTTGAGGATTGTGTAGGATTCGGGGATTCGGGAGACGGGGACTAGGGAGGTAATTGGGCCTCCGGTAACCTCACTCACACGACGAAACACACACTGTGAGGTCGTGGTATCACTCCGGTTGAGCCGGCCCATTCGTGCCGAAGCATGGCTCTCCACACTTGAAAAATGTTGTTCATTTTATCTCACCCTATATATTTATTATATGGAACTATGGAACAAATGACATACTTAATTGTTAAAATGTGGTTATTAGATTTGGTGCGTCTCTGTCTACAGCTAAATTAAAGACGATATATCTTTTATTTAACTAAAAATCGCGGGTTACTCACGTGAATATACTCAGAAAAGCTCTACTAGTATCGAACCACAGAGGGGTCTTCCTCATGAGCTGCACGACATCGCCGCGACCGCGAAACTAGTAGAGCTTTTCTCAGTATATTCACGTGAGGACCCGCAATTATGTCTCACGATAGTTCTTATATATAAAAACGATGTTATCTTTTGTTCTAAATTACACACGCCCACACACACATTCATTAAAAAGTAAGTAAGTACCTAGTTGTCATCAGTATTAGCAATTAGTTGCATTGAAATAGTGAACTACGTAGAGAACTTACTTCATTGTTTCTTGTTTGAGTAAATTACCTCGTTAGATATGAAAATTGATCCTAACTCTGCATCCTAGATAACCTTTCAAAATATATGTTTGTTTCGATCTAATCAACAAAGTAGACCTCGTTCAGTAGGTACGCGCACAACGAGGCAATCACGAAAAACAATCTTCAAATATTTGCCATAGATCAATAACTCTATATACTTCCGGCTGAATTTAATCTGTATAATGTTTTCCGATTTCCAACTTGACTTGTGGCAGGCACTTATATACAACGAATCTTTATTTGCTGTCAACACAAGCCAAATTCGACCTTATTGTAATAGATTTCGGTATTAATTTTATATCTCGAGTGCAAAAAAGAAAATTGTAAATGATCCTTTTCAAATATTTTAATGGCGGTCGAAAGCGCTCGCAAATCGGCCATATTGGATTGGTTTTCCCGCTTCTTTTGTATTGATTTGAATTCGTTAACTTGTTATTTTCGTTGGATTGGTTATGTCTGTGTGATTTCATTGAAATTAGTCTTGGAAATAATGTTTTTATTTCTTTCATATAAGTCAATATTAACACACGGCATTGCTGTGTTAGGATCAATAGAAAATGTATTATAACGTCACGTACTTCAATCTCCCATTTGCTAAATAGACTAAACACCGAATCGCGGAGAACCTAACGGGTAACCGGGGCTCCAACTCGACGTGCAGGAGAAGGAACGGGGTGGTTTTTAATCAGCAAGAGTCTGACACTCCCTCCCCCCTCACCCAGGCGGGAGCAGTAATTGGATGATTTTCCTCCCTTAAAAAAAAATACTGAAAGGCTACTCATACTCAATTTTAAGTTGTAGGTACTAAATTATCGTGCTATCTCTGTCGCTTCACAAGAATTTGTAGTGACTTAAAATTGATAACTTTTTGAGTACCTATTTGGATATAAGGTGCACAGAATATTATGATATGTACCCACTATTATCCAGTTATGTCATGAGCCCCGTGTAATAGACAGAGATAAAGGACACTAACTCTACACTTGACTACACTCCTGAGCTACACTACACTGCACTGCATTCATACTTGAAGATATTCAGTTATTCAGTATGATATCGGCTGTTTATTGCATAAATAAGGTTTAAAATACTGCACCTCGACGAAGAAAAGAGTCCGAGTGTCCAACGGTGAACGAAGGTCCGAGGTCCGCAATAAAGGAGGTTAATTATATCGAAAGTATAGATTATGGATTAAAGATGGAGATTTAATAGCGTCTCGTTAAAATGGCATCGCCATCTTCTCTTGTAGTCTATGAAATATTATTTTATGGCTCAATCTCAGTGCCTTTGCCCATCTTATAGCAATGACTATAAAGTTAATATTACTCGTAAACTATTGAGTCTCATAACGCTATAAACGTTGGGATATTAGGTAGGCCATGATTTTTATGGTCGAAAAAGTAGATGATACCCATTTTTCAACAAATAAATATTTATATTTGATAATATTTTATTTATTGCGAAAAAGTATTGAGGTTAAATGCAGCTGCAGTAATTATGAATAATTTTTAAATGCTGCATTGGGAAGTAATGCTTTTCTTAATTAGTTTAATTATGGTTATTGGTTTTTAAATAACATACTAAGCAAAATACTAACCAATGAAATCAACCATGACCCAAGACGTTGAAAAAATTAGCCATGCCCATTAAACGGGCATTTTCGTCTGGGCATCTAAACGCCATCTATATTTGAAGCTGCGAAATAAAACAAGAAACACTGTTCTATTCATGTCTATTCGAGTTCTACCATAGACCAAGCGTATTCAAGAACATTTGAAATTTACAGGTACACGCATAGATGTCGCTGCCCTGTCAGTTCAATGCTATCTGTCAAATAAGTATTGTCCGGCCAATTTAAAATGGTCATTACTATGTGGTAAATTACCCATTTAAAAAGTATTTTTAATTTATTCACATTATTTAACTAACAAACTTTAGTTTCGTTAAAGTTAGCGAGAGAGAAACATGTTCCGCGTTTATTAAAATTTAATCGTTTATTCACTTTAAATGTTATGAAAACAATGTAAAGTGTAAATAAATACGTGATATTTACTGTGTTAGTGTTTTATGTGCAAAATGAAAGTTATTGAAGCGAAAATTGTAGTTTTAGGATCACAAGGTACGTTGATTAGGTTTTTATTTCTTTCAACTTGAATGTCGTAATAAATTGTACTGCGAATCAATTTGGATATCATTTTGATATCAGTGATTTCGTCATGAAGTCTGGAATTCGAGGTGAAGAACATAAAATAAACAATAGACTTTATCTACAACAACTTTAACTTTTTAAAAGTTCATTGTGTCCATTTGTTTATTATTGTTGCCCGATTAGTGATTAGTTACGAAACATTTGAATAGAGAATCTATTGTGCGGAAAAAAACTTGATTATGATCTATGCCAAGCAAGGCGTAGTAGTAAAAAAATAGGAAGGAAACTGAGTCTGAATTTGAATCTAGAACAAACTAAATGGATAGACAATGAATGTAACATTTTTAACAATTTGAACTGTAAAATAATTTAAACAATTATTACATTATTTGTTAAACATGGTTTCTTTAAATAAAATTACATTTACACAAACAGACAATAACAACCGAAAATATAATCTAACAATACACAAAGAACAAAAATGAAAATATCAAGAAAATCAAGATTTAATATTAGCAGATAAAATAATAAAAATTGTTGAATGAAACAAAATTAAATAATAAAACAAACAATGAATCCAGTCTACAAAACCTAGTTGTTTGACCTACCATAACTTCTTGCAGAACTTGTTTAAAAACTTATTTTTTAAATGTTTTGTAATGTCTAATTAATTAATAAGTAATAATCATTCCAATAAAATACCTTGGTAACAAACAGCATAAGGTATTTACAATTTTTTTTTTTTTTTTTTTTTTTTTATTTCAATTAGGCCAGAATGGCACTTTTGAACGTCAAAATAAAATTAATATTAAAAGTGAAGCTATTTGCTCATTCCAAGGTGTAGATTCCTATGGAGAAGAACGAGCAAGAAACTCCAGAGGTTACTCTTTTTCAATCAGGTTCACAATACAATTTACTAGTTACATAGTTTTGCTGTTTGGATTGTGCGAGAACAATGTAACACCAAAATCCAGTCAAAGTGATCAAGAAAGAAAATAACCTTAAGAACAATAATACAGTCTGGAGCTGACCAGTCCCAGTTGACGGCGCCCGTTCACGAACATGACACATACACCAGCACCGCCCAACTCAACCATATTGTAGGGAATCGAGCGATCCACTGCACGCGCCACCGCCAATGAGACCTTTGAGTGAGCATGACAACTCCAAGCTGACACAAATGACTTCTATTAACTCGTCGAGTACCGGTTTTGTAGACACAATTATAGAACAATAGGTTGCGGTCACCGGTGACCGCTTGGTGTTTGACAGTTTAATCTAATTTAATATTAAGTTAATTACAGGGCTCTCACATTTACATTGGTTATATAATTTAAAAAATATATACAATTTAGCAATATAGCTGTATTATTTACGATTTCATTAAAACAACAGTGTTTTTAGTTATCCTGTGGAGCCGGACTAGCCTGCATCCAAGCATTTTTATCCTCTATATATTCATTAAGTTTGTAATATGCTTGTCTACATAAAGTTTTCTTTATACATAATTTAAATTTGGATTCATTTAGTTGTTGTACATCGCCTGGTATCTTATTATAACATTTAACACAGAATCCCATGAACGATTTACTTACTTTCGCTAATCTCGAAATTGGCTGACTTAATCTATTCCCATGTCTAGTTTGATAGTGGTGTCTGTCAGACACTTTACCAAATAACTGTAGGTTTTTCCTAACATACATGATGTTTTCATAGATAAATTGACATGGAACGGTCATAATGTTGATCTCCTTAAACCTTTCTCTGAGAGATTCGCGACGACCTAGATTGTAGATAGCTCTGACGGCGCGCTTTTGTAAGATAAAAATAGATTCAATGTCAGCAGCGTGTCCCCACAGCAAAATGCCATACGACATAATGCTATGAAAGTAACTGAAATACACCAGTCTTGCCGTGTCAATGTCAGTTAACTGTCGTATCTTCCAGACAGCATAAGCTGCAGAGCTCAATCGTCCCGCTAATGATATAATGTGAGGACCCCATTGCAATTTGTCGTCTACAGTAATTCCCAGGAAAGTTGTCTCTTTTACAAACTCTAATTTCTCACCATTCAATAATATGTCACATTCGTTGCTTTTAACATTTGGCAAAACAAATCTAATACATTTTGTCTTTTTATTGTTTAGTACTAAGTTATTTAATGTAAACCAATTTTGAACTTGCATTAGGGCATTATTTACGTCGTCATAACTATTTGTGCGTCTATTAATTTTAAAAACTAATGAAGTGTCATCAGCAAATAATACCATCTGCGGTTCATTTTTAAATAAATGGGGCAAGTCATTTATGTACGCTAAAAATAAGAATGGACCTAGTATCGAGCCCTGCGGTACACCCATAGATATGCTAGCACCCTGTGAATTTACTTTATTTACTTGTACTTTAAGTTGCCTATCCTGAAGGTATGATTTCAACAGATTTAGCGACGTCCCCCGAATGCCATAGTGTTTCAGCTTCAGCAATAGCGTCTCATGTTCAACACAGTCGAATGCCTTCGATAGATGACAAAATATGCCGATGGCATCCCGTGCTTCTTCCCAAGAGGCGAACACCCGCTTAATTAGAGCTACTCCCGCGTCAGTAGTGCAGCGACCTTTGGTGAATCCGTATTGTTGATCATGAAAGATAGAATTCATGTTAAAGTGACGCAACATCTGAGAAAGCATCAGCCTTTCAAACACTTTGCTGAGCGCTGGTAAAATAGAGACCGGCCTATAGTTATTGGGTTCTGCACTATCACCGGATTTAAACAATGGAACTACTTTACTATGTTTCATTAAATCCGGGAAAACTCCGTGATCTACACTTTTATTAAAAATGAAAGCTAAATGAGGCGCTATAGTCTCTATAAAAGACCTACACACCCTAACAGACATTCCCCAGAGATCTTCAGTAGACTTAACTTTGATCTCTTTGAACGCTTTAATTACTGCTTGGGGGTTTGTGTATTGAAATCGAAACTCAGAAAGGCACTCCTTGATATTACTTTTAAGAAGTTCGACGGAAAGAGTCGGAGATGATTTCAATGCTTCCGTAGTTTTTATCGGAATATTTTTAAAGAAACTTTCAAAATCCTGGGCAACTTTCAAATTTGAATTGATGTGTCCATTCGCAGTATTTAGATTAAATTCAGCATTACGGGATTTATTTCTACCTGTCTCGTTATTAATTATATTCCAGGTAGTTTTTATTTTATTTTCTGCAGTCTTAATTTTATTAGTAATGTAAAGTGCTTTAGCCTGCTTGCAAACTAATTTAAACGTTTTCGAATATTTGGAGACATAAATGTGAAAAGCCTCACTATGATTAAATGGTTTCATACCGTAAAGCTCAAATAACCTTTCCCTACTTATGCGTATACCTGGTGTAGCCCAGTCACAGAATACCAACTTACATTTAATGTTTTTGCGTTTTACAGGGAATAATTTATCAAATTGAGTTTTAATAATTGACAATAGGTTGGCGTAAATCTCACTCGGGTGTTCACTATCACGCATTTGACCGCATAAATCATTTTTTAAATTATGATTTAATGACTCAATTTTTTTATTTGAGATGTGTCTAAACATAATTTCACTTTTTTGAACAGAGGCCTTAGTACGAGTTTCATTTACGTTTAAAGTATTCGTAACGAGTACGCGTTCGGCACTCTGATTGGCCGGCGCCAATGAACCAACCAATCAGAGCGCCGAACACGAACTCGTTACGATTACTTTAAACGTAAAACAAACTCGTACTAAGGCCTCTGTTGTGATGGTGTTAAAGGTGACTGTCAGCCCACTGTGATCAGATGATAATTTATTAACAACATCTTTATGTAAATAATCACAGTTACAAAAAATATTATCTATACATGTTGCCGTGGTGGATGTTACACGGGTGGGCTATTAATGGGACAAACAAGATAATAGCCAAATATCATAGAAATAGACATATTTGTTTGTATTTATGGAGTTTCTTGCTCGTTCTTCTCCATTCGAATCTACATTTTGGAATGAACACCTAGCTTCACCTAGCTTCACTGACGGACTGACTGACAGACTATTATTTATTTTGTATTTGTTGATGTTTCAAAAGTACCAAATTATGGTTTAATTGAAATAAATGCTTTGACTTTGAATGTCTAGTGCTTTCTAAAGTACGTCTTTGTATGTCAGAAGTGTCTCAATGTTTTTGGTCAATTTTTGGCATGGTAATGAAGATTGCCTCTCTATAGGTTCGACTCAATGCCAAATATAAACTTTGTTTAAAACTATATTAATTTATTACTAAAGATCATAACACACGCAATAAGCATGGCTCTGGCACAACTTCAACACTGCTTTTTAGCGGGCGGCCTGCTTATTTATTTATTTATTATTTCAATTCAAATAGTATAACATTACATTCATAAAACCAAGGCATTATACATTTCAAATAATAAAAAAAAACAGAGAAATAGTCTTTAAACTGTCAAACACCAAGCGGTCACCGGTGACCGCAACCTATTGTTCTATAATTGTGTCTATAATGACGGTACTCGACGAGTTAAATGACAAATTGTATTGATAATAAGAGTAATAATATTGTTGTTATGAAATATGTCATATGACATATGATTTAAAGCTCATATTTAAATGACATCGAAACACAACGCAAGCGTTGTTGTTATTTCACGTCGGTTTTCTGTGAGGCCGTGGTATCAGTCCGGTGGAGCCGGCTTTCCTACACTTATACCTACCCAAGTAACATAACAAAGTACCATAGGTTATTTGTGTGGGTAGTATACATATCCATAGTATATTACCATCAGGTGATCCGTCTGCTTGTTTGCCTCCTTTCCATAAAAAAACATACATTGATACATGTTATTAAACTATTAAATAAATAACTGCACTCTTCGTGTTTTTAAAATTGTGTTCTGGCTTCGCATCAACCGCTTCATTTCTCAGCACTTCCCTATGGTTAACTGTTAGAGAACGCCTTATGGCATTAAGTTGGCCATTCACTGTAATTTCATGTTAAGAAGAAAAAATAAAACACTTCCTCTGACAGCTAAATAAAGATATATTTATTATTACTAGTGTAGATGGAAATGATTCATAGCCCATTTTAATTAACAAATAATCTGATTTTATTATTTGCATCCTGTGTAGTAACACTATTTATTTTATTTTTTTATTTATTTATTGCAAAATGTATATACATAGTGGTATTATACTACTAGTACAGTACATCACCCTGTTAGGGCGCAGCAATTTAACTTATAAATAATAACTAAATAATCATCTAATATATTAAACATCTAATATATTTAAAGTATATAATATAAATAAAATATAAGACTCACTTTACACTAAGAAATTATTTTTTGCACATTATGTTACGTGACATTTAAATAACATGTAAAACCAGCAAAGATATAAGCAGAGGTTTTCAAGTGTGGGTAAGTCATGCTTCAGCACGAATGGGCCAGCTCGACCGGAGTGATACTACGGCCGACCAGAAAACCCACGTGGAACAACCCCCCTTTTCCCCAATCTTCGCAACAATCCTCAAATTCCTAATCCCTAAAACGCCTGTAACGCAGTTGCACCGCCTTTGGTATTCCAAGTGTCCATGGGCGACGCCGATTGCTTAACATCAGGTGACCCGTCTGCTCGTTTGCCTCCTATTCCATAAAAAATAACTATCGTGAGACATACTAAATTAACTAAAAAACTACAGTATTTTTGTAATTTGTTTTTTTTTTGAAGTCGGTCAATTTTTTTTAAAAAAGTTTTATTTTTCCAATTTTTGTGTAAGTCGAAGTTTACTGTACTCTTTAGTAAAGAATCACCATGGGCAGACCAACTAAAGTAGCCGCTCGCATGAGGGCAAATAGAATTAAAGAAACGAATACTGCTAACATAGAGCGACTATCTAAAAGTCGCAAACGGAGTGCTATGTCACGTACCCAGAAATCACCGTCAACTCGTCTTGCTAGACAATCTCGCATGAGAAATTACATGCGTTATCAATTGTCACAGGAGTCACCCGATTATAGAATCTATCGGCTCAATCGTATTCAAAATCGATTGAGCGGAGAGTCGCTTGAACAGCGTGAGCATCGTCTTAATGAAACCGGTTGAATCGGTTGGACAACGAGACACCCAGTCAACGTGAAAATCGACTTGATATTATTCGAGCACTTAACTCTCCCATGCATGCAAAGCTCCCATAAACGAATTAATCTAAACACAGGCTAGTTACTGTCAACTGTTAAAAAGAACCCTTAACAATTACACTTCTTCATCATATGATCCTTAATGACAATCCTGCTCCATCTATGTGTAAAGTACTCATCAATGCAAATTAATCAAGCCCAAACACAAGGTAGTTGCTGTACATCGTTGAGAAGTTCCCTTAACAATTACACTTCTTCTTCATCAGACCCTTAATGACAGCTCCACTCTATCTAGGTGTAAAGTCCTCATCAATACAAATTAATCAAGCCCAAACACAAGGTAGTTACTGTATACCGTTAAGGAGTTCCTTTAACAATTACACTTCTTCATCATCAGATCCTTAATGACAGCCCTACTCTATTTAGGTGTAAAGTCCTCATCAATCCAAATTAATCAAGCCCAAACTCAAGGTAGTTAATATAACCCGCTGATGAGTTCCCTCGACTGCCTGTCGGCTCCATCATCAGGTCAACTCCAGACCCTTATCAAATTGTAGTGTTTCAAAATCCTAATTGAATAATTGAAAAACATAATAGACGCATTACTCGCCCATAGGATTTTCGAAAGTTCCCCTCGGTTTCCCTAGGATCCCATCATCAGATCCTGACCTCATGGAAATGGGACCATCTCTGGAGTATACCCTTTCAAACAAAACAAGAATTTTGGAAATCGGTTCACAAATGGCGGAGTACTGCGCAAACAAAAAAAAAAACAATCTGCCGAACATAGTACTTCCGCCTTTTTTTGAAGTCGGTAAAAACGCCGGTAACGCAGTTGCACCGCCTTTGGTATTCCAAGTGTCCATGGGCGACGCCGATTGCTTAACATCAGGTGATCCGTCTGCTCGTTTGCCTCCTATTCCATAAAAAATAACTATCGTGAGACATACTAAATTAACTAAAAATCGCGGTGACCTTTTCTCATTATATTCACGTGAGTAACCCGCGATTTTTAGTTAGTTGAGTCCATGACTAGCTTCTATCAGAGGTAATTTCAAAAGTTGTTCAGGGAATGGTGAGTGGAGTTCCTATGTAGCTGGTAAACCCACCTAGTAATATTTATTGCTGCTACTGGCCAAGTTTAGACAATAGTTATTTATAAATAAACAAATACCACTTTTGCTTCCTGATTAAATTAGATAACATAGGTAGGTACATGTAGATAATAGTAGTTATTGTATGTATGTACATGTAACCAAATACATTATCTATTGACTAATGAAGCAGATATAAAATAAAAACAATTGAGAAAGATTATTAGTTTTGCTATAATTACGCCGGGCAAGATTCCAGACTATGTGATATTTCCAACAACTGAAACTTTTGTTAACTCCGTTTAAAAAACCGACTCTCCGACCTCTCTTTATTTGAAGTCTGTTAATTAATATACATACTAAAAGTCTCAACAATATGTGTCTCCCACACTTATTGTGTATGTGTGTATACACGAATGGGCCGGCTCGACCGGAGTGATACCACGGTCGAACAGAAAACTGACGTGAAGCAACGCTTGCGTTGTGTTTCGTCGTGTGAGTGAGGTTACCGGAGGCCCAATTACCCTCCCCTTCCCCAATCTCCCCAATCCCTGAATTCCCAACGATCCTCAAACTCCTAATCCCCCAAAAGGCCGTTTACGCACTGTAACGCCTCTGGTGTTCCAGGTGTCCATTGGCGACGGCCGATTGCTTACCATCAGGTGAGGGAGACAAACGCGCACAACACAAACCTCCTCATTTTTTGCTTTTTGAAGTAGGTAAAAGTAATGAAAGTACAAAATACAAACAGCAAGGTCGTATTATACGATCATTTCATTTTTTTATACGAGTCGTATAAAAAAATGAATCAGTAATATCAGTATGCTTTACTCATACTCGCCTTTAAAAAAAACATTATTTTCTTAGGCCTCAAGATTGATTTTCGCATATCCAATCTTTCCGACCTGACCGTGGGCCCTTATCATGTCTTAACACTATGATAAGATAATATATATTAAAAAGTGATTACTGTACTGCATAATTAGGTGTTCCATTAACTTTGTAAATGAATTTTAATTAATATAATGATAATGAAGAATTCATTTTGAATATTTCATAGATAACTATAATATATAGTGTGGGAAATTATGATAATATGGTATTGCTTCTGTTGATAATTATTTGTTGTCAATAGCCTTTTGTTAGTATCTAGGTCAGTTTAAAATACAAAATTATATAGGTAATTGGACTTCCGTCGAGTAACCTCACTCACACGTGGAAACACAACGAAAGCGTTGTTTCACGTCGATTTCCTGCTCCTTGATGGTATCACTCCGATCGATCCGACCCATTCGTGCCGAAGCATGACTCTCCAACACTTGTTTCACGTCGGTTTCCTGCTCATTGATGGTATCACTCTGGTCGAGCCGGCCCATTCGTGCCGAAGCATAATTCTCTCACGCTTGTTTCACGTCGGTTTTGTGTGAGGCCGTGGTATCACTCCGGTCGAGCCGGCTTATTCGTGCTGAAACATGGCTGCCCCACACCTGTTTCACATCAGTTTTCTATTAATTTAAAATACATTGATAGGCAAAGTTTTTTTACAGAAGTAAAAAGTAAAACAAATTATATTATTACATAGGCAGTAAGATATCATCTACATAAAACTATAACTTGGTTGCATTTCGAAACCCAGTTCGACAGAGCGTTAAGCCGTAACGCTCAGCTACATGATACCTCCTTTACGTACAAGTCGGTCAAGGAAGTCTTCCATCTATGTAAGATGGTGTGTGCAATATTGAATTTAATACTAGGTAAAAATTTTTAATTGGGTATCCGGTTCGATACTGAGGTTGTGGCGATACATGTCAAATGACAGCATGACAGTTCACGCAGATAGACTGTCGATGATAAACAAATCAACAGATGAAGTCACAAAATCTTACATCGCACATGTGAAGTGTACATGCGAATTAAAACGAATAGAAAAGCCCGCCTTGTCGCGATAACCTAAGGGGGTGATAAATCATCCAATGTCTTCTCCCGCCTGGGTGAGGCGGGAGGGAGTGTCAAACTTTTACTGACTAAAAACCACCCCGTTCCTTCTCCTGCACGTGGAGCCGGAGCCCCGGTAACCCGATACATTAGGGGACAAATGTCCTACGATATGTTTTTTTTTTATATTTGATAAGCCGACCGCGACTTTTGACCACTATCTCGCCTGGTGATGATGCGGTCTACGATGGAACACGTCGACACATAAGCAACACTCGGGCCTTTAAGACACCCAGGTTACCCTTCAGGAAATACAGACTCTGGCAAAGAATTCCACTCCTTAGCAGTACGCACAAGGAAGCTTGTTGCGAAGCGAAGCGAAGCGAAGCCTGCCGATTTCGCCTGACATATTATAAGGCGACAACGCCCTCCTGATGTCCACAGTGATGTTGCCAGTTGCCAGACATGTCGGCCAGTCTGGCAACGTCGTGCTACTCAACCCAACAACGTCGCGTCAGAGGCGATACGTGTTGCAGGACTTGCAGGACATTAATTTTGTCTCTTACCGTTTCCTGGGCTTTAGTATTGTCAAATACGATTGCCAACTGAGGGTTTTGGTCGATTTGGCAATGTTTAAGTAAGTTTCGGTTTTTAGATTTTTTTAATAATTGTATTAAAAAAATCTAATGGTCGTGGTGGCCCGGAGGTTTAAGACGCCTGCTTCTCATGCATGAGAGTACGGGCTTGAAACCTACCAACGGCAAGTACCAATGTGACTTTTTTAGTTAGTTATGTGTACTTTCTAAGATTATCTAGACACCACTGATAAACGGTGAAGGAAAACAGCGTGAGGAAACCTGGGCTTATAATTTCTAATTATAAGTTTGAAATCGCCAACCCGCATTGAGCAAGCGTAGTGATTAATACAGAAACCTTATCTATGTGAGAAGAGGCTTTGCTTAGCAGTGGGCATTTATAGGATCCCTTAGTGTACTTAGGGTACTTGCGTATAGCAATCAGGTCACCCCCGTCATTACATAGGATACATAACAAATCGGGAGACAAAGTCAGTGAGATTGTGTATATGCAGTTGTGCATCTCTTTCTATCCCTTATAAATAAAGAAAAAATCTTACGCAGAAACATTCAAACGTCACTTAAATTCTATTGTCGCGCGTAGTCGCGGAGAACCTATAAACGGGTTACCGGGGCTCCGGCTCGACGTGCAGGAGAAGGAACGGGGTGGTTTTTGAAGAGAAGAGTTTTTGGAGAAGGAACGGGAGTCAGTAAGAGTCTGACACTCCCTAAGAGCAGTCATTCGATGTTTTTCGCCCCTTAAAAAAAAATGGTTGCGCGTTAAGTTTCTGTCACAATAAATTCTCTATAAAATGACAGAGAAAGAAAGAAAGAAAGAAAAGAAAGAAAAACCATTTATTTTGCTACGACACACAACAAGAATTTAGAAACACCGAAAAAAAAAAAATGCCCATGGTGCGTCGCAGCGCAAAAGGCTGGAGCTCAGCTTAATACCGTGGACCGGGCACAGAGGCTCGAGCCCACGGCGCTGATTTTCAGCACCAGCCCAGCCACCAGCCAGTAACCTTTCAATATTCAGGCGTTAATCACATGACTTTCAACCCTTCACATAACATACTGAAGAACATTTTACACTGTACACATTTCAAATACCTCTGTCTACCCTTTGTGTGTAATCTAATCAGATAACACATAAGATAACAAACAGTAGTCCACGCCAGTAATAAATCCTAGCGATTATATTGTCAATGTTTATCTCGGAGTTTGTCTTGTTTCGCTTAGTTAGCTCAATGGTCCTATGCGTCATTGTTTCATTGACAGTCCACTATATTTTTTTGAGAGGGGAAATTCATCCAATGGCTTTTGTCGCCCGGGTGAATCAAGAGGGAGTGTCAATCTCTTCATCAACAGCCTATAAATGCCCACTGCTGAGCAAAGCCTCTTCTCACACGGAGAAAGTGTGAGCATTAATCACCACGCTTGCTCAATGCGGGTTGGCAATGTCAAGCTTATAATTAGAAATTATAAGCCCAGGTTTCCTTACGCTGTTTTCCTTCACCGTTTGTCAGTGGTGTCTAGATAATCTAAGAAAGTACATATATCTCGGAAAAAGTAACATTGGTACTTGCCGTTGGTAGGTTTCGAACCTCCGGACCACCACGGTCAGTCTCTTACTGACTAATAACCACCCCGTTCCTACTCCTGCAGCCCCGGTAACCCGTTAAGTCCTCGACGGTCCCGTATCGGCATCAGCCCTGTTGGGTCCCATCTATGGTGATCTGATGGACACTCCACTGCTGGATTATATGTAAATCATCATCATCATCATCAGCCCGTATGTCTATATCGGACTATAAATGTCTTCTACTAAAGAGCAGAGCCGTATTATCCCTAAGGTAAAACTAGGCAAGTGTCTATGACGCCAGATTACAGAGGGGCGCCGCGAAACGTGCATGGCAAATTGCCCATAAAGTGACGGTGGCGCCAAAAAAATTAGGGGTGCCTATGAGGTGCTTGTCTAGGGCGCTCTCTATATTTAATTCGCCTCTGCTTAAGAGGGTTCACTATAATGTGTACAAGTGTGGGAGAGCCATGGTTCGGCCAGCTCGACCGGAGTGATACCACGGCCGAGCAGAAAACCGATGTGAAGCAACGCTTGCGTTGTGTTTCGTCGTGTGAGTGAGGTTAGCGGAGGCCCAATTACCCGACTCTTCCCCAATCTCCCAAATCCCTAACAATCCTCAAACTCCTAATCCCAAAAGGCCGGTAACGCACTTGTAACGCTTCTGGTGTTCCAAGTGTCCATGGGCGAAGCCGATTGCTTACCATCAGCTGATCCGTCTGCTCGTTTACCGGCTTATGCCATAAAATTATGCTTATGTGTGTCCACTGCTGGACTATGAGCCTCCTATACATACTCTTATGTAGAGGAGGCTGCCACAATCTCCGCAAGCAGGTGGGCTGAAAATCGCAGTTTAAAAGGTTCAGGTTTATCAGACAGCGCTGTTATCTACTAATTGATAGTAACGGGACTACACGATTAACAGAGACCGGACAATTAACAGAGACTCTTGCAACACCTGCGGGAAGAGTAGGGATGGTGACAAAATAGATAAAATGTATTATGACTCTGTAAGGCACACCTAATAAATTGTCGCGGAGAACCTAACGGGTAACCAGGGCTCCGGCTCAACGTGCAGGAGAAGGAACGGGGTGGTTTTTAGTCAGTAAGAGTCTAACACTCCCTCCCGCCTCACCCAGGTGGGAGCAGTCATTCGATGATTTTCCATCCTTAAAAAAAAACCACCTAATAAATTAGGTTGTACAATGATCCTCATGACATGAATGACACCTATCGTGGTTTGAAACTAGTTCCACGAATAAGTTAAGAGTTATTGTGGCTCCGGCGGAGTAGGGACAGGGTTGTGTTTAGTTAGTAAGAGTTTGACACTCTGTCTCCCCTCACCTAAGGCTGGAGGAAACATTGGATGATTTCCCCCCATCTAAAAAAAAAGTAGAACAGTATAGGCATCTTACAATAGGAACGGGGAAATGCAGGAATGTGGGAAAGAAATATTTAGTTGGGTTCTCACTGTACCGCGGACAAAAGCAAGCTTAGAGTGTTTCCATATTACATCATATTATATCATTACCATAATGATTTCACTAACCGGTTTCACGGGTACACGTGCCGCCGGCTTGCGCTAAAATGACCGAAGTTCGATACATTGAGATTCCATTAATATAGGATTAGACTTGGAAGACCATCCCATATATGGGACATGCGACAAAACAAGGTTTAACTGCACGGTTGGTGCGGTAGCTGGGTAAATGGCTGCCGTGCAACATATCGCGGGTTCGATTAACGGTTTGAATTCATTTATTTCTAAAAGATTACAAATCACTTGTACAGAAATAAATACTTAAACTAATTTTACAATTTTTGGTTTGTCCAGGAGTAACAAGAGGTTGTAATAGCGGTCACAATTTTAGGATATTAACATTAACATAATAATTTATAACGACAAAGTAAGCAAGTTTATATGGAGGTATTCGTTAAAATATTTAATGACAAATATCTCACGGCCTACCGCCATGTGCTGCGTTGATGCGGCCCTCTGTGCGCTTCATTTGTAGGATCGGCTCACACTAGGCGAAAACCATTATAACATTGATTACCATGATTCCGACACGGAATAACTCTTTATGTGATCCACATTGTTGTTTCGTGTCTGGGTGTCAAGTGTATGTGAACTTGTATGTTTGTAAACGCACACACGGCACAGGAGAAAATCCTAGTGTGAGGCAACGTGTTCTTTAAAAAAATGTGTTTATCCCATGAAGAGATGGACTAAAATATGAATTTACTGAAAAATCTAGCACTTTAACAGAAGTTGAAATAAGACTAGTGTCTCGATCTTTATGCAAAGAATTTGGATTTGGGCGCTGGTAGTAGATAAGAACCAGAGATATTATAATAAAAGAAGTTTTTAATATTTCTGTGAAACTGGCTAAGGGACTACAAGTTTTATACATACTGGGCAGCAGCGCTTTCTGATAAACCTGAACCTTTTAAACCGCTGTCTCCAACCCGTCTTCTAGGATCCCTCTTATGTAGAGGAGGCCCATAAAGTCCAGCAGTAGGCTGTCATCATCACTCACCACCAGGTTAGATAGTAGTGGCAATTCGTCGGTCCATCAAAAATTAAGAAAAAAAGACTGTCATGAACTGTTGACGATGATAACCCAGACCCAAAATAGCCCAACATGGTGAATCGATCGTTTTTGAATACTGATTCACATAGTAACATAGATACTTATTTAAATATACATATCTGTATAGTGTTACCTGCCGAAACCAGTTCCCGACATTTTTTGTTTTAACTTTTAACCGAATTCTGATGTAACTATAAACCGGTTTCTCCAACTTTAAAACCGTCTAGTTTTTATAATGACTAGTGACCTACTTTTTTATCTAAATGTGTTTGGTTTCGATGCTTGAGTAGTTAGTTGATATCAAAAATAACTTATCTTCTAGAATTTGAATTGGACATCTGTTTGGTGTAAGAAGTCTTTGTAGATTCAATGGCTAAATCGTGCTGTTTTATTTATGGCATAGGAGTATAGGACGGCAAACAAGCAAAAGAATCACCTGATGGAAAGCAATCGGCACAGCCCATGGACACTCACAACGCTAGAAGAGTTACAAGTCCAATACTGGCCTTTTGGGGATTGAGAACGTGAGATGGGAGGTCGGATCGGGCCTCCGGAAACCTCACACACACAACGCTTCGGTTATATCACGCCGGTGAACTGTAAGGCTGTAGGATCACTCCGGTCAAGCCGGCCCAACAGTACCAAACTTAAAGTACGGCTCTTGAGAAGACACTAGACCCCTTACGCACCAGTGGTTGAACGCCTAGGCGGTTCGTATCGACAGACGCAGTTCCATATTAAATTGGAAAAAGCAGTCAATCCCAGGGGGCGGCTAACCGCGTGGTTGACCGCTAGTGCGTAAGGGGACGAGTTTTTTATCTATAAGTTCTTGATGAACAAGGCGATCGCCTCCTATATAAAAATATACATTTTGGTTCCAGGTGTGGGTAAGACCAGCCTAGTGGTCCGATACATAGGCAAGATGTTCTCCAAGCACATATCGCCCACCATCGGAGCCTCATTCTTCACGTGCAACATTAACCTGGAGAATGCCAGGGTTAAATTACAGGTAATTTCTTAACTAGTACCTTTATTTTGAACCCTATTGGTTTACGGACAAGTCTTCAGTTTAATTCTTGGATCAAGCAAAGCGTTTTTACCTTCAGAGATTCTCAGCTGTAGCATTTTCTTTTTCTTTTTTTGAGGGGGAAAATCATCCGATGAGATCTCCCGCCTGGGTGAGGCGCGAGAGGGTGTCAGACTCTTACTGACTAAAAGGCACGCTGTTTTTTCTCCTCCTTTGAGCCGAAGCCCCGGTAACCCGTTAGGTTGTCTGCAGCTCCAGTTACCAACTACATGACATTGGCAATAGGATCACCCTTTATTACATAGGACTTGTAGCATAACTGATGAAATGATGTTATAAAGGGATATGACAGAAATAGTTTGAGTCTGATAGAGGAGATTGAATGAAGACCTATGCACTGACCCGGAGTAGCTTAGGGTACCGGAAAGAAGATCACGAATTGGTAAAAATTGGTTTATACTAAGAGTCAGCCACTTGAAAGTCTTTGGGTTTCCCTCATAGATTTTGTCCATCAATGTATTTAATCGTATTTTTTTTAATCGTAAAGAGTACGTATGTACTCAAACTCATATTTCGTCGTTTCTTATTCTTATCAGACAGAGGTCGTCAAAACATTCTTTATAATATTGTATGCGTCAAAAAGATTACCTATATTATAAAAAATGTGTGACGTCATAGCAAATTATATCAAATACTTTCATTGATAACTTCCGAAATAAAATGTGATAGGTCATAGTTTTATTACAAATAACTACTAAAAAGTTTAATAATACTTTACCGTAATATTTCGGAGGCCCAACGATCTCCTCAAAAGCCATATCAGGAATTTCTGATGAGCAATAACTCAACGGGTGACTGCACGGTTGGAGCGGTGGCTGGGCAACCGGCTGCCGTGCAACGTGGCGCGGGTTCGATTCCCGCACGGAACAACTCTTTGTATGATCCACAAATTGTTGTTCCGGGTCTGGGTGAACTTGTATGTTTGTAAACGCACCCACGACACAGGAGAAAATCCTAATTTAGGGCAAAGTTTTTTAAAAAAAAAGCCATCAGAACAATACAGATGGTTGGGGCGGTGGATGACCTTGATGGTTACCGAGCCTCAGACTCGAAGCAGAAGTAGAGGCGAACTCGTTTTTATTCAGGAAGAGTCTCACCCCTTAAGATGGGAAAACTAATTTGAAGATTTTCCCCTAAAAACAGGCCTTGTCCATCGCTTCCATACCTTCTGGTCAGGTTTTCATTTGCCCCTATCTTATAACAAAAATCATTTCCTTTTTTGTTGACGGGGGAACTATCAAAAGGCGCCTAGGTTTTTGGAGAAAAAGACTTGCGAGACTGGGATTTTTACCTCCTCTTATGGTTGTCTCCTCGACGCCTTCGTCGGGATTGGTCCTCTCACGATCCCGCTCAGTAGACTCCTTCTGGGACATTACAGTCTTACAAAAGGAGTCAAAAGTCGAATTCAAAGTCAAAATAATTTATTTATTTCAATTAGACCAGGAAGGCACTTTTGAACGTCAGCAATAGAAATTTAAAAGTGATGCTATTTGCTCACTCCAAGGTGCTTTCCAATCAGGTTCACAATACAATTCTCTAGTTACACAGTTTTATTGGTTCGATTGTGCGAGAACAATGTAACAACATGGAAACTATCTTCAGAGACATTCGAGATTTCATTAATGGAGTAATTCAGTATGATATACCCATGGTAGATTGTCTAAGACTCACAAATCAGCAGACTTATGACAGCACGTCTGAATCCATGTTTTTTCGAAACTAGACACCTACATGTACTGCATCAGAATATAGCTGGATTATTTAACAAAACAGATGTCTTGATGGTGAATATGCAAGAACTTGCGGATAAAAACAAAATTATTGATGCCCTTTGTATTACGGAACATTTTATGATGGTAGGAACTGAAACATATCTTCACATCAATAACTATGTATTGGCTAGTTGTTTTAGTCGAAACAACAGCAAAAGAGGCGGAGCCTGTATAATAGTGCACAGAGATCATAAATGGAGGGAAATCCCAGAAGTTAAGAAGTACTCTGTGATTAATATATTTGAATGCTGTGCTATCGAACTGATTGATTACAAAGTTGTTATAGTATGTGTCTATCGAGTACCGAATTCAAATAATTTGGTTACATTTCTAACGAAACTTGAAAAAGTTCTCTCATTCATTACAAAAATAAAGTGTAATAATATCGACACCGGAAATTTCAATTGTCGTAAAGGACATTTTGCCGAAAATGAGTTATATATATATTTGGAATCAGCGTCGCGAGTTCTATTGATTGGTAGTATTAAAAAAAATGTATCTCTAAAAAAAATCCCCTTACGACCTGGCTTTTCAACATCTCTAGCGTGATTTTTTTTACTATTTGGGATGTATCGTAAAAATAATTTTCAATACGGAGCGTAAAGTCATGTTTTAATTATTTTACAGGTCGTAAGCCTCATTTTTGCATTTAACTTTTTATACGACATTATAATAATATTTTTTATTACAAATTAAGAGTTTTATTGATTTTACTGTCTTCTAACATTTTTTTATCAAGTCACTTAAATAATTATTTATGGTAAGTTACTTCACTGAAAAGTACTAGCCTTACAAAAAGGTCAAATAATTAGACCTCCAACTTATTTGATCATTTGTGAGACTAACAAAGAAAAAAGAACCTAATTTCATAATAATAAAAGACTGAAAATACTTGTCATTATTATTTTAATAATAAGTTGGTACTTTGAGTTTTAAACTCTTGAGGGCAAAATTTGTTATTATTTTGTTTATTTCAACTTTATTATGTTTAAGTCCGTGCTGTTGTTTGAGTTCCAATAATATTGTTAAAAAATTAAAAGTAAATTAGTTTATTAAGTGATTATTAAAAATAAACAGTACCTTTACCATTTATTGCTAATAATTTAAAAGGCTGAATTTACTTTAAATTTAATAATTTTTTTAGCAGTCAAGTTTTATTAATTAAACTTTTTTCTGCAAATAATCTAAGACTATTGTTGATTATTGTTTTAGATTCAATTTAAAAACTAATTAATAGATAAGTTTATTAGCTGATTATTCTAAAACTTCAGTTGTTTTCTGCATCGCAACGATTACTAGAGATTTAAATTTTAAAAAGTTGCATAAAATTGTGAGTTCCTATTAGAATAATATTTTTGTTACTTTCTTTTTACTAATTCTTTGAATAATAAATAAAAAATAATAAAAAAACTCTTGGTTTTACTACCCATTGTAGACATTTCCATTTAGAGCTTTCGGTTTTTTGTTCCTTTTACCTCCTTTAGTTTTTGATTTAATTGACTTGTACTACCCATTCATGATCAAGAGTAATCTTTTACGACGTATCTGACTTTACCCATACCAATTTTTCGTGACTGTAAAGTACTTCAGTTATTTTTTTTTGGGTTGTAAAGGACACTAATTTTGGTAAATAATTAAGTTTGGTTTATTCTGTTAATTAATATGGATAGAACGTGAAAAAATAGTTAAGGTTTCTTTTAACGTCACAAAAATAGCACTTTCTTTGAGAAAGATATAAGACAAAAACTTTTTTTTTTTTTGTTTTTGGGCTCTGCTGTAAATTCGCGTTTTGTCCTTTACGACAATTGAAATTTCCGGTATCGAATTTTAATAGCTGGGGACTTTAACATTGACATTTTAAAGAGGAATAATGTATCCCTGGACTTTGAATGTTTGTTATTAAACTTCAACTTAAATCTTGCTTTAAAACAACCTACTAGACTAGTTAGTTTAACTTGTATAGATAACTTTGCCCATGATTTTACAAAACGGTGTAAGACTGAAGTGTTGGAATTTGGTTTATCTGACCACACAGCTCAATTAATAAAACTTCCCATAAAAAAGCTTTTCAAATTTAAATACTGGTATAAAACGGAACGAGATTATAGTAAGGAAAACATTAATAAATTTAAAATGTGTCTAAATAATTTTTCTTTCTCGGAACTTTATAACATTAAAGATACAGATAATGCATACACATTTTTCATAGATAATTTTAAATTATTCTACAATATGTGCTTTCCACAAAAGAGGGTAAAAATACAAGTTAATTATAAATGTCAGTGGATATCGCGCGGAATCAAACTCTGTTGCAAAAAGAAAAGATTGCTATTGTGGAAATTTAGACAAAAAGCAACAGATACGAATAAAATCAACTACATCCGATATTCTAAATTACTGAAAAAAATCATATCTCTAACAAAGTGTGCCCAAAATAATTACAAAATTAAAACATCAAGTAACAAATCAAAGACAACATGGCAAATGATCAATACAGCACGACCAAACTTACCAAAGGCACCTATAGAAAAAATCAAAATGCAAAACAAAAGTCTCACAAATCCAACCGAAATAGCCAACACATTCAATAATTATTTTGTCGATAAAGTTAAACCAATTCCGGGTGCTGGTAAAAAAGTAACATCCTTAATCGATAGTAGGCTAAACTCAATGTTTCTAGCTCCAGCCACACCTCGTCAAGTATTTAATATAATAAATGGACTTAAAAACACAAAAAGTGTTGGTTATGATGGAATCTCAACGAAGATAATTAAGGAGGTAAATGGTCATATATGTCATCACTTAAGCTATATTATAAACCTATCTATAACAAATGGCACATTTCCAAAAGAACTTAAAATAGCAGTAATTAATCCTTTGTTCAAGAAAGATGACAAAGAAATGGTCGAAAACTATCGACCCGTTGCCTTCCTTACTATCTTCTCAAAAATCTTTGAAAATCATTACAATACACAACTGAATAAATATTTAGAAACTAATAATATTTTATGCAATGAACAAAAGGGCTTTAGAAAACGGAAAAATATAAATATGGCCATATTTGAGTTTTTAAAAAACATAATGTCTGCAATCGATAAAACTACCCCAGTGTGTTCGATCTTTTGCGACATGACACAAGCCTTCGATTACGTTGATCATGCAATATTATCTAGTAAATTGGAGGCTTATGGCATAAGAGGAACTGTCTTAAAACTGTTTAAATCTTATTTATCTGACCGAAAACAAATTACACAAATTACAAAATTTAACTTACAAACTAAAAAAGAAGAGCAATACCAATCCAAAATGAGATATGTTAGGTATGGTGTTCCCCAAGGTAGCGTACTAGGACCCACGCTATTCATAACTTACATTAATGATCTACCTCTTGCAACTGTACAACCTATGATATTATTTGCCGACGACAGCACAATTAACATTACATGTAATGATAGAAAGCTCTTTGAAACCGATATAAATAAATCACTAAACTCAGTAATAACATGGCTAAACAACAATAATTTAAAAATAAATATGAATAAAACAAATGCAATTAATTACAGTCAAAGACTTCAAAATTCGGATAAAGTTATAGTTTCATATGAAAGTAATATAATAAAAGAAGTAGAAACAGCAAAATTTCTTGGCTTAAAAATAGACAACAGACTCAATTGGAAATGCCATACCGAAGATCTTTGTACAAAAATAAGTAGTTTATCTTATGCGTTATATAAACTGGCATCGACAGTGAACAAAGATGCGTTGATGACGGCATATTATGGACTGATAGAGTCACTGCTTAGATATGGTCTAATATTTTGGGGAAATTCTACAAACACCAATATGGTATTTAAAATGCAAAAGCGCTGCATTCGGACTATGTTTAGGATCAAAACTACGGACAGCTGTCAGCCACTGTTTAAGAATTACCATATACTAACACTTCCGTCACTATATGTACTAGAAATAGCTTTATTTGTACGAAATAACCCTCAATGGTTTCCGCTCTTATCAGATAAAGTTGTTAGAAATAGACGCATGAAATATAAGCACTATTTACGACTTCACTCAGCGAAAACCACTCTACTTCATAAAAGTGTATTTTGTATGGCACCGATAATTTACAATAAAATTCCAGAAAATTTAAAAGCCATATGTAATAATAATATATTTAAAAAAGAGCTAAAAAAATTACTTTTAAAAAATTGTTACTATAGTGTTAAGGACTTTATAAATGATACTTTATAATTTCATTGTTTCATAGATTTTTGTTTTGGTTAATTTGTTCTGATAATCTTTAGTACCTAGTTTTGAAAATATTTTGTACGCCAATTGGGGCAAGACATGTTGAAACTAAGCAAGCTATTTATGTAAGACCATCTACGTTTGCATTTATGTATAATGTTACACATGTTTACGCAAATAAATATATCTTTATCTTTATCTTTATCTTTAACACCAAAATCTAGTCAAAGAGATCGAAAAAGAAAGAGAAGAAGGCCACTTCCCTCCAATTTTCTGTCCAGGTTTCCAGAGTACCAAGCACGAATAACTATCGCAATCGTAACGTAATAGTATCGAGTGCGTTCGGCCCTCTGATTGGCCAGCTCCAGTATACCAACTTCTTTACGATGTTTTTCCTTCACTGTTTGTCAGTGGTGTCTGAATAATCTTTAGTAGATATAACTTGGGAAACGTCACATCGTCTCATGCATGAGAAGCAGGTGTCTTAAATCTAAAAGGAATACCTCTACCAAAGTAAAATATCATACAAAATATTAAGTACTTTCATCCGTTATCGCAGTTTTTATACATAGTTTCAAAGCATATCGACTACACACTTCGCTATCAGTGCGTCCCTTAAGTACACCAATCCGATAATCTCGTTAAACACTTGATTGCTAATACTGAGTATTTTACACTTCAGTAAACTACGTGTATCTTCGTGACATAATATTACGGTTGTTTTAGCGTGATGGATAAGCAGAGATGTGCTGAAAAGTAGCTTATTACTCGTTCTTCTATGCGAATTTAGATTGTAATCCGCAAAAATTGTTAAATATGTTTCACTGTACTGTCAACCTCTTTTTTTTATATATTCGACAAATCACTTTACAAAACATCTTTAATATTATAACATACATACACAACTTCACGCCTGTCTCCAGTGGTAGGCAGAGACTATGGAACGCCAATTGCTACGATTCTTACATACCTCTTTCGCTTCATCAACAGTCATCAATCTTTTCATGCATGCTCGTCGGTTAAGGGTACTTTTAATTTGGCCCTTCTTTAATATATCGCGAATCTGGTCAGTATGTCCGTCTAGGGCACCTCCTACGGCCGATGGCCCCATTCATATCCGCTCTGTATACTTCCTTCGTTACTCTACTTTCATCCATCCTTTCTACATGTCCAAACCAGCGTAACATTCCCTTTTCAATCCTTGTCACTACATCATCTTTCAATCCACACCTTTCTCTGATAACACTGTTTCACTCGATCACTCAATTTTAGTCCACACATACTTCTCAGGGCTCTCATTTCCACCGCATTAATCCTGCTTTCATGCTTCTTCAGCCACACCCATGATTCACTACCATACATAAACGTTGGTGTCAATACACATACATTAATTTAACATTAATTTAACATATCATAACATCACGCCTTTCTTCCCCGAAGAGGTAGGCAGAGGTGCACATTACGGCACTTAATGCCACTGTACAATGTAACACCCACTTTTCACTATTTATGTTATGAGTCCCATGTAATAAGGGGTGAGCCTATTGCCATATACCGGGCACAATTCCAGACTCCGTGCTACTACTGGGATTAAAAAAAAAACCAGTATTACTTTGCCCGACCTGGGAATCGAACCCGAGACCCCTTGCCCGGCAGTCGGACTTGCGACCACTCGGCCGCCGTCTTTAATTTATACCCATTATAATTCCAGGTATGGGACACAGCGGGCCAAGAAAGGTTCAGATCCATGGCGCCCATGTACTATAGGAATGCTAACGCAGCACTGCTAGTTTTCGATATAACTAGTGTTAATAGTTTTGCAGCTATCAAAGGATGGGTTAAAGAGTTACAGAGGTAAGATCCTTTTATACTAGTTTTAAGATTATTTAGATAAAGCCTAAGGCTAAGGATTCACGGCGCGATTTTCTCCCGCGCCTACAGCGGTAACAGGCCCCCAGCCTTTGTAGAATATAGAGTAAATATACATATAACATAACATAACATCACGCCTTTTATATTGTAGGCAGAGGTGTACATTACGGCACTTAATGCCACTGTACAATGTAACACTCACTTTTCACTATTTATGTTCTGAGTCCCATGTAATAGGGGTGAGCCTATTGCCATTTACCGAGCATAATTCCAGACTCCGTGCTACTACTGAGATTTTTGAAAAAGCCCAGTAATACTTTACCCGGCCCGAATCGAAACCGATACCGCTTGCCCGGCAGTTGTAATTGCGACCTCTTGGCCAACGAGGCAGTTCACTGCCCGCGGCGGTTGCGATCGTTTGCAGCTCCCGCAACTCAACTGATTGTTTACCCGCCCGCCCGTTTTGCGATAATCAACCGCCAGGTTTGCGGGTGATAATCACAACCGCGGCGGCTGTGGGACCGCAGAAACCTACGGTGTAGGGGTTGTAAGCGCCTACACTTGGATGATAGTTGATAGGTTGACTGCTTCTCGTTGATATAGACACGAAGATTGCGTAGAAATGATAAAATAACACAAACTTCTGTGACGAGAGTATATTGATACTTATTGATACAAATGATAAAGTGCAGTGATATAAAATGCTAATGATACAGTTCAAATAGTCGTACAAAAGTGCTGACGCGCGCCGCGACATTAATTATGTATATAAAACAAAATTAAACCTACATACGTACATACGGTCTGTAGTCGCAAAATGTAGTCTGTAAACCGCGATGTGTACTCATTTGCGGAGGACTGTGGGAGGCAGCGGACAGCACGCGGCTGTCACTGTCTGTACGCATAATCAACAGCCTGTAACTGTCCACCGCTAACCAAAGACCCCTTCTCACACGGAGACGGTTTAAGCATTTGAAGGAAAGAAAGATAAACTTTGTTTGACACGCTAAAACAGGTGGCACGTACAGATTTTACACATAAGTGTATAAACATCTACTAATGTCCCAAGTCTAGTGAAATGGGACCAGTTCAGCATGTGCAAGACAGGGCCTCGCGCTGGTATTCTACTGGCCCCTTTTAAACTGTAAAACACCAAGCGGTCACCGGTGACCGCAACCTATTGTTCTATAATTGTGTCTGTATCGACGGTACTCGACGAGTTAATCACAACGCTTGCTCAATATCCTAAGTTCGTCAAAGATCAAAAGCCCAGGTTTCCGACGATGTTTTCCTTCACCGTTTATCAGTGGTGTCTAGTCTTAAAAAGTACGTATAACTCGGAAAAAGTCACATTGGTACTTGCCGTTGGTAGGTTTTGGGCCCGCACCTTCATGCATGAGAAGCAGGCGTCTTCGACCTTCGACATATTCCACGATAATGAGGTTCAAATATTTACATTTTCTTCTTTCAGTAATGTTCCTGAAGCTATGGTCTTATCAGTGGTTGGCAATAAGAGTGACCTAGAAGATCTAAGAGCTGTGCAGTCAAGCGAGGCAGCGCAGTTTGCGGCCTCTATAGGCGCGCAGTACTGTGAGACGTCAGCTTTGCATGATCAGGTAAATATAAAAGTAACGTTCAGTACAATGGCACTTTTGGGGTTGCCGTGGCTATGTAGCGCGTCAGGGATGTTCGCGGACGCATGTGTGGATGGGTTCGCCGCGATCATGCGGAAGAGATGCGCCTCAATGTTGGCGCGCCTGCGTTCTTCCTCCAATGGCATCCTGAGTGTGTTCATTGACCGGTGGGACTCTCCCCTGTTACGTAGGTGGATAAGTGTCCAGACTCACTTGTCCAAATAAACCAATGAACATATAATTATTTTAATTTACTAACATTAGGCTAAGTTGTACTAATACTAAACTAACGTAAATATATGTTTTATCTGAAATAAAAATTTTTAATTGAATTGAATAAAGAAGAAACTAAATCAAGTTATCTCGCCGTATAACTAAGGGCGGGTTGTACCATGATCATCCCAGACCTATTACATGGGACTCATAACATAAATAGTGAAAAGTGGGTGTTACTTCTGTGTGCGCCTCTGCCTTGCCCCTCGGGGATTAAAGGCGTGATGTTATGTTATGTTATGCTATTACCAATAAATGGGAAAATCGAAAACTCAATTTGTACTGACCTCGGGCTCGGCAATCGAATCCGAAACATCTAAAAAACTTTGGAATTCTAGTCTTTAAACCTAAAATTATGGTAGTACAATCATTTCTCATAACATTCAGAATTTCCTGAACCAAAAATATGAATACCTACATTGATTTTTTTTAAATTGAGTAAGCCGGTAAACGAGCAGACAGATCACCTGATGGTAAGCAATCGGCGTCGCCCATGGATGCTTGGAACACCAGAGGCGTTACAAGTGTGCTACCAGCCTTTTGGAGATTAGGAATTTGAGGATTGTGAGGGATTCAGGGATTGGGGAGGGTAATTGGGCTTCTGGTAACCTCACTCACACACACGACGAAAGACAACGCAAACGTTATTTCTCGTCGGTTTTCTGCTCGGCCGTGGTATCACTCCGGTCGAACCGGTCCATTCATGCCGAAGCATTACTCTTCCACAACTTAACGCAGGAATCGAACCCGCGACCTTGAAGTTAGCAATAACACTTTACAATATTAGATTATTTTCACTTAAAACCGTGCCTACTAAAATATCCCCTGTAACTTCCACAGCAAGGAATCGACCAGGTGTTCCTGAACACGGCGGCGGCCCTGCTGAAGCTGTCTAACTCCAACCTGGTGTCTTCACTGAGATCCTACGACTCCGCTGATGTAGACCCTGATAAAATACCTACAGGTACATTATTTTATTATTTTTAAATCATTTCTTTTTTAAACTGCCTCGTTGGCCGATTGGTCGCAAGTGCGACTGCCGGGCAAGGGGTCTCGGGTTCGATTCCCGGGTCGGCCAAAGTATTACTGGGTTTTTTAAAAAAAATCTCAGTAATCTGGAATTTTGCCCGGTATATGGCAATAGGCTCACCCCCTATTACATGGGACTCATAACATAAATAGTGAAAAGTTGGTGTTACATTGTACTATGGTATGTATGGTATGTAATAATGTACACCTCTGCCTACCCCTTCGGGATAAAAGGCGTGATGTTATGTTATGTTCTTTTTTAAATCGTTGCCCCACACTAGGATTTTCTCCAGTGTCTTGAGTACGTTTACAAACATACAAGTTCACATACACATGACACACAGACTCGAAACAAAAATCTGTGGATCACACAAAGTTGTTCCGTGCGGATATCGAACCCGCGACACGTTGCACGGCAGCCAGTTGCCCAGCCACCGCACCAATAGTGCAGTCGAATACAGTGGACCTTGATGTCTTAAATAAAGTATTATTATTATGTATGTCTTTACCATTCACTGGACCACAGGGTCCCGGTCATTTGGGAGGCGTACGAGGGGCCGAAGCCAACTGCGCAGAGGCCCTTTAGACAACTTTAATCTAAAAAAAAAAAAAAAAAAAATTCAAAATTCTTTATTATCTTAAGAATTACAATATCTGTCTAACATTGAGGCAGTCCCAGTAAGTTATTATACAATACTTGTGTTGGGACTGACTCGATCCTTTCTTTATTTATTTAACACTCTTAAGAATAATAACCTCGAGATCTGCTAATTAAAGGAAAACAACAAAAATTAAAGTAGATATAGTAAAATAAGAATTACTAATATAAAAAAAAAAAAACTATGGTAGAACGGTACGACATGTTAAAGCAATTGATTTGTATTTTTTTTTTTGTGAGAGTAGATGTATGAATCGATGTGCGTGTGTGTGTGTGAGAAAGAGAGTGAGTGAGTGAGTGAGTGAGTGAGTGAGTGAGCGAGTGAGTTTATGTATGTATGTATGTATGTATGTGTGTATGTATCTGTTTGTATAGTGTTTGTATGTTTGTTATTGAATTCTAATCAAAATGTTCTCAGTGTCTTCGTACGACAAAGTTTTTAACCATTCCGTTAATAACCTCTTACATTCACTGAGAAGTCTGGGATAAATTTTGATTTTTGCGTTTATTTTATTGTAGATATAAGATGCCTGCGTCACATACTGTCTCTTAGCAAGAGTTGTTCGGACTTTAGAAGTGTGCACCACGATACCTCCTCGCCTTCTGTCTTGTTGGGGTTTACTGTATGGCAGAGCTTTATGCAGATTTAAAGTCACGTTCAGAATGTACAATTTCCTTACACTTAACAAACCACTAAGCTTATATAGATCTTCAGTTGCATATCTATAAGGTTTGAAATACATCACCTTTATAATTAACCTCTGAGCTCTTTCTAGTTCTATAAGTTTACTTTTAGTGGCACCTCCCCATACGGGTATACCATAAATAATTACTGATTGTGCTAAAGCATAATAAACATTATTCAGTACTTCCGAGGACATCACAAAACGTAGTGTTTTAAATAACCAAACTAGTTTCCTCACTCGAGATATGATGCTATCTATATGCAAGTGCCATGACAAGCGCTCATCAAGAATTATCCCTAGATATTTTATTGAGGGGACCCGTTCAATGCTCTGACATGCACATTTTTGAGTATTATGTAATTGGCATTTGTGAAGAGTGATTCGATAGCTGTGGTCCGGCTGTGTTCTTTTGCTGGGAGAAAAAGCGATGTATTTTGTTTTTGATGAGTTCAAGGTTAATAGGTTAGTTTTTAGCCAGTTTGCCACTACCAATAGGCCGTGTTCGGTATTTTGGTGAACCAGTTTCCAACTTTCGCCAGAGTATACAATAGCTGTGTCATCAGCGTATGAGAATATTTTCCCACCACAACTTTTCAGTTTGCACAGTTCGTTGATGTAAATGAGAAATAGAGTCGGTCCCAGTACACTTCCCTGTGGCACACCAAAAACTACTTCCTCCTCCATACTATGATAATTGTTTATTTTTACTCTCTGCTTCCTACCGCTTAGGTAGCTATCAAACAGAGAAAGAGCAACACCCCGAACACCGATATTCTCCAGCCTTTGGACGAGGATTGGAACGGACACAGTGTCGAATGCTTTTTTGAGATCGAGGAACACCGTAATACACTTACGGCCCGAATCCACTATACATGTAATTTCTGTCGTCAAAGCTTTTACAGCATCCAGTGTTGAAATTCCACGTCTAAACCCAAATTGAGAATCAGAAAGAATGTTATATTTATTTAAGTATCCAACTAGTCTCTTGTTCAATATTTTTTCTACAATTTTGGATATAGATGGCAAGACAGAAATAGGTCGATAGTTGTTAATATCATTTAGATCACCACTTTTATGTACTGGTGTTACTAGAGAGTGCTTTAGGGCATCGGGGAAGATTCCTTTGTTAAAACACAAATTCGTCAGTTTACTGATGAGAGGAACAATGATGTCTCTAGACAGCTTTAGATAGCTAATAGGAATTCCATCCCAACCCGAAGCACTGCCCGAGTCAAGTGCCATAAGTGTATCATTCACCTCCTTTGCATCCGTTTCAAGCAGGACAAAAGAATTTACACGGGAGTGAGAAGTGTTTAAAACCTCCTGGCTAGAAGAAACCATATTATTTTGAATCATAATCTCTTCAGCCAGGTCTTTACCAATAGTTACAAAAAACTGGTTGACTCTGTTAAGAGAGTTTACTGGATGAGGTGTGATTTGGAGTAAGTTTTCGTTGAGTGATTTAGGTTTTTTAAAGTTTGTTATGTCATTAATGCAGCGCCAAATTTTTTTAGGGTTTTTTATGGAACTAGTTATTTCCATCTTGTAGTGTTGCCTTTTTAGTTTTTTAATTAAGTTACAGCAAAAAGTTCGAAAGCGCTTGTAAGTAATTTTCATTATTACATTGTGAGGGTATTTTCTAGTTTTTAGCTGCATTTTGTTTCGTAGTCTTATACATCGCAACGCACCAACAGTTACCCATGGCTTCAGGGTCCGTCTTGAGCTGCGAACCATTTGGGTACTGGTGTTTAGAAGTAAAGATGTCTTAATTAATTCAATTAATTTATTGGAAAAAGTATTTGGATCGTTATATATATTTAAATATGAAATATCGGCGTCTATCAGATAGTTGTAAGCATTTTCAAAATTTACTATTGTTTTCGATTTTATTTTATTGGTTTTCCGGTTTTCTTGTGTTATACTTAATACAACAGTTGCATGGTCAGTGATGGATGTGTTTACTACCGCCACAAACGCAGAGTTTTTGGTCATATCTAGTCTTAAAAGCATATGATCAATACAACTGCCCTCTCGAGTGGGTAGGTAATGCCCAGAAAGAAAACCATGGACAGATAACATATTCAAGTAAGAAAGTCTATTTGTTCTGGATTGTGAGGACTCAGTTGGTTTTTCGATAATGTTTATATTAATGTCACCCGTTATAATAACATTTTTATGTGATTGTAATATTACGAGATTTTGATCCAACGAATTTATAAATGTATCCGCTGAAGCATTTGATGGTGACCTGTAAATTCCAATAATAGTGAATCCAGACACATTCAGCTGCAGAGCAGAGGCGTGAATTATATTTAGTTCGATTGCTTGAGATAAGTGGCAGTTTTTCACGTAAGCAACCACTCCATCATTCTGATTTAATTGCCTTGTGGTGTAGTACGAAGTATAGTTGTTAAGGACAGGTGTTGGTTTTGCAGTATCTAGACGGCACTCAGTAAGAATGATAACATCAATCTCACAATCCAGCTCTGACATTGTTATCTGAAAATCGTCAATATTGGAATAAACACTCCTTATGTTTTGCGTCAGTATATTTAATCTATTGCTGTATCGTCTTTCAATATATGCAGCCAATTGTTTCACGCTTACACTAGCACATTCTGCAGCTTCGGTGTTGTCCAATTCCAGTATAGTGCTACGTATACCACTATCCATTATGCTTCCAGTTGGTCACAGGATGCAACATGTTATGTGGCGCATGACTTCCCAATATCACTTCCTTATAATTCGCACGGCAGTTCCTACGCAAAAAGAATTCTAGTAGAAAGTTTATTCTGTGTGTATTAAGTGATTGTGTGTGTGTTGGATTCCTAAATTTACAAAGAAGTATGTTTATAGTGTGAGAAATGTATAGTTGTGAAGTGTAATTATTAGTCTGCCCATTATAATAACTAATATAATAGTTTACAAGTAATTGGTTGGCAACAACCCTGAGAACACCGAACCGCATGACAAACACAAATCGAAGTAAAGAGTTACATAATAGATGTCTATCAGAAGTCACAGTTTGTTCTAGTCACGGTGACTGTAGTAATTGATGGACTTGAGCTTCGCATGTTATCATGATACCTCGCGAATCCTCATCCTTCTTCACAAATATGCGGCCGTATGACGTCCAACAGAACTTGTATTGTTTGGTTTTAGCCAAGTCCCTGGCCAAAAAGAATATCCGCGCCGCTTTAGGTGTTAATTGCTCTGCCAGAAACACAGGCACTTCTGGGTTATTTGGTATTCCTAATTGTTTACATTGCAGCTTAGTTTTATTCCTAATGTTATATGCTTTTGCCCTCTTCAACAGATTGGACTTTAACATAGTGGATCCCAGTTCGACGACAATGGGGGTGTTTGTTGCTCCCTCCCTCTTCGCAGGGAGGCGATAAATATCTTTAATATCATCTCGCTTTAATTCCAGATTTATATTATTAGATAGGTTTAACAGCATGTTAGTTAAATCATCGGCGCTTTCTTTAGGTAATTTGGGAACGTTCCTCAGTTCAATAGTGGTCTTTCTCAAGGTCCGTTGCTGGTCTTCTATTTTATCCTCCAGTACGCAAATGTATTCCCGATCCTTTTTTCGCTGTAATTCAAGAAGTTCTATTTTCCTCTGCAAATCCTCGTTCTGTTTTGTTAAATTTACAATAGCGGTTTCTATATTGGTATTTGTTGATTGAATTTCCTTGAGGTTTGAAGTAATGACTTGCAATTCTTTCTGCTGTGACGTTATAAAGGATGTCAGTAAGGTTTTAATCTCAGACTTGAATTTGTCAAATTCAACAGGAAGGTCCTCATCTCTCTTCCTCTTTGAACGCGTATACACATGCATCGTCGGGGAATAATCGTCCATCAGTTCATTGATATTAGAATCCGAGAGGGACTTATCCATTTTAAGTACCAAGTTATTTCAAATCTAAATAGATAAATTAAAGCATTTAAACAGGTCAAACATCCACAAAAAGTACCTGTTGATCGCAGGGTTCGAACGCGCAACTCACTGCACTTAAATCCGTAAGCGCTTCCGCCCTGCCACCGATGTTGTTAGTTACCTTGTTGAATTAGCTGGGCCTGTTCATTATATGTTTATAAGAGAAAAATCGCTACACCGTCTTTTTCGATTATCAACCTGATTTGTTATAAGTCCAAAGTTCGTGTTTTTATTATATTTTTATATTTTGTTACCGAGTATATTATTTAGTCCAATCACTTATAATTCATTCAACTGCAACACTTAACCGGTCTAAGTACACTTTAAAACACTTAATGTTTAACAGTCTTAAATATGTAGTTTGCAGGTATTGTCAACTCAATTATGTTTCCAGTTTTTATTTAATGCACAAAGTTCTTGCAAAACACTGCCTCTAAGATATCATATAACGATTCATTTATTTGTTCACTCTTGTTTATATTCTACGCACTGTTTATATATTTAAAACATATTTATCTGCGGAACGTTTACATTTATCTAAATGTAATGGACACACAAACCGGCGACTATCCCTTTATGCACTATGGAAATGCACCCAAGGACAGTCCCCGGTTAGTGTAGGAATATTATGGATAATGGAAGAAAAAAGGTAGGGCTATGGATGGGTTGCTGTGGACTAGTAAATTGGGAACTATGGATGACTATGGCACCTGCCGAAACAATGTAATTATTACACGTAAAAATGGCAGGGGGAGACTCGCCAACTCACCGACCGGG
This sequence comes from Spodoptera picta, assembly GCA_038387885.1. Lineage (NCBI taxonomy): Eukaryota > Metazoa > Arthropoda > Insecta > Lepidoptera > Noctuidae > Spodoptera > Spodoptera picta. The sequence goes on along the minus strand of JAZHFQ010000437.1, from coordinate 1,385,737 downwards.
CCTTGGGAATGGTTGCTAGATATAGCAACAGAGGGGCAACGAGAATGTGAGTGGCTGAAGGGTTAAGAAACTACCACCGCTTTCTACTCAGATCATCTGCTCCAGCCGAAGCCTCCTGCATCCCTGGCCCACTCGCGACTTACGAATAGTTTCTTATTAATTATTAATCGGTCACCGGTAATGAAAGACTTGCGTGTTCTTTTCCAGGCACCCCAACTGAGGAAGACGCGACTCACACAGGCAAGGTGGAGCTCCCAGCGTGGAGTATAGACAGCATCGCACACGGAGACGTTCAGAAAAACATGTGCTGCTGACCGTGTCGTACAGACGGGGTAGGCAGAGGTCATAGTAGAGGTACATACGTCGATAAAGGCGAATTCAATCTAGAAAGTGGTCTAGGCAAGTACTTCATACGCGTTCCTGATTTTCTTGGCGCCGCAGTGGGCAGTTGTCCACGTCCCTCTGTATCCAGCAGCTGTAGCCAAATGCCACTTAGCGTTTATCTACATGTAGAATAGAAAACCAAATGGGGATGATGACAGGGTATGAAAATTAAAAATATAATTAGTCCGTAAGTTAGGTATTGAAAAAATATTAGACACGTATTTTTTTATTTTGTCGTATAATAAAACAATACTTAGATAACACGAATCAAAGTTTAGGAGTGGGGGCTAACACGTCATTTCTTACTATAAAATGTACATAGAAACTATTCGGTTCTGTAAGAAAATAAAAAATACGTGTCTAATGATTTTAAATAATCTACCAGGCGAACATTAAATTGTAAATTAGTCATCTACTGTATTATATGGAATTGACGTACCTAAATTTTGACACTTGTCAGTGTCATCCCCATACATTTAGTTTCCTACTCTCTCTGTAGACGAGTGCTAATTTGTGTCTTAGACACTTGTTTAGTTTGCCTTAGGGATAATACGGCTATGTACGTCCCCATCATCAACAGTCCACTGCTGGACTGTGCTCTCCCAGCGTGGAGTATAATAGAGTAAAGAGATGTTCAGAAAAAATATTTCCTGTAGACTATATCATACATACGGGAAAGGCAGAGGTCAAAAATATAGAGCACAAAGTCTAGGACTACAGAAATGTTATCATTATAAATGAAAGTGCCTTTTTAACTGTTATGAAGTTTTTTGTAAGTCTAAATTATATACTCCGAAAGGTGTAGACTAAAATTCAGAAAATTTATGCCATGCCATGCTTCGGCACTACTGGGCCGGCTCGGCCGGGGTGATACCTAAAACTATAGTCAAATATAGCAAGCGTTGTCCATGAGCGACGCCGATTGCTTACCTACTTATACTTACGTACTTATTGCAAAAATAAATGTAATAAAATGTAATAAAGATAAACAAATGAAATATCTTGATTTGGCTCACGAGATTGTCGACATGTGGAATGTAGATTCGGCTGTCATTGTGCCGATACTCGTGTGGGCCAATGGGTTAATCCCTAATAGCCTCGACAACCACTTTAGGAGGCTAGCGTTAGGCAGTTGGATCGAGGGCCTGATACAGAAGGCAGTTCTTGAAACGGCGCGCATTGTGAGGAGGTTTCGTGTCGGTAGTCGTGTCGGCCAATGGGTTAATCCCTAAAAGCCTCGACATCCATCTTAGGAGGCTGGCGTTAGGTGGATGGATCAAGGGCCTGATACAGAAGGCAGTTCTCCTAGAAACGGCACGTATCGTGAGGAGGTTTCTGTTTCTGGAGCCCTAACCACCGGTAGCTTGGACCATGCTCCCGCTACTGGTCGGCTCCTATTTTGTATATTTTTAAATATTTTTTTTTTTTTTTTTGTAAGTAGTATTTAAAAATGTAATTTATAGAGAATTTTAAATAAATATACGCAATGTAATAATACTTACCTGACCCGGAGACTGAATTCGAGACCACGCAGCTAAAAGGATCTTACCTGGTATAAAACATTTCGATAATTACAGAGATTGGTTAAAAACTTCCAAACTATGAAATAATACTCTTTCTAACTACATTTTTTATGAAATGGCAACTTTAATTGCAAACGCCAATGTCATTTAGCCGTCAAGAGTTTATATTTTGTAGCTGTCATTTCAATGATGACATAATTGAGACGCGCAGTTCAAATACAAACATTGTCTAAAAAGAAAACAATAAAATAATGAAACAATCTCGTTTATTGTGATATAATCTAATTACGTAATAGAAACAATGAAATTAGATCAACCATAACATATTTGTATTAATATATTTTAATTTTAATATAAACAAAGAAAAAAATTGTAAATTGTACAAATATGTTGTTAAAGGGTGTTAAGTTCACAATACGAAGGATTTATATACCAGTCACGGTGTATAAAAAGCGACACCATTTTTTGGAATAGTATCTGCATGTCCCTTTTTTGAAGTTGGGTAAGTTTCTGATATGTTTGTCGTATAAAGAAAGAAAGAAAAAATAGTACTGATATATGGACTCTCTTATGTAGAGGTACAGTTATTATTATTACTAACTACTTCCGCGCTGTTTCACTCGCTCTGCTCGGCGCCTATTAATCGTTGCGTGATATTTTATAGTCTATAGCCTTCCTCGATAAATGGACTATCCAACACAGAAAGAATTTTTCAAATCGGACTAGTAGTTTCGGAGATTAGCGCGTTCAAATAAACAAACAAAAAAGGAAACTCTTCAGCTTTATAATATTAGTATAGACTATATTGAATAATTGGATTAAAAATAAAACAATGTGTGCTCAGTTCGGTTTCACAAAACGGAAGGAAGTGTTTATTTTTCTTTTTTTAAACCAGAGACTACACAAATAACCATAGACACTACTAATTAAACTAGTCTGAATTTTGAGCATTTAATAACAACAGTCCAGCAGTGGATGGTCGCGTGCTGTTCATGAAGATGATGATTCACCATTCGGAGTCTGTAAGTGAGAGAATCACAAGTTTTCATGTGGATTTTAAGTTAGGGAGTCATAAATTTAACACAGCTATATAATACAGATAAATAAATAAAATTGGAGTGTCTGTTTGTAATATTAAAATAACCGCTTTTTACTACATGCATATTAATATACATACAATACACATACCGTATGTGTATCGTATGTATGAATATGTATGTATGTATGTGTGTGAAATACCAAAATAACATTTTTACAATTTTTGTCTGTTTTTCTGTTTGTACTGGCCAATCTCTGAAATGGCTGAACCAATTTTGCAAGACTTTCATTGGCAGATAGCTGATGTACTAAGGAGTAACATAGACTAGTTTTATTTTAGAAAAACGCAGACGAAGTTGCGAGTATAGCTAGTTTTGAATAAATCTCGTCGAAAACATAGTTATATCTTGGACAATTTTCATAATATTACACTATATAGATAATGTTACCTCTGCCTGCTCCTTCGATGAATAAAATTCACTGTCATATTTGTGCGCCTCTACTCAGCCTTATTGTGCGGATGATGTAATACAAAACTATGATTTGCACCGCTGCCTACCCCTTTTCTGCATATGATGAATTTGTTTGTACTTGTAACATGTATAGGTCTGTATTATATTAGAAAATAAGAAATGATAATATTATCTAATTTATAAGTTTTCTACATTTTATTATTACTTAAAATTGAACTTTAAGTGCACTATGTGTAAGTTAAAATTTACTATAAACTGTAATGAACTGGTTTCCTGAAATATTGTAGTTGTAAAGGATCATATTTAAATGATAATAATGTTATAATTTTTACACAAACAGGAAAAGATATAGTAAAATTAAATGTATAATTATGTGAACTAGTTTGCTATTAACAATTAGGAAATATTTTAGCAAAATAATAAGAAGTGTGGGAGAGCCATGCTTCGGCACGAATGAGCCGGCTCGACCGGAGTGATACCCCGGCCGAGCAAAAGACCGACGTGGAACAACGCTTGGGTTGTGTATCGTCGTGTGAGTGAGGTTACAGGAAGCCCAATTACCCTCCCCTTCTCCAATCTCCCCAATTCCTGAATCCCCTACAATCCTCAAACTCCTAATCCCCAAAAGGCCGATAACGCATTTGTAACGCCTTTGGTGTTCCAGTTGTCCATGGGCGACGCCGATTGCTTACCATCAGGCGATCCGTCTGCTCGTTTACCGGCTTATGCCATAAAACAAAAGATAAAGTTACAAAATATATTGCTAAAATTGTTCCTAGTTAAATCATAATATTGAGGGACCAACGATTTTACACGAGACACGAGTCTTCATGGAAGGCGTGTCGTTATTTCATTTTTCAAGAGAAGAAAGAATACTGATTATCGCATTGTAGATTTTTTTGCAGTTACAACAAACATATAGTCAAATCTTATTCTTAAAAAATCCAAAAGTAAAGTACTTGTTTCTCTTGCCACTATAAAATAATAAAAAAAATGCTCAATTATTTTTTAACTTAACTTTCGTGAGACATACTAAATTAATTATTATGTTTTCGGTTTACTCACGTAACTGTTTGCGAGGAACTCGACTAGTTTCAAGCCATGCTAGAGGCTTATATTCATGAGCAGCATTCTGCGACCTGCGACGCGGCGACTGTCGCGCTGCTACTGAATGAATATGAGCCTCTAGCATGGCTTGAAACTAGTCGAGTTCCTCGTCAAACAGTTACATGAGCATTGAGAAAACATAATTATTGTTAACTGTTATGTTGATATATAATATATATTTTTTTAAATAACAGGGTATTATATTCATTTGATAATGTATTGAAATGTAGGGTCTATTTTTAAATGTATTAAGCATTAATGGCATCACGGTGGACAGACGACCTGGTAATGGTCTGCGGCAGCCGCTGTATGCAGGTCGCTTCCAACCTCGCGATGTGTATACTCGGAATTTTAATTCGATTCCAGATTTGACAATTTCAGTGTTGCAACGTTATGACAAGTAGTGACGTTGCGAAATTATTCGATATGGAAATGCAATATTTCTGGATCGATTCTTCTTGTTTATAATTTTACTCTCGTAAACTAAGTATATCGGGAAATTAAATATTTCTGAACCGATAATTTAGTTTTGACGATTAATTAGCGATCTGAGACTTTTCTTTTATAATTGTGTGTGAAATAAATAAAAAAATGTGATCATGAAGGAACATGACAAATAAAACAGATAGATGTATTATGGTAATAAGTTATTTTATAAATTGTCGCCGTCTTCGCTATGGCTATCGCTGTCATTTTCTGTAACATATATTATAAATGTGTCTCTTATATTGTCAATTAACATATCTAGCCTATCTGATTGTTTATCGATTTTTGTGTTCATCAATACATTATTATATGTGGTATCATTATTTCACAAAATGACAGTAGCTAATGTCAAATCTGGAATCGAATTAAAATTCTGAGTATAGTCATTGGGGGAGGACTGGGAGAGGCTGTGAAAAGCCGTGGCTCATAAGACCTCGTCTAGTGACTTATAGTAACTGAAATCGGTCACAATAATTGTAAAATAAGACCCTATGTTATAAAAATTAAAAACAATATTTTTGATAATATTTCAGAATTTTTTATATTAACTTAAGTATAAACGAATTTGTAATGTACAGCTAAATGATAACTAACATTTTTGTGGTTACTAGATGGCGTTAAAGTAGCTTAAGGCCTTATTTATCCAATAACTGTAGCTACCAATAATTTACTGTCTAATGATTTGACACCAGCTACTTCTCTATTGGACATATAGAAATCCGTTTCTCGAAGGGTAATCCTATAACCTGGGTGTGTTCAAGTCCCGACAAGTCGTTTATATAGGCGTACTCCACCGTAGGCCGCATCATTATACACAAACAGGCGAGATAGTAGAAAAAAACCATTACGCTACTTTAGCGCCACCTGTTTAGCACAATAATGTTAGCTTTCATTGTTTTAAGTTTATTAAATAAATGAAATTATATTAGATATAACGTTTTATATTGAGTTTTATTTTTGTCATATTACCAATACACCTGGTGTTTTATCGAAGGAGTTTATCGTCATCATCGACAACAGTCCGTGACTGTCCAGCGGACTATGAGCCTCCTCTACATCAGATGGGTTTGTCATAGTGTCTGCACTTGCCAATCGAGCCCTTTTGACTGCCAGAGCGTAAACGCATCGCCGGCCCTCCCACGCCAAGCCACAAATTCAGCGCAAATACCTCCAAAAAATACGGATTCTAACATCTTATCGATAATCATTGCTTTTTGACTCATATTTTTTAAATAAAATATGAATCATAACATTATTCTTTTATTCATGTTGGCCTTATTTCCGAATTTCCAATTATATCATTAAATAGCAGTTGCAAAGTTTTTAAACAACATTATGTAAACTAAACTTTAGAGATACAAATGATATTTGTACTATTTTACAATAATTCATTAATGTAGTTTCAAATAATAGGAAAAATAAACACAGAAAATTTAATATAGGTAATAATATTTATTTTGTACTTTAAAAATGTTATTTTTTGGATGGCTGTAGACGTTGGTGGCGTGTTTGGCACGTTTTCGTTTGTCGGCTATAGCCGTCCGTGCCGGTCAAAAGGTTAAAAGATCGATACAACGATACCCAACGGCTTCCTCTCGCCCACCTCTTTCCCAAAGCAAGGAATGCACTTGTAACTCCTCTGGTGTTCCAGGTGTCCATGGGTGGGGCTGATCGCTTACAATCAGGTGGTTCGTCTGCTCATTCACCCTCTATCCCATAAAAAATTACTGTAAATTAAAAATATTACCTACATAACATAACACCACGCCTTTTATCCTCGAAGGAGTAGAGGCAGAGGTGCATTACGGCACTTAATGCCACTGTACAATGTAACACCCACTTTTCACTATTTATGTTCTGAGTCCCATGTAAGCCTATTTCGATATACCGGGCACAATCCCAAACTCCGTGGTACTACTGAGAAACTTTTTAAAACACAGTAATACTTTGTACCTTTGCCCAGCAGTCGCAGTTACGACCACTCGGCCAAAAATATACTTACTAAAGTCAATATAATTTCTTTCAGAGTCGTCCCAAGAAGTCTTCTTTAATCTTCTGCCCTTTTTGTCGTCAATTGCGCGTTTCTTATTAGTTATAAAGTTAATTCTATGTAATCATAATGTCCACAAGATATGTATGTACGTCTGCGTCTATTGTAGAGGTATATATTTTTTTACACATTCCGAAAGAGCGAGTAACTATATGAAAATACTTAATTTTTTTCATTGATTGCTTAGGTACTTATTTCTAATCTTTGTTGCAAATTGTCCTGTAGACTTGTCCTGTATATTGTGGTTATCGAGTTGTGAATAAAATGTTGTCTATTTACTTATTGTTCGTTTTATTTTACGAATAAGCGTAAGGGCGAACGACGCACGAATGGGCCGGCTCGACCGGAGTGATACCACGGTCTCACAGAAGACCGACGCGACAACGCTGGCGTTGTGTTTCGTCGAGTGAGTGAGGTTACCGGAGGCTCAATTCCCCTTCCTTCCCCAATCTCTGAATCCCCAACGATCCTCAAACTCCTAATCCCCAAAAGGCCGGTAATGCACTTGTAACGCCTCTGGTGTTCCAGGTGTCCATAGGCGGCGCCGCTTGCTTGCCATCAGGTGATCAGAGGGCTTAGTACGAATTTCTTTTACGATAGTGATTGGCCAGCTCCATTGAACAAACCAAACTCGTACTAAGGCCTCAGTTTGTTTACCGGGTTATCTCATACAAATTTAGAGGGAAGTGTGATTATATTGAGACATTATTTTCTATATTCTATATTCCCCCTTCCTCCCCAATCCTTGAATCCCAACAATCCTCAAATTCTTAATCCCAAAACGCCGGTAACGGACTTGTAACGCCTCTGGAGTTCCAGGTGTATGGGCGACGCTGATTGCTTACCATCAGGTGACCGTCAGCTCGTTTACCGGCTTATGCCATAAAAAAATATTGCTATCTTTCTATAGAAAGCGTTATGTCTACAACATAGGTTATAGAACGTTTCCATCAATCTCTCCAAAATGTTAAGGAACGCCTAACGGTACCTGTACCGTACCCCTTACCCATAACGGGTAACCGGGCTCCGGCTCGACGTGCAGGAGAAGGAACGGTTGTTTTTAGTCAGTAAGAGTCTGACACTCCCTCCCGCCTCACTCAGGCGGGAGCAGTCATTCGATGATATTCCCCCTATAAAAAAAAATAAAACCCCTTACCCATAAGGGGTTAGTTACGGTACGGTAAGTATCTTTTAATTAAGAGACCATTTAAGTGTAGGTAGTAAAAACTGAAAACTACTATTAGAATACCAGGCATTTAAATCTATTGCCTAAGACTAATCACTAAACAGTCGGTTGAAATGAAACACACTTATATTCCAAACAAAATATTTAATGCCCATTTTTAAAAACACACAAAATCTCATTGAAACTAATTCATAAGGTAACTGCGCTTAAAATAAACATATTCTAAAGTTACTGATAAATTTAACATATAGATAAATTGATATTAGGAAGATATTTTTATCCAACCAGGTATTAAATACATGAATATTTTTTTATAATAACTATCGTACTGAATTATAAAAATATCGGTTTACAACTGAGAAAAGCTTTAGGTACTAGTCGAGTTACAGAGGAACTCTACTAGTACCTAAATCATCATGAAAATTGAATAATGTGCGCGGACGCGGCGACTTCGCGCAGTATAGATAGGGCTTTTTTTAGGGGGGAAAATCATCGAATGACTTCTCCCGCCTAGGTGTTGCGGGAGGGAGTGTCAGACTCTTACTGACTAAAAACCACCCCGTTCCTTCTCCTGCACGTCCAGCCGGAGCCCCGGTAACCCGTTAGGTTCTCCGCGACCGGCGGTGGTACTAGCAGAGCTTTTCTCAGTATTACGTAAATAAACCGCTGTTTTAGTTAATAAAATATGTTTTATTTGCTTTTACTACATCATGTCTTTACGTAGGCAATAGACAGAGGTGCATATAATACGTACAATGTAACATTAATTTTACAGCAAATTTTTACCAGTTATGAGTCCCATGTAATACAGTGAAACCTGGTTAAATGAGACATCAAGGGACCTGCAATGTCGTTTCACTTATAGAGGTATTCCACTTACCCAGTATCTCAGATATACAGGTATAAATAAATATCTGTCTCATTTACAGAGGGTTCCATTAATAGAGTTGGAATTTCTGGGTAGAATAAAAATGAGTAAACAAACAATGTTATCTCAGTTACAGAGGTTTATGCATATAAAATTTACTCGCTGTCTCAACTATAGAGGTAACTATGATGATAAATCGAAAGAACAAATCCCAGATATAGAGGTTTACCTCGTCCCACTAACACAGGTAATTCAGTGCTAAAGTGTTGGGACCTCAGCATGAGTTCCAGTTATTGAGGTTTCTCACTTATCCAGGTCCCACTTAACCAAGTTTCACTGTATATACATATATTTCTATCAATTTCACTGCATTCTGAAATGGATTGATGGCTCTCAAATAATTATATAGATTTTTTTAATAACGACTAATTAATCTCTTGTAGTTTTGTAGGAGGTAAAGTATAAATAATATAAAATCAAATATATAAGTACTATGACCATAGTATAACATTTTTTATTTTCTATAAATTTAGAAAGACATGGAATTAAATTCCCAACATATTTTATAGTTACTTTTTATCCTTTTCCCATATAGGTAACCACTTTTAAGTTGTAAGTAATACAATAATACTTTGCACAACCCCGAATTGAGTACTTACCATAATCAAATATAAATTATTTCGACTGTTCAATACAATAAAATGTTAAAAAATGATCACACTTTCATTAATTGATTTTATGACCAACTTAATTTTAGTATTTTTCCAGCATTTTTTTAAGAAATAAGTATGTTGTTTGACGTTAAAAAAACGTGACGTCACAATAGGGTAGTTACTTACATTTTATTTTAATGTCCGTCTGGTAGATTATTTTAAAACATTAGACACGTATATTTTCTTTTCTCACAAAATTAAATGCTTTTGACGATATATTGATTTGAAATGTCGCGTGACGTCACAGAGTGCTACAAAATGTACCACGTTATGACGTAACTACCTCCCACTCCTAAACTTAACGCCATTTTATCTAAGTATTGTAACCTTATACGAGAAAATGAAAAAATACGTGTCTAATATTTTTTCATTATCTGACTGAGACGGACTAATTAGATTTTTAATTTTCTTACCCTGGCAACTACCCTATTCACAATCCCGTACAAAATTCATAGAAAACTGTCGTTTTTGACAGTTTGTTTTTGACTAGTTGGCAAGTACCCGATTCTAACTTAGAAGACGACACTTGACCATTGCCACCAACAGTTACAAACAATTACTATATTATATTTACACCTGAATAATCAAAGGCTGCCCAATTTTAAGTAGTACTCAAATATCGTGCCATCTCTATCTTTATACAAAGGATTTGTAGAGACAGAACTATAATTAAACTCTCACCGCGAGGACACAGGTGACCGCAACCTATTGTTCTTTAATTGTGTTTATAATGACGGTACTCAACGAGTTAAGCGCGACTTAACATGACTGCACTGTTGGCGCGGTGGCTGGGCAATCGAAAGCAGCCCAAGTGTCGCGGGTTCGATTCCCGCACGGAACACTTTGTGTGATCCGCCAACTGTTGTTTCATGTGTATGTGAACTTGTATGTTTGTAAACGCACACACACGACACGACACAGGAGAAAACCGTAGTGTTTTTTTTAAGGGGGGAAAATTATCGAATGACTGCTCCCGCCTGGGTGAGGCGGGAGGGAGTGTCAGACTCTTCCTGACTAAAAACTACCCCGTTCCTAGTCCTACACCTCGAGCCGGAGCCCCGGTAACCCGTTAGGTTCTCCGCGACTCCGAAAAACCGTAGTGTGGGGCAGATTCATTTAAAAAAAAGGTTTAAAATCGAGTAGCATGTGATTATACAGGTGTTAGATTATTAAAAATGCCAAAAACGGTATTGAAAAAGTGTATGAGGCGAAATGACCAAACTCATTAAAAACTTTCGAACATTTTATATTCAAACAACATTCAACATTTTACAGCTGATCAAGGGCTTTTCAGCATATTTCAGCCTTTCAGGCAGTCTATTTTTAATACTATATAAAATATATTATAATATGTTTTAAAATCTATCCGATGTAATAAACTTATTGAAAAAGAGTTTCTCGCTCGTTCTTCTCCATACAAATCTACACCTTGAAACGAGCAAATATCTTCACTAACCGCCAGACTAAAAAAACCACAAATGACAAATGACGTTGTCCTGCATATCCACTTGAATGTATAAACAAAAATTCATTCAAATTAGTTAAGCTGCTTAGGTTAAATAACCTAAACATCGACTGCAGCGCCATCTGCCGGGCTGATTTGTGAATCCAAACCATTCCCAGATCCCCTTGAACAAACACAAAAAATTCATCAAAATCGGTCCAGTCGTTTGAGAGAAGTTCAGTGACATACACACTCACAGAAGAATTATATATATAAAGATATCTGCAATTTAACTCGTCGAGTACCGGTTTTGTAGACACAATTATAGAACAATAGGTGGCGGTCACCGGTGACCGCTTGGTGTTTGACAGTTTAAGGGGCGATTGTATGTTCTACATTTTACTAATCGGACACGATACTTTAAAATATATTATATATACATTGAAGGCAGGATTGGTGTTTTTATAATACAAATTTAATTTTATAGCTCATCCTTTTCTGCTGGGATGTCGAAGTCATCGCCCTGTGCGTCCTCGTCATCATAGTCCGCGCTGACATCTGGCATCTGCGACTGGGGTGGCAGACCTCCAAAACCATAGGGATCTGGTCCATGAACCTGGAAATTTGAATAGATGAATTAGTCTTGTTGGAGATACGACCTGGGGGCTTACTCTTGAATCCAATTCCGATCAATCGACATTGGTATTGCGAAATTTCGTACTCTTGAGTTACAACACTAGCGCCCATTGCATTTGTATTGCGTGGATATTTAATAAAATATTTAATTATTAAATATCCACGCAATACGGATTTAATGGTATCCTCAAGGTTATTTTCTTTTTCAATCTCTTTGACTGTATTTTAGTGTTACATTGTTCTCACACAATGAACCAACAAAACTATGTAACTAGAGAATTGTATTGTGAACCTGATTGAAAAAGATTAACCTATGGAGTTTCTTGCTCGTTATTCTCCATAGGAATCTACACTTTGGAACGAGCAACTAGCTTCACTTCTACATTTTTGTTGTTGACGTTGTTATAAAAGTGCCTTCCTGGTCTAATTGAAATAAATGATTTCGACTTTGACTTTGATTTTCAGGGATTGGGGAAGGGAGGGGCGTGTAATTGGGCCACCTGAAACCTCACTCACACGACGAAACACAACGCAAGCGTTGCTTCACGTCTGTTTCCGGCTCGGCCGTGGTATCACTCCGGTCGAGCCGGCCCAGCATGGCTCTTCCACAGTTAAATCCGATCTATCTGCTGTTTTGCCCCATATCCCATGAAGAAATGCACCCTAGTCAACTACATACCTTGACATATTCGGCCTCCATCTCGTGTGTCCACGTGGTATCCTCCTCGGTGGGCAACATCCATTCCTCGCAGTACTGAGCGTGGTTGAAGCAGATCTGGAATTATATAAATAGGACTATTATAACATTTATAACACATCACGCCTAATTATCCCCGAAGGGACAGGCAGAGGTGCACATTATGCCACTGTAGAGGTACAATGTAACACCCACTTTTCACTATGTTGAGTCCCATTTAATAGGGGTGAGCCTATTGCCATATACCGGGCACATTCACTAGACTCCGTGCTACTACTGAGATTTTTTTTAAAACCCAGTAATACTTTGCCCGACCCGGGAATCGAACCCGAGACCACCCACTCACTCTGCCAAGGATGCAGCCTAGGACTATTATTTAAGGGAGGAAAATCATCGAATGTCTTCTCCCGCCTGGGTGAGGTGGGAGGGAGTGTCAGACTCTTACTGACTAAAAACCACCCCGTTCCTTCTCCTGCACGTCGAGCCGGAGCCCCGGTTACCCGTTAAGTTCTCCGCGGTATTATTAAGGGGTAAGCAGGGGTAGTCAGGCAGTCATTTAACACTTTAACGGCCCAATTTAAAGTGGTGAAAGTCACATCTCCACCCGTGTCAGGCACCGGTGACTGACATGATACTCGTTTGATGCAAATGCTATACAAATAAATAAAATTGGAGTGTCTGTTTATAATATTAAAATAACCGCTATTTACTACATGCATTTTTTATGTCTGTCTGTCTGTTTGTACACACGGCCACATATCAAAACCAGTTTATCCTGGTGTCGCGTCGTATCATCTTCCCGCACGTTTAACGTTCAGTTTATACTGGTTATGTAAAGCTCGATGTGTAGCCGCGTGTACTGGCTAATCTCGGGAATAGCTGGACCGATTTTGCAACACTTTTATTTGCAGGTAGCTGAAGTACTAAGGAGTAAGTAACATAGGCTACATTTATTTTGGAAATTGAAATAAAAATAAACAGTTATGTTCTAAAATTCATATTTTACGCGGACGAAGTCGCGGGCAACAGTTAGTCAAGAACAAAAATTATGATTTATTTGAGAATTGGGATAATGACAGGATACTTATGTAAATTAAAAATGTAATAGTCCGTAAGTTAGGTAATGAAAAAATATTAGACACGTATTCTATTTTGTTGTATAATAAAAGAATACTTAGATAAAACAAATCAAAGTTTAGGAGTGGGAGCTAAAACGTCATTTCTACGTATAAAATGTAGTATTCGTTTCTGTGAGAAAATAAAAAATACGTGTAAAAAAATCTACCAGACGGACATTAAAATAAAAATTAGGCATCTACCGTATTATGCCACCATGGTGTCCTAGTGAAATATAGCCCGAATTTCTATTATTATATTGATTTTTATTACAACAAATTATTTTGTTAATAACAATGTAATGTTACCTCTCTCTCAGCGTCCGGCATGATGTCGTCATCTGGCCTGTTCTTGTACAACGATGTGATCTCATCCTCGTTCTCCTCGAACATACGCTCGCACTGGAAATATCAAACAGTTGTAACTTGAATATCTTAATATATATAAATCTCGTGTCACAATGTTTGTCCTCAATGGACTCCTAAACCACTTAACCGATTATAATAAAATTCGCACACCATGTGCAGTTCCATTCAACTTGAGAGATAGGATAGTTTAAATCTCAAATTATAGTCGCAATTTTAGTTTATTGCTAACTAGCTTTTACCCGCAGCTTCGCTCGCGTCACAAAAGGATAAAAGTAGCCTATGTGACATATACCAATACACACAGCGCCATCTATACCAATTCTTGTGTTTTCCCTCGGGAATATCAAAATTTTTCGGTATAAAATGTACCCTATTATTTATTCCGGACTTCTAACTTTACGTCTGCAAAAATTCAAAGCAATCGGTTTAGAAGTTACGGCGTGAAAGCGGAACAAACAAACAAATTCACTTTCCCATTTATAATTGTAAGGATAAGGAAGGATAATTGTAAGGATTATTTGTCTGTTATTATTTGACAGTCACAATTATCTGTTAACTCCAAATGATTCTAACAGATGTCGATACCTTTCGACTGGGTTGAGTAAGTAATCAATAGATGGCTCTGCTATGGGTTTTTTTTTAATAGAAGGAGTGATCCTTAAGTAAGGTTTATATGTATAATGCATGCATATTGCACCCGCGCGAAGCCGGGCCGGGTCGCTAGTTTTTATATAAAAACTATCGTGAGACATACTAAATTAATTAAAAATCGCGGGATACTCACGTGAATATAGTGAGACAGCTCTACTAGTTTCGAACCACAGAGGGGTTCTTTCTCATGAGCAGTGTACGCGGTCACGGCGATGTCGCACCCTACTCAGTAGGCCGCGCGACATCTACTCAGTAGGCTGTAGTGCTTTTCTCAGTATATTCACGTGAGTAACCCGCGATTTTTAGTTGATTATTTTTTATGGTTTTTTTTAAGCGGCGCCTGGGTGAGGCGGGAGGGAGTGTCAGACTCTTACTGACTAAAAACCACCCCGTTCCTTCTCCTGCACGTCGAGCCGGAGCTCCGGTTACCCGTTAGGTTCTCCGCGACATGGAATAGGGATAGACTATTGTCTGGAATAACATATGGTACTTTATATCCGAAGGGGACGCGGGCGAAGACGCGGCCAGAAGTCAGTGTTTCTACACATAAAAATCGAAATAACACAACATAACATCACGCCTTTTATCCCCGAAGGGGTAGCCAGAGGTGCACATTATGCCATTGTACGATGTAACACCCACTTTTCACTATTTATGTTATGAGTCCCATGTATTAGGGGGTGAGCCTATTGTCATATATCGGGCACAATTCCAGACTCCGTGCTACTACTGAGATTTTTTTAAAATCCCTGTAATACTTTGTCCGACCCGGGAATCGAACCCGAGACCCCTTGCTGAGTCGCACTTGCGACCACTCGGCCAAAAATGGAATAAATACACAATAAACATCATTATAATATAATGACTTACATAGTACTCCAAACTCTTGTTCAGATCATCGTCAGTGACAAACTTAGTCTTGGAGAAGTCAGGGTTCATGCCACCGTCCTTGGTGATCAGCTGCATGATAGCCAACTTATTGGTCGCCTTGTAGTACACTCGCACGTAATCGTCCATCTTTTTACCTGAAAATTCAACGTTTTTTTTTAAGGGGGGGAAATCATAGAATGGGTAGTTGTCTAATTTTTATTTTAATATCCGTCCGGTAGATTACTTTCAAACATTACACACGTATTTTTTATTTTCTTACAGAAACGGATACTTTCGACAATATATTGATTTGAAATGTCGCGTGACGTCACTTCTATGTATACATTTTATACGTAGATCTGACGTTTTAGCCCCCACTCCTAAACTTTGATTCATTATACGACAGAATACGTGTGTAATATTTTTTCATTACCTAACTGACGCACTAATTAGATTTTGAATTTTCATACCCTATCATCATCCCTCTTACTTCTCCCGCCTGGGTGAGGTGAGAGAGAGTGTCAGACTCTTACTACAAAATATAAATTTAAGGCATTAATTTCGGGGCCTAATATCGATGCCGATACGGAGCCGCGGATGACTTAACAGGTTGCCGGGGCTCCAGCTCGAAGCAGGAGAAGAAACGGCGTGATTTTTAGTCAGTAAGAGTCTGACACTCTCTCTCTCGCTTTAAGGTGGAAGAAATCATTGGATGATTTTCCTTCCTCAAAAAAAGGCATTAACTAAAATTATATTTTTATTTATTACAATTTATTTAATTTTTTTATCAAAAAATGAATTGTCTGTCCGTCAATCAGTCAGTTAAGCTAGGCGCTCGTCGAACCTAGCACTTGTCGACCAACAAGGCAACCTGATATCCAGAACTGCTGAACAATCTTGTCATAATCCCAAAATCCCCAAGCATGGCAAACGGTTTAACGATCACTTACAGATTTCATCAATCAGTTCGGAGATGTACACTGCTGAGCGGTGAGCTGGCACCTTCTCCTGCATCGTGTTACCACTGGCATCCATCCTGAAGTTACCCACCTGGAAAAATAAGATATATTTATGAACTCTTTGTATAAGGGCTTTTTTAAAGGGGAAAATTGTAGTGTTTAAAAATCTTAATTGAAAAACATAATAGACGCATTACTCGCCCCTACAATTTTCGAAAGTTCCCCTCGGTTTTCCTAGGATCCCATCATCAGATCCTGACCTCATGGAAATGGGACCACCTCGGGAGTATACCCTTTCAAACAAAACAAGAATTTTGGAAATCGGTTCACAAATGGCGGAGTAATGCGCGAACAAACAAAAAAAACAATCAGCCGAACATAGTACCTCCTCCTTTTTTTGAAGTCGGTAAAAATTGAATGCCTTCTCCCACCTGGGTGAGGCGAGAGAGTGTCAGACTCTTACTGATTAAAAACAACACTATTCCTACTCCTGCTTCTAGCTGGAGCCCCGGTAAAACTACGGTATAGCATTATAAGTTGTATTTGTGATGTTCTTGTATTAGATATTCATATGTGTGTTTAGGCGCCACAGCCCGCATAACGCAAGTGATTTAATGATCACTCTGGTGAAAATGGATTTATGCTGTTGCCCGTACTTTGGGTACATATGTAACTAAACCACAGAACATATAAAGAAGAACTAAACATATAATAAAACTTTACGGTTTTTGATCATGGTATTATCTGCTGTCAGATCTTTTTAACTGACTTCAAAAATAGGAGGTTCTCAATTTGACTAGTACGTATGTATTTTTTTTTATGGCATAAGCCGGTAAACGAGCAGACGGATCACCTGATGGTAAGCAATCGGCGTCGCCCATGGACACCTGGAACTCCAGAGGCGTTGCAAGTGCGTGCGGCCTTTTGGGATTAGGAACTTGAGGATTGTTAGGGATTCAGGGATTGGGGCGATCGGGGAGTAATTGGGGTTTTTGTAACCTCACTCACGACAAAACAACGCAAGCGTTGCTACACATTGGTTTTCTGTTCGGCCGTGGTATCACTCCGGTCGAAACCGGCCCATTCGTGCCGAAACATAGGTCTCCTACATTTAAATGATGTATACATATGTTGAAATTTGTGTTAGTAAACATAACCCATAACAAAAAATAAATTGCACGAGTAGCACGGTATTTTTTTTTGTAACATAATAAGGATGATGACAGGGTATGAAAATTAAAAATCTAATTAGTCCGTAAGTTAGGTAATTAAAAAATATTAGACACGTATTTTTTTATTTTGTCGTTTAATAAAACAATACTTAGATAAAACGAATCAAAGTTTAGGAGTGGGGGTAAAACGTTATTTCTATAATTAAAATGAGACATAGAAGTGACGTCACGCGACATTTCAAATCAATATGTCGTCGAAAGTATTCGTTTCTGTAAGAAAATAAAAAATACGTGTCTAATGATTTAAAATAATATACCAGACGGACGTAAAAATAAAAATTAGGCATCTACCCTGTTGGGATGGGCTAATAATATGAACTAACCAACTTGGGACTATTGTTTAATTTATTTTCAAAGGCATAAAACTTAAGAACGAAGGAGAGGTATTTATATTATTCTAGTCTCTTCTATAGTTGTCTTTTGTTTCATTTTCATCATCATCATCATCATCAACAGCCTATAAATGCCCACTGCTGAGCAAAGCCTCTTCTCACCCGGAGAAGGTTAGAGCGTTAATCACCACGCTTGCTCAATGCGGGTTGGCGATTTCAAACTTATAATTAGAAATTATAAGTCCAGGTTTCCTCACGATGTTTTTCCTTCACCGTTTGTCAGTGGTGTCTAAATAATCTTAGAAAGTACATATAACTCGGAAAAAGTCACATTGGTACTTGCCGTTGGTAGGTTTCGAACCCGCACCCTCATGCATGAGAAGCGAGCGTCTTAAACCTCCAGGCCACCACGACACTGTTCATTCACTTGTTTCATTTTAATCCTCAAGAATAATTTGCTCCAGGCCTTCACAGTGGCAAAATACTACAAAGTTACCCGAGTACGTGTGGTATTTAAATGTTTTTTTTTTTTCGATAATAAAGACTATATTGAAATGAGGAACTGTTTTTATAGGATTTCCTGTCAGTTACTCACGTCTCCGGCGACAGAAGAAAATACATCACGTCTTATATCCCCGAAGGGGTAGGCAGAGGTGCACATTACGGCACTTAATGCCACTGTACAATGTAACACACACTTTTCACTATTTATGTTTAAGAGTCCCATGTAATAGGGGGTGAGCCTATTGCCATATACCGGGCACAATTCCAGACTCCGTGCTATTACTAAGAATTAAAAAAAAACCCAGTTATACTTTGGCCGACCCGGGAATCGAACCCGAGAGCTCTATCGGCCAACGAGGCAGTCATAAATAAATACTTATTTAGGGTGTTAGAAAACCGTTACAATATGTATTTTAGAACATAACAAGTTATTTTTTAAAATTCATATTCCACGTGGACATAGTCGCAGGCAACAGCTAGTTCGCCCCGGCCGTCGCGAGAGACACTCCGGGCACCGTAACCGCGGGCCTGCGGACGGCGAGCACGGGTGACTCGCCGCCCGACCAGAACCAGGCCCGAGCTTACGGCGCAAGCTTTATCTCAAATCTCAAGGAGCCATCAGACCACCACAGATGGGGCCCAACAGGGCTGATGCCGATACGGAGCCGCGGAAGACTGAACGGGTTGCCGGGGCTCCGGCTCAAAGTGCAGGAGTAGGAACGGGGTGGATTTTAGTCAGTAAGACACTCAATCTCGCCTCACCCAGGAGGGAGAAGTCAATGGATGATTTAACAAAAAAGGCCACAACTAGTTAATAAATAAATGTGTAGGTAATTAGATAACAGGTAGCTTATCATCTAAGCTGTACTAGTATTGATTTCATTTATCAATACACATTATCATTATACAATAGTGGATTTTCCATTAACATTGAAGTAGTATTTTGAACATTTTCTTGTGTGAATGAAATGTTGCAGCATTTATTTTTAATTAGCTTTTACCCGCGGCTTTGCTCACTCCTGTTTTATCCCATGTGAGCACTTAATTGGGATAAAAATATTGTATCACCTAAGTGAGCCTGTATACCAAATTTCATAAAAATCCGTTCAGTAGTTTCAATGTGATTGACAAACATCCAAACAATGAGATTTTCACATGTATTGGTGTGATTATTTTTCATAGACCATAGTCTATGTTCTTCCTAGTTCTTCCTATCATTTAATAAATGCAAACATTTGGTATGTGGCTATCTGTATGTTTGCAAGTCCTTTACACTAAAACTACTGAGCAGATCTGAATATTTAACACAGAAATAGATAATAGTCTGGAATAATACATAGATAAGCTACTCTTTTACCCTAGAGACGCAGGTGAAGACACTAGCAGATGCTTAATATGTTGATATATCATACTGAAAATTAGATCATACAAAAGTAGTCTGTAAACATCAGAAATAAGGTTAAGGTTGGAGTTAGCGGAGAGTGGTCACCGGTGACTGCTTGGGGATCAAGCAGTTATTTCATATTTACATTGATCAATGGCGTAATAACTGAAAAATCTTATTGGTATCTAACAGAAGCACTTTATAAACAAATGTAGTCTTTTTTAAGGGGAGAAAATCATCGAAGGACTGGAGGGAGTGTCAGACTCTTACTGACTAAAAACCACCCCGTTCCTACTCCTGCATATCGAGCCGGAGCCCAGGTAACCCGTTAGGTTCTCCGTGACAAATGTAAAGTCTAACACCCAATACTGAAAGGTTACTCAATTTTAAGTATACCACTGTGACCACAAATTCTTTGTAAAATTACAGAGATGATAGATGACAGAGAAAGTGTGGACAAACCATGATTTGGCACGAATGGTCTGAGTCAACCGGAGTACTACCAGGCCCTCAGAGACAAATGACGTGAAACAACCCTTGTGTTGTGTTTCGTTGTGTGAGTGAGGACCCTCATCAGGTGATCTGTCTGATTTATTACTGGTGATGGAGTTTATAAACTGTCAAACACAGCCTATTGTTCTTTAAAATGTCAAATTCCAAGCGGTCACCGGTGACCGCAACCTATTATTCTTTAATTGTGTCTATAATTACAGTACTCAACGAGTCAATTGTGTCTATAATGATGGTACTCAAAGCGGTTAAGAGATGGCACGATATTTGAGTACAGTAATTGTGTAGCCTTTCAGTAATCAGGTATAGGGTTTATAGTCGTAGTTAGTACACTTGACTGATTGAATCTTGATAATTTTATATCAATGTCAGTGGAATATTGAGAGCTGATGTCAGTTCAGAGATGTGCAAAATTAACGTCAAAAAATATTTGACTTGCCTTCGAGAGGAAACTGATTTTATTTACTTTTTAATAGTTGCAAAAGACTGTAAGGCTAACTTTTTAATTTATTACTGAAATACCTACTTAACCATCACTCAATTATTTTAAGTCGCACTTAAGTAGGTATATTTCTGTCTCTACAAATTCTTTGAATAATGACAGGGATGGCAAAATATTCAAGTTCAACTTAATATTGTCTTTCAATATTCGGGCGTAAGACACAGTTTTTAAATTAAAGACCTTTCATTGATTACTTTGAAGTTGAAATTAATCAAGTTAAACTATTAAAATAGTTGTTTATTTTTTTTACATGCACGTATAATTGTACTCTTAATGTTTACATAGCACTTTAAGTTATCAAACAACTTAGATTGAGCAAGAAATTGCAGAAGCCCATAGTAATAAAACTTATAACAAGTTTAATGTACTAGTTTAATACTTACATCGACTTTTTTCCATTTATCTACTTTTTTTATCACATCGTTAAGCTCCTCGAAGGTCGTCCGGCATACTGAAATTATGATAATACCAATTAAAACCCACAAGTTATTGAAATTAATTTTAAACTATTCGGGAAATACACACCTAAGCACTTCAAGTTTTTAGGGTCTATCCGCGCTGACACCGCGACTAATAAAATTGTGAACGCAAAGAAAGCTACAGCTGAACGCATTTTTAACCACTTATTAATAATTCAACACGAATTTAGTGTTTAAATAACGAGAAAAACTTTATAAATGTCGGAAATTCTCAATACGTGTTGGAAGAAGTTTATCTTTTGCTGTCAAAATCTGTCATCCACGATGTCTAATCTCATTGGTCGAGACTCAACATATATTTTTTTTAAATAATCTTTATCCCTATTGGTTAAAAAATGACAGAGAGAACCCAACTTATTATAATGGCTTATTTATCAAAGCAATTAAGCACAGCTGATAATCAATAGCTCATTACAATAGGTAGGGTTATCGTGGTATTTTATAAAACCTTTTTCCATTTTTCTGTGTTTTCCGAATTTCAATCATTATCAAATCAATCATAGGTCCATATTTATAATTTAGCGAAAAAACCACACATGTAAATACCAGGAGTAAATAAATACTATGGTGTTTTTTAATTGACAACATTATAACAATTAATCATTACCTATGTTTTTGCCTCTGCTTTGTGAGTGGTACGAAACAGGAAAACATGTATGTCAAGTTAATCACTAACCATCATTTTGTAAGAAAAAACTACCTTTTCCCTAAATGTAATAATTTCAAAAAACATTTTATATTTTTCAAATCCTTCCATGTTATTATTATCGAAAAGTACACCATTTTAAAAATATTAAAATCTTGCCCTTTCTGTCTCCCTCGATCGCCCGTTCTCCGGTTTTCCTCCCGCCGCCCGCCGCCCGCCGTCCCCCACCTATCAACCGACCCAACCAAACCAAACTAACCAACAGTTCGTATTCGGTCTCTATGCGCGCCGGACGTTTGTTCAACGGCATGTATAATTTTTTTATGCACATCAAATTGTTTAAAAACCTTAAAATACCTTGAATATTGTTGTTGCATCGTCTCGGAGTGACGTTCCAGTGAGTTTAGTGAAGAAATACGCACTTTTCGTGTAAAAATCGAGGTAAGTGACTCGTTGACAGATTGCGTCTTTTACTATTTAGAGCTTATTATCAATTTTTTTTTGTTAATTTTCATTGCTTTCTTATATTTAGATAGAAATTAGTAGCAAAATAATAGTTTGTTGGACATTGCCATATTGCCTGTTACGACTTGTCCGGCGCACCTGTGCTATTACCATACGCTACTCACTATGTCCGATATAGTATTGCATATTTTATGTAACCTTTCAAAAAATCATCTTATCATTCGGCTGCGTCATGTGCAGTTAGAAAATCCCAATTTCATAATGAGAGAGCGCGCGATCGCACAAGCTGACGACTTGGCAACGCGCTGCCATCCGATAAAACTTGTTAAAAAGTTAATTTATCAAACAAAAAATGTGTTATTATCCGTGGACCGGTGTTTCCCTTTGTTTTCCGTGTGAAATCGTCCCTTTGTCCTTCGGTAGGGCGCGCTGGGCGCGTCGCTGCACAGGAATTTCGACTCTAGAAAAGTGGCATAATACAATGATGGTATACATTGGTAGGTCGCGCAGCTCGTCGCCCGCTCGCGTCGTTTTCACAACGCCTGTGTTCGTGCGTATCTACGTGGACGACGTCAGTGTGCTCGTGCGGTAGTTTGTTTATAGTCACTACCGCACAAATACGACGTCTATTATTGTAGCAGCAAGGCTCAGTATCGTATGTAGGTCGGCGTCCTCGTCGGTGTTTGTCTATCGATCTCTGCGGTGGCCAATGGCACATGTCGGCGCGGTCCTGCGCGGCCGCGCCTCGCTCCGGTCTTTGGTGAAAACCGGGCGCGCTCGGACGATATATTACAATTCATGTACATCTATACGATGTCTATAAGTACTATCTTATCATTGGAACGCTGTTATAACACTAACACCCCCCACCCTACCTCCCCGCCTGCGAATACGAAGGCCTACTAGATCATGAGTTTTTCAAATACGAGCCCGCGAAGTTGATGTATAAATTGAAATCGTGAATGTTTTGTCGAGCGGTGTTTGGCGACCTCCGGCGTCACGGTGCGCGGGGGGAGGGCGCCAGAAATAGAAGTGCGGATTGGAAACGTGCGACGTGGCAACGTCGCGCGCTTGTCCGAGCTCAGTGTCGGTTCAAAATGGCGTCTGTGCGTGATCGATACCGCGGAATTTGCGTTGAAAATGACCGTATTTGTGATGTATCTGGTTGTGAGTCGGCCGGATGGCTACCCTGGCAGCACGGGGCGTTCGCCCCGCACCCGGCGCTGGCTCACGAACCTCTCAATGTACGTATCTCAACCATATTGCGCCGACACTCTGCCCCCTACATAAATACCTAGGTATGGCTAGGGTACGCTTACAATCTCGATGATCTAGACATCTACAGCATATCCAATATTCGCTATTGAGATATCTTGAACTTTCAGGGTGCACTGTGCTCGATGCCCGAGCTATCGTATGCATTATACATCGACTGACAACTTCCTATGGTTACGTAACATGTGTATTTTTGTTGAGGAAAGTGTGATGTGGCTTTCTTTGAATGTGCCTTTTTAATCTATGAATCTCTTGCCTATAATGAAAAGAGAATAAATCGAGTCTCATCATTCGTAAGTTGCATCTGATAAATGGAAACAAAATGGCGGCGCTGTAAAATTAAGACGCAGTAGCGCGCTGAATGTTGGCAACGTCGCGCTTCACGGCCGGTAATTGTGAGTAGTCAACTCACTTGTTCGATAAGAAGTTTCAAGGCTATACGTTTTGTATCCTCCGATTAACAATGGGATAAATTTAATACAAACGATAAACGAGTTTAATACTTAACGCCAGGGTATTGGTGTTATAATTAAATTTTAGTTATGTCTTATGTTTGTGTGGGTCACTCACACACAGATGAGCTAATTGAGGTTAATACTTGGCGTGTTTGTTGTATACCTGTTTACGGGTACACATACAAGTAAAGTAATAAACAAACTAGGTTGTTATTGAGTAGACGAGAGCCTTAGATAGAATAATGGTGCGCTCATAATCTGTATACTTAAGTATATGTTTACATCACACGGGCCTCGGGCCGATTGTAAATATTGCATATTTATGATTAATTTATATTTTACGAATGGTTATTTCTGTGCTATATTTTATGTCCTGTCGTAAATTCGATTGTTTGCTTCGATGGAATTTATAGTTTAGGCCTTAGGAGCCTTTGTGCATTCTTGACCTCTGAAGGAATGTGATGATGGTTGTGTATTCGTTTTTGTTGCTATGCGCCTTGGGGAAGGTCTTGTTTTTGGCCAGCTGACGTCTACATCCTTCCAAAACATTCATTCATAAGTCTACAAGTTGCTACAATCTTCACTTTGTTTATAAATACTCAAATAGAAGGGTTTATATTAGCATTTTCACCAGGTTATCGACGTTATACCTTTTTGACTTTGACTTTTATTCAGTTCGTTCTCTGAAGTTGTTCTGAAGGTGATCATAGCATTGACTTCTGTTATATTTGGTATTTTATTAGTTGTCCTGTTGAATTATACAATCTGACCCTGATTTTGATTTCAAATAAGCTGCATTAAGATACAAATATGGATAATTTATGCCTTTCTTATTTGGTTTTATATATCTTGTCACCTGTTGTAGTGTCATTTTAGTGTTAGATTTTAGAATGCGTGGTTAGTTCTTCATAACTATGAGAATAGAATGTTTTTAGGAATAGAAAGAACTTCATAGACCTATTTACCTGCCTAATTACTAGGTTTCGTTGCTAACTAAGTAGTAGAGAGCATCAGAAGGCGCATTTATAAGGTTTCTAGAATAATATCAGTTAAGTAGACACTGTCTTTGTAGAAACATCAAAGTGTATTTTACTTTACATATCTTAACAACCTTAAAAGGAACAATATAGATCACATGAACTTAGGGAAACACGCTTAAAGATAAATTTGTTTGCCCTATTCCAAGATTAGATAAAAGATATCCGGACTGTATGAAGTAATGGTACCAAAAAGGGACTTAAACCGGTCTAAATTCAAAGCAGTAGTTTTAAAAACGGTTAATTCAGCCTGTGGCAGCTGTTCACATTTAATACATGTTTCAAAATGTCAAAAACAGCAGGATGTACTTAATACCCAGATAAAAATACTTGTTTCGAAGAAATTGCAATTAAATATTTGCTAAAAGTAATAATTTCTCGTCCTTATTGTGAATGAAGACTATTCTTTTAAAATGCTGATCCATTGATAAGTTTATAGTTTCAAAATCCATAAAGCCCTATGTATTGTTATTCCGGTACCATCGGGAAAAGTCTCGAAATGTAAGAAAAAAAAACAAACAAACGAGTACACTCAAACCATATGTTTTTTTGATCTGGTAGGGCCTTTCGACCCTACCAGATGATTGATATTGTTTCCAAAACAAAACCATTTTTGCCTACCTGAACGTGGGATCTTTTTTTCGCCTTTTCCGAAACAGTCAGGTAGAAAGGGGATTTTAATTTTTTTTTAACATTTGTTGGTACTAGCTACTCCCACATGTTTTCTCCAGCTGCTTGTCTATTAATTGTAGTGTGGTGTTTTATAGCCTATAGATATCCTCGACAAATGGAGTATCCAAATCAATCAAAATGATAAAAAGAATTATCCAATTCGAACTAGTAGTTTCGAATATTAGCACGGTGAAACAAACTCTCAATCAATTTTATACTACTTAAAGTATAGATCAGAGAAATTCATCCAATTGAAGTATATTAACATCCAGGTATTTGCAAATAAAGACCAATTTATTGCAAATACTAGTTATGCTATAAAAATATCCAATTAACTTTATACTTCTCGATTATTTGCTTGATGGAATGGCGTCGTTAATGGCTTGGTTATGGAACCTGTTGCCAGTGCACTTGTGTACTTTAAGCTCAAGAACCTGTACTCATAATCATAACGGTTTATTAGTATGTTCTAATTAATTTTAGCTATGAAGGCTTACTACAACTTCCTACACTGAAAAGTGCCTTCTCATTCGCCATTTTTCATAGGAATTTTGGAAATTCCTAATCTGTAAGAGCTTGTCTCCTGTCTTTAAAGAACTTATTACAGATTCCAGACATTTTTTCCAGGTTGTTTTTTCTGTTTATCACTCAGTAGCGGAAGACTTACACCATTATATGGGCAATAGTCATCACATTAGTAAATCGAAACGAAAGGGAGTATAATAGTTGTCAAAGTATTTACCCGTTGGTTTTCCTCGTAATTGTGTGCGTTTTTGATAGGTACCTAGGAAATTCAATGCAGTTATTGAATCAGAAATGTCATCATTAATTTTTATCCTGCGTTTATTGGCAGTAGTGCCAATAAACGCAGTAACTTGATGAAAATAATAATTACCTTTCTTTACGTTACTTGCTCTGTTATTATATCCCTATGAACGCAAAAGACGATGGTTATCTCTAATTATGTTAGTCACACCTCAAAAATTTCAAACTATGTACATAGTTTAATTTTGTCGCGGAGAACCTAACGGGTAACCGGGGCTCCGGCTCGACGTGCAGGAGAAGGAACGGGGTGGTTTTTAGTCAGTAAGAGTCTGACACTCCCTCCCGCCTCACCCAGGCGGGAGCAGTCATTCGATGATTTTCGCCCCTTAAAAAAAATGTAGTTTAATTTTATCATCTAAACATACAATTTAATGTTGATGTCGGGTCAATGGCCCTACAATATATTTTTGGGATTAAAAACTTACGAGAAATCGCAATTTTTCTGGGATTAGAAAAAAAATGCACAATAATGCCACTCCAGATAATCTGACGACCTTTCTTTATTTGATTATCTCAAAAACCACCCGTTGTTTCTTAGCACCACTCAACCTTTATAGTCTTTCCTAATATTTACCATTTTATCATCACACCCACCTGAATGAGTTGGCAAAACCAAATTTTAACAGTCATGGTATTTAGACAAGAACACACGTTGACTGTATGAACAATACTTATTTCAAAATATAAAAAAATATTGCAATGATACTCGGTATATTGAATAGATTATATTACAAATTCATGGTGACAGCTTTTAGTTTAGTAGATCTATACATTTTTTTGTTTGTTTACAATTAAATTGTTTTATCAGGAGTTATTTGGTCTTTGACGAATGTTTTCGTAATCCAATATTTTCAGATTTCTGGTCGTTTTTCTGTCGTGAAACTGAATTCAAAATAGTATTCAAGTGTTTAGTCGTATTTTGGACGTCATTATAAAATTTTTGTTTAGAAGTAATTCTGAATTCAGCTTTTCATTCAAATATTTTTTTAGAAACTTGCTTCTTTTTTTAGAAATAGATGTAGATTTTTTATTCCGTTATGAGTAGTTAGTTTTTTTTTCTTATAAATTTTTTTTAATAAAAAGGACTGACATTTTAGGTTTGCTGATCCATAGAGCAGGGAGTTTAGAAAAAAATGATTTCAATAAAATAACATAACACATTTTGGAATTTGTTTCTTTTGTGTAACTGACCTATTTATTCCCCCAATATGTTATACGCTATAAGAAAGTATAATAAGTTATTTTTGAAGGACTGAACTAAAACCATACCTATATTATTCAGTTCACGACTGAATTTATTAGAGGACTAATTAGAAAGTCTGCCCACTGAAATCAGTGGGCAGACTTTTTGTCTTAATAGGTATTTACCTATTAAGACAAAACGTTTCACCAACCTTCCCTTGTTTTATTACCATTTTTAGCATAACTATCATGAGACAATGTCTTTACATCATAATCCGTATCGAGTTCGCTACTTCGCTACCTACCATGTATCTGATTCACTGCAATGAATTTAGTATTCCCCTCGTCGATACTGACTGTTGTCAAGCCGCTACATGTGGATTGAAGATACACGTAACTATGTACGTTCATAAGAGCGCAAAAATCCATACTCGCATAGGTTTAATGATCGGAAACTATCCCCTCCAATACATCGAACATGTTATGCATTTCCTTGCAACTATTTTGATGAAATCTCTGCATTGTTTTTGGCGGGAAGTAGCCGCGGAGTAGCCCGGGTGTGCTCTCAATAGCGACTGTTGTATAATTTTAGAGAGAGGAGATTTTGTTTTGGTCCACCAGTGCCGCGGCGGTGGTTCGTGGCATTTCATATATCGTTGCAAGTCGGTTTCGCTCGCTATTATTTCTATAGCGACGTTGCCGTTCCGTCTAGTAGATCGGGCTCGATTCTCGGTCGACCCGCCGCGGTTGGAGGCGCTGTGAGCAGTCAGTCGGCCGCGCAGCTCGGTGCGCGACGTTTGTCCGAGGAAGGGCTCCGCTTGCGTCCCTCCAGTCCCGGCCTGACAGTGTCGTAGGTGCGAAAGAGATAGCATTGAGTGCGAGCGAGATAGCGCTATGGCAGTGTCGCAACCTCGCCCACCTGACCGTGTTGACGCCGCGCTCGAAAAAGTTGCGCCGTTGCGCTATTTGGAGGCGCACGAATGTGCTCGCTTGGAGCAAGCCGTGACGCGCTATTATCTTTATTCATTGTCTCTAAACTGTTTTTTGAGTTATAAAAGGCGTTTTCTACATGTAATTGAAGACATCGACGTGCCTGCATTTAACATTCAGCGGTATGTAGTAGTTTTGATATCTTTTCATTTAGATGCGTCCGAGGCCAATCGTTATCTGAATTGCAACAGATGATAGGAACTGAAATCTTCTAGTTCGGTTAACTGGGTTGACTTCTGATCTCCTTCGAGTAACATTGATTCGCATTGACGTTCGGTGAATCGCGCTGTGTAATTGTTGGTATTTAGTCGCCATTTTCTACGTCGGTGACGAATACCGCCGCGCCGTCCTCGTTTCCCCCGGCCCGATGCAAACCGGACTTTACCACTCTATTCCGAAAGATGATTATCCTTAGCCAACCTTTAACTTTTTCTTCAAACGAGATCCGCTCGCTATGATTCATTGTAGAAATAATAATACCTAACGATTTTCGTGAGTGACTGTACCGTGAAAAGAGGCGAGTCCAATATCTAAATAGATGGTTTCAAAACGTGGCCATGTAAAAAGGCGGGACTTGTAATAACTCTCGATAGGTAGGCATCGACAGTGTTTAGTTGCCTGCGCCATATGCGGTACACGGCACTCTCGAAAGTCTGTCCGGTTAGGTATTTTGCAGCGCCCAGTCGCTGTTGTGCAGCTAGCTAGGGTGTTATCGATTTGTGTACGTTTTCCGCTATAAATAAGTACGAGTTTGTGTCATCGTCGGTGCTGCCGGACCGGTTTGTGAACGAAACCTGTGTGGGTGCTGTGACCGGAGATTCGAAATTCCAAATTCGAATGTACCTCGCCTCTAGCTTTCGAGTACCTTTATGTTCGTGTTTTAGTTGCGTAATATGTTTATAAAAGCTATATACTTACATTCACCGTACTACGTTATATTAGTCACGTTGCACATTTCGGGTATTGACGTAGGCCAATTCAATTCGATTATTTCTAGATATTTGCGAAATATTCAATGTCGATTTTTTCTGACCCTGGAAGGAATGATAAAAATGTTAGATTTATGAAAGTGGAACGATACAGATGATTTAAATTCGGGATGTGACGTCATCTTATTTTCTAAACCACTTGAGCGTAATCGTTAAGTTAGTGCGCATCATCTGTTTTGAATAATTGATTCTAAAAAAGTCATTAAGATTTAATGTAGGTGTAATTTACTTATTTCATTAAAATATTGAAATTGATAATATTTTTACCCTAAAAAAGGTTTCCGATTCACAAATTGTGAGTTAGTTACACATATTACATAACTTCAATTAAAATTCTAAAAATGTGGGTAGTAATTAAAATAGTTAACTATATTTATAAACGTTGCATAATAAACGTAACGCATGTAAATTATTAAAAATTAATAAAACAAAACATCATCCGTGGTTAGTTCGTTTCCGTTTATGAAAATGGCGGGCGCGCGGTGATTACCATCATCAGTTGTTATTTTATTCAGCTACTAACGGATCGATGAACTAGATTCGTCAAAGTGAGCTGTAAATGTCGATTACAAAGTACTCGTGAGTGTTATAGAAGATAGCAAGTCATTTTTTATTTAGAAAAAGGAAGGAATTGAAGTTTTAGTACTCGAATCACATGTAAGTACATAAAATCTACCGCGCATAACCTCTATGGACGCGTTCTCTCGTTGATTTTATCGGTTTTATATAACGAGTGTTCTCTTCCTGTATTTAAAACTGTAAATTATGCTTTAATAACCACGTGCTCAATCATGCGGCTTCATATTTCAGAGTGTGACGTTAAATTGCGTGTTATGTCTTCAAAAAAATGGAGTACCTAGTTATCAAGTGTCATTATTTTATCACAGTTTTTGGTTAGTTTTCTACGATATAAATATTGGTTTTCGTCAAAACTTATCTAACTGACGTAATGTCTTTGTCACGCGTGAAGAATTGATTCGACGTTATGGTGAATTTTGTCGATATGAAGTATTTTACTTCGTTACTAGAGAAATATGGGGATTTTTTTTTTTAAGGGGGGAGAACCACCCCGTTCCTTCTCCTGCACGTCGAGCCGGAGCCCCGGTTACCCGTTAGGTTCTCCGCGACTCCGAATCGGCATCGGCCCTATTGGGCCCCATCTGTGGTGGAAATATGGGGATTAGGGCACGCCCACGAGGCAGAAAAGACTTCAGTTAGCTTCGGATTGTGTTTGAGGTCCTAAATGACAGAATTTCGAAAATATTAGTTTTTAATTAGCTTTTCAAAGTGATGTTCAGTAGTTAACATTTTTACTAAATCCCCCCCATCCCGTTGCTGACCTAGCCTATAGGACTGACAACTGCGTACAAGGGGGTATATTAAACTAAGCATTGGAAGCATCGCAAAGTACTACGTTACTTGCGGTGTGCCGAAAATGTTAAAACAAATTATTCATTAAATAAACTGTATATTCATAACTAAATTAACTACAGGATGACTTTTTTTTTAAGGGGGGAAAATCATCGAATGACTGCCCCCGCCTGGGTGAGGCGGGAAGGAGTGTCAGACTCTTACTGACTAAAAACCACCCCGTTCCTTCTCCTGCACGTCGAGCCGGAGCCCCGGTTACCCGTTAGGTTCTCCGCGACTCCGAATCGGCATCGGCCCTATTGGGCCCCATCTGTGAACTACAGGATGACTAATACATTTATGTTGGCTCTAAATTGCAACAAACATGAAGATAGACTAAAGACAGCTGTTAAAATCGCAGTCTGTTTACAGTCAAATTGTTTAACTGATCATGTTGATTAAGTGCCTACAGACCTTTAATACATCGAGTCATTCTGAATCATTCACCATCATTACTAGCCAGTTTTCATCCATTGCTGGACATAGATGTCTTCAATATTCGAACATAGTGCATCCTTCTTATTTGAAGTTGGTAATAATTCAATTCTATGTAGATTAAACTGTCAAACACCAAGTGGTCACCGGTGACCGCAACCTATTGTTCTATAATTGTGTCTGCAAAGACGGTACTCGACGAGTTAAGGCTTTGACTGCCAAGAAAAACTATTGAAGGCAAATCCCTCTCAAACGTTGGTCACCGGTGACCCCCATACTGTTAACGTGTTAAAGACAGCATGTGTATTTGTGTATGCTTTCTTCAATAAACCCAATGGAGGTATTTCAGATACATAATTAAAAACAAAAACGATTCAAAATTCAATCCTTTACAGATCAATAATTTATTATTTTTAACTAAACATAATATGTCTTCTGGTCTACCTATAAACTAAAATGCTGTTGATCATTGATCCTAAATGTACTAAAATAGCTACAAGATATAATTTTGAATAGGTCACTGCTCTCTTTTCATGTCATTTCCATGTTTCCTATTTATTTAATTCAGCGGAGCAGAAATATGCTTGAGATATGATTCAAGACATTTGATACAAGTTTTGTACTGTTTTTCTTCTATATTCTGAGTAGGATGTAGTTGGGCTGAGTGTGTTAGGGTATTTTCAAGTATTTAGGTATCGTCGTGAGCTAATGTAAATGTGTTAGGTGGTAGTGTAGTGTAGAGATTGTGTAGTCTATAGAAATCAGTAAGAAATTGCTGTCTATTTGGCATAACATGTACTTCTCATCCCTATAACTTAATAAAAATACCTATCATCATCATCACAAAGAAGATATAATAGTCTTTTTCTTAGTCTAGTGCCTATATTTTGGGCTCGCTGCCATCGCAGCGGTAAGTCCCCTCTTTGAGGAGTGGCTTGAGAGACGCTACGGCGTCCTCACCTACCGCCTGACGCAGGTCCTCACCGGACATGGAAGTTT
The DNA here is from genome assembly GCA_038387885.1 of Spodoptera picta. NCBI lineage: Eukaryota > Metazoa > Arthropoda > Insecta > Lepidoptera > Noctuidae > Spodoptera > Spodoptera picta. Next base: position 1,352,845 of record JAZHFQ010000437.1, on the reverse strand, counting down.
CGGGAGGTACCTGTGTCTGATGGGGCGGGAGGAAACGCCCGGGTGTCATCACTGCGAGGACCGCCCTGAGGACACGGTGGAACACACGGTGGGAGAATGCCCTTCGTGGGCTGAGCACCGCCGTGTCCTCAGGGAAGTGATCGGCGATGGCGACCTCTCGCGTCCGGGCCTAGTGCAGGCCATGATGCGGAGCGAGGGGGACTGGGATGCCGTCTCCTCCTTTTGCGAAGCAGTCATGCTAGCTAAGGAGGAGGCGGGACGCGTGAGGCAGCGAAGCGCTGCCTCCTCGCAACCCAGCCATCGCGAAGGACACACCGGGCGTCGGGGATCGCGAGACGATCTCCGGCCACCGTAAGCGCGGGCCTGCGGACGGCGAGCATGGGTGGCTCCCCGTCCGACCAGAAACAGACCCGAGCGTACGGCGCGTCGCGTTCCGCGCGCGCCTCAAAGAGCCATCAGACCACCACAGATGGGGCCCAATACGGCCGATGCCGATTCGGAGTCGCGGAGAACCTAACGGGTAACCGGGGCTCCGGCTCGACGTGCAGGAGAAGGAACGGGGTGGTTTTTAGTCAGTAAGAGTCTGACACTCCCTCCCGCCTCACCCAGGCGGGAGAAGTCATTCGATGATTTTCCCCCCTTAAAAAAAAAAAAAAAAAAGTGCCTATATTTGTTTCAAAATGTCTATTTGAATTTAGGTGACAAAAAGAAATCTAGTAAATCCTGTGTTAAGTATATTAAAAGCTTCTGAACATTATATTAATAATGTAATTTCTCTCTAATTCCAGGTGATCTTGTGATGGGAAATCACTGATCATCGATTATGATGAAACGGACAGGAGTCCCGCGGCTCGGGCCTGATGAGCCCGCGCCCCTGCCTCCCCAGAATCAAGTTCAGGTAAGATTTAGTTCTTTATTTCTCATCATGTCCGCCGTAAGACATCCATTGCTGAATACAGGCGTCGATTATGACTTTTACATAGGCTGGTTGGTAGCAACCTGCATTGGCTGCGGCTAAGTGCCTAACTTAATCTGTAAAATAATATTTATGACGGCAGACTTAAGAACTATTGCTGTATATCGCACAAAAATGTTAGGAAGTTCATTAGTAATAGTCTGAAATAAATAGATTCGTTTATAACAAGAAATTTGATTAAGAAACACAATTTTGACTGCACGGTTGGTGCGGTGGCTGTGTATCTGGGTGCCGCACGGAGTAGCTCTGTGTGATCCACAGATTGTTGTGTCGGGTCTGGGTGTCATGTGTATGTGAACTTGTATGTTTGTAAACGCACTCACGACACAGGAGAAAATCCTAGTGTGACGCAACATTTAAAAAAGGGTTTTTTTATGGCATAAGCCGGTAAACGAGCCGTCTGCTCGTTTACCGTCTCTTCTCCATCACCTGATGGTAAACAATCGGCGACGCCCATGTACACCTGGAACACCAGAGGCGTTACAAGTGCGTTACCGGCATTTTAGTGATTAGGAGTTTGAGGATCATTTTGGATACAGGGATTGGGGAGATTGGGGAAGGGGAGATTCACAAGATTCACAATCACAGGATTCACAGTCCTGCCTTTTATTTCTACATGATAACCATAGACTTAAAAATATTACCATATTTTTCTTATAAAAACTTACAAATTGCACTCAACAATAATATGTTTTAATAGACAACACAAGTACATAATTTCGCAATATAAACTTACTATAAACACTTCAATTACATTTTTTTTCATCTTATACAAAGGAGTCACAAAATGGCGGATGCTAGAGTATACTTATATACTTTTTTATGTTCTTTTGCGCCGTATATTATGCAATGAATAGTTTCCTTTGCTTATGGGTATTGAGAGATTTTTTTGATGTTGTTCGTTCATAAAATCGTAAAAAATCTGTATGTTGTTATGAGTGTAGCTACTGGAGTTTTTATAACTGATTTCCCAAAAAGGAGGAGGTTATGATTGTAATATATTATGGTTTGAGGATTGATTTTAATTGGTTGCGTGAACGATCTGAGAATGATTTGATGATGTCTGATAAAGGAGAATGGGATAGAATAGGAAACAAATCAGCCGTAAAGAAAAGAACATATTCCTTCTTAAAATACCGACAATACATTTGTAACTTCTCTGGTATTGCGGGTGTCCATGGGCGGCACTGATCGCTTACCATCAGGTTATCCATCTGCTCGTTTTCGTCCTATAAAAAAGACAGGTGTTGCTATGACTAACAAGGGCGGGTCAATAAAGGAGCGAAGTCTGCATTATTTAAGTTCAAATTGCGATAGAGAAGAAAAACAGTGTTGTTTTCTGAATTAATAATGGATTTTGTGGTACATTTACAAAGTGTGGACTAGATTTTTTTATGGAATAAACCGGTAAACGAGCTGACGGATCACCTGATGATAAGCAATCGGCACCGCCCATGGACATCCGAAACACCAGAGGTGTTACAAATGTGTTACCGGCCTTTTGAGGATTTGGAATTTGAGGATTGTTGGGGATTGGGGAATTGGGCTTCCGGTAACCTCACTCACACAACGAAACACAACACAAGTATTGTTTCACGCCAGTTTTCTGCTCGGCCGTGGTATCACTCCGGTCGAGCCGACCCATCCGCGCCGAAGCATAGCTCTCCCACACTTTAAACAACTAGATAGTTAGATAGTACATTATTATCGTCAACGATCAATACTTGGATTTATACGTACATATTTTACAGTAGTAACGGTGCCGGCGCCTGGAAACTAGGTCACTGCAAGCCGAGTAAATTATTAAAGAGGAAAATTGATTTTCTCTATGTAGACCCTAGGAAATTGATTTATGCCCCATCGACAAGTAACCTACAAATTAGATCGTCTATGAATTCTATTATCTAGTAAAAAATTTATCACAGAAGTGGATTCGATCTAGAGAGCGCCCCCTCATAGGCGCCCCTAATTTTTATTGGCGACGCCGTCAGACTATGGCCAGTTCGGCACGCGCTTTTCACGGCACCACTCTGTAACCTGTGCGCCCTAGGCACTTGCCTAGTGTGCCTTAGAAATAATACGGCACTTTCTTAATATCAACTCATTTCTATCCACTGCTAGATATAGGCCTCGCCAACAGCACGCCACTGCTTAATCTTCAGCTCGCATTCAACCATAACAAGGCAGTGATCTGTTTGACAATCTATGTATTAAAAAAAAATGGATCTCTTTTGCCTGAATACTGAATCGTTACTCAATTTCAATTTTCAAGTCGCGCTTAAGTATCGTTCTATCGTGTGTAAAATGTCGCGGAGAACCTAACAGGTTACCGGAGCCCAGGCTCGACGTGCAGGAGAAGGAACGGGGTGGTTTTTAGTCAGTAAGAGTCTGACACTCCCTCCCGCCTCACCCAGGCGGGAGCAGAACCTCGATGATTTTCCCCCCTTAAAAAAAATCGTGTGTAAAATGACAGAGATGGCACGTATACATATTTACATATTTAAGTACGTACACACGGCCACACATCAACCTATACAAAACCAGTTTATCCTGGTATCGCGTCGCATCATCTTTTTGCACATTTAAAGTTCAGTTTATACTGGTTATGTAAAGCTCGATGTGTAGCCGTGTGTACAACTTAAAATAAAATTGCGTTGAGTTAACCTATTTTTTGCGTCATAACAAATGACGGTCAAAAAATAGTGATCGCTCAAACCTTTCATAAAAGGTCGGTTTCATTTGACCATTTTTTTTGCTCAAATAAAATTCGTGCAGTTTGCGATTATAGGTACCCGATGTTTAACAATACACTCACCCCTTATTACAATAGGACTAATAATAAAAATAACTGGAAAAACAGCTGTACTTGTCCCTTCGGAGAACAAGTGTGATTTTATGAATATTTTCAAGTTTGTGTAGTTCTTTTAGTAGGAAAACACATTTAGTCGTCAATAACTGATAAGTGATAGAAAATATCAAAATACACGTCAGACAGAGATAAAATGAAATGATTAAAACAATGCATTTCACTTTAATATTCGATCGATAACTATCATCAGTGTGGGCTATTGTAACACTGATAAAAGATATTGCATACAACAATAATAAATAGATTAAAACATATCAATATTATTAATTTTTCTCTACCCACCTCATGTTCTAGCCAGACACTCCAGTCAACTTTGTTGTATCGTGTTAGTCTACTGCTGGTATAGACCAGCATACCTCTACATAATAGGAGCTTGCCATACTTGGCATGCAGGTTGGAGACCGCAGTTTAAAAGGTTCAGGTTTATCAGAGAACGCTATTGCCCGGTCTCTGTCAAATGTGTAGTCCCTTAGTCGGGTATACGACACCCGCGCGGTGTTTCAAATGTATTCCACTCTGACGTCATCATACGACTATGTATATACATACTAGAAATAATCAGCTCATTGACTTAAAACCAAGTGCGTCATTTATATTGTCAAATCTACAGCAGTTTCCATATGTAACTTGTTATATAGATAAATTGGATACGTACCAACAATACGTCTATTCCGACCACGTTGTGACTATCCTTGGCTACAAGAGTTGGGTGCAATGACACTGAAAACTGACGTTTAGTTTGCGGTTTTCCGCCGCGATATGTGACGTTAAATACATATTTAGGGTGTTATTTTTTTTATTTTATGGCATAAGCCGGTAATCGAGCAGACGGATCACACCTGATGGTAAGCAATCTGCGTCGCCCATGGACACCTGGAACACCAGAGGCGTTACAAGTGCGTTACCGGCTTTTTGGGGATTAGGAGTTTGAGGATCGTTGGGGATTCAGGGATTGGGGAGATTGGGGAAGGGGAGGGTAATTGCCTCCGGGTAACCTCACTCACACGACGAAACACAACGCAAGCGTTGCTTCACGTCGGTTTTCTGCTCGGTCGTGGTATCACCGTTTGACAATGAAAACCGTTTATTTTAATTAGGAAGTGTAAAACGGGAAGGATAGTAACCATGTGGTTTCCTTCGCCCTTTATTTCAGACTTCTAACGTCATGAAAGATATTGAATGAATTAGATTGTTTGTGGATTCATTCGTGTCTCTTTCATAGCTTGAAATTAGTCGAGTCACCTCGAACAAGTACGCTGTACAAGTTAATTAACTAATTGAAGTGATATGAATGTGATGGAAGCTAAAGAAGTATCTACCTAAGGAACATTACACCTATTCATACCTTATCATAGAATAAAAACTGATATTATTGTATACTTTTAGTAGAATTGAGTACTTGTTTACATCATCAGCTATTATTACCCACAATAAGCTCTTTACAAGCTAACAAACAATATTATATTTTAACTAAGTTTCAAATTAAACACGGTGAGTATAGCGAATTAATTCGATAGCAACATTATTTGTTTATGTAATCAGAATTAAATACTTTCTACGTAGCAAATAGAGCTCAATTACCGTGCCAATATGGTATAAGCAATGTTAAATTTTAAATGAAAGAATTGTAATAGATTTTTGTATGCTTGTGTGGGTTTTACATGGGTAACGTGAACAAAGTCGCTAACAGAAACTAATTATACAAGTACTCAAGCAGCTTCGCCCGTGCGTTCCCATGGGATAAAAAGCCTGTGTGTTATTCTAGACCATAATCTACCCCTGTTCCAAATATCATCCCGATCCCTTCAGCCGTTTTGACGTAAATGAGTAACAAAATAAACATACAAAGATTCGCATTGATAATATTAAGTAAGATAAGGGAAAATCCCCCCCATCCCGTTGCTGCCCTAGCTTATAGGACTGGCAACTGCGTACAAGGGGGTATATTAAACTAAGCATTGGAAGCATCGCAAAGTACTACGTTACTTGCGGTGTGCCGAAAATGTTAAAACAATTATTTTATTAAGTAATCTTTATTATTATCCTTTCAGTCTATTTTAGTCCTCTGCTGGACATAGACATCACGGTAGTCTTGTAAAAGTAACCTGTTTGGCAGTGGGTTCAACCACAATTAGTTTCACAAACCTAGGGGCTAAGGCATATTTGTAGTCTCTGGCTATTTAGATTTCTACAATCGAAATCGGCGATCCTTAGCCCAGGGATCAGGACAAAGTTTGAATTGTTATTCCGCCATAGATAAAAAATACCTAGTACTATATAACATTTCCATCACTATTATTACAAAATTAAAAGATCGACATTTCGAGAAAACAATCACAAAGAAACCATAGCAACCTAAATACACTACAAATTAAAATAAAACACAATTTCCTTGTCCAATTAGAGTGTATTAATATGATAAGTGTAGCAAAACAAACGAGCTGTTTACACCTCGAGGTCGATACATTGATAGCGTGTTGATAACCTCTACTTGTTTACAATTATGCACATCACTATTTTATATACATACATGGTGTATAATAAACTTAGGCATTCGTCCTTTGGAGGTATACAGAAATGACAGAGCGCCATCATAACGCTCCTTACATACTTCTTTAGCTTCCATCACATTCATACATCTGATGGTATACAGAAACTACAAAGCGCCACCTACTACGCTCCTTACATACTTCTTTAGCTTCCATCACATTCATACATCTGATGGTATACAGAAACTACAGAGCGCCACCTACTACGCTCCTTACATACTTCTTTAGCTTCCATCACATTCATACATCTGATGGTATACAGAAACTACAGAGCGCCACCTACTATGCTCCTTACATACTTCTTTAGCTTCCATCACATTCATACATCTGATGGTATACAGAAACTACAGAGCGCCACCTACTACGCTCCTTACATACTTCTTTAGCTTCCATCACATTCATACATCTGATGGTATACAGAAACTACAGAGCGCCACCTACTACGCTCCTTACATACTTCTTTAGCTTCCATCACATTCATACATCTGATGGTATACAGAAACTACAGAGCGCCACCTACTACGCTCCTTACATACTTCTTTAGCTTCCATCACATTCATATATATCTGATAGTATAAAAAAGGCTATATTTTACACCACCGTCCTACTCAAATAGGATCAATTCCCACGCGAAATAGTATCTAATTATAAACCACGATTTAATGGTTCAAGTCAATGAAAACAAAACATTAGTAAATAAATAATAAGCTGGAGTATAATAATAAAAATGTTGGCACTGACATTCTTTTTCATATATTTGTGCCAATTTACTTAAAATATTCGGGTCAAATAGTAAGAGTAAACGTTATTTTTATTATTTGTAAGTTTTAGTTATTTTTAAACATTCACTTTTTGTGTTGGAGTAAGCTAATTATAGGTCCACATCAAAGATGGATAGGTCTGAATAAGGTCACAGATAGGTCACTTGATACATGCAGGTCGCTTCCAACCTCGCGATGTGTAGTCTTTGGTGGAGGACTGTGGGAGGCAGTGGACAGTACGTGGCTGTACGCATGATGATGTATACAATATTTTTTATGGGATAATAAGCCGGTATACGAGCAGACGGATCACCTGATGGTAAACAAATTGCACATCGCCCATGGCACCTGGAACACCAGAGGCGTTACGAGTGTGTTAATGCCTTTTAGGGATTAGTAGTTTGAGGATTGTTGGGAATTCAGGGATTGGGGAGATTGGGTAAGGGGGGGGGGTAATTGGTCCTCCGGTAACCTCACTCACACGATGAAACACAACGCAAGCGTTGTTTCACGTCGGTGTACTGTGAGGCCGTGGTATCACTGCGGTCGAGCCGGCCCATTCGTGCCGAAGCATGGCTCTCCCACACTTAAATCTCTTATTATCTTCCTCTGCCTCTTTTTTTATGAAGGCTAAAAATCATGTTTTTAACTCCATCACAGACCTGTCCTAAATGTCGGCGAAAACGCGCGAATTTATAAACAAATTATTTGCCTGAAAACACTGTTGTATGCCAATAAGACATGAGGAATGAGTCAGTGGGTTATTTATAGAGAAACGCCAACGTTCACTCGAATATACTTGTTATTGAGAGCCGGCCTTGCTCGATTCTACCTGCGCAGTGTAAACACTGATATTTTTTACACGTTTGTTTATTCTGATAGGAGATGTAATGCGATATTCGGATTGTGTATCTTGTTAAATTTTAAAGTGGACCGCAATGCATAATTATTGTAATATGAGGAAATAATTGTGTGAGAAATGTTATGTTAAATTATGTAAAGAGACGGCTTTGAGCAAAGTTCTAATAAAAAGGCTTCAAGTGTTAACAACAATATGAATTAATGTAAGGATAATTCTAGTTTTCTACCACATCTATTGGATTTTGTTGATTTTAAGAGGTGGATTATTAGATTAAACTGTTTAGAATACAGAAAAATATAGTTTATTGAGCACGACTTTTACTTACAACGAGAAAAAAAGACGCGGCAGATAGAGTCTGGCAAACGAAAGTAGAGACTGAAAAAGCCCGTCAAATTTAAAAAATATCAGTATAGTAACCCAAAAATTAGTATGTCATACCTGGAGTAACCTAATTTGATACTTTATAATAATTTGTTTGTTTGTTACGTCTTCACGTCTGGTTACTCCAGGTATGACATACTAATTTTTGGGTTGCTATACTGATATTTTTTTAAATTTGCCGGCCTTTTACAGTCTCTACTTTCGTTTGCCAGACTCTAGAATAAAAAAATGTTGCCAACCTAACAGTTACAATTATTGCCAACAGAGCAAAATAAAGGTTGCGTTCTCAAATACCAACAGATTTTGATAGACAGCGACCCTGCCTATTCCATTTTCATTAGTATATTGACAAAGAGCGACAATTAACTAAAAATCGCGGGTTACTCACGTGAATATACTGATTTGGATGTCTTATGAATTAGTCTGTCCCACGATAGTTATTATATTAACAAAGAGTGACTATGTTTCTAACCTCAACGATGTCTTTGTTACAGATTCAACAAGCTGGTACAAGCAATATGCACACTTTGGCCCAGTCGGCCCAACCTCAAATCTTGGGTAAGTACAAATATGTATTTCTATTTATTACCTAAGCTTCGATGTCCAGTAAAGTTATCATTACATATTTTTACAATAATATAAGCAAAGTTGTTTTGTCAATCAGAAGTTTTAGAGCCTAATAGTTACTACTAGGTATAGTATAGTATAGTTTACTACTGCACGGTTAGTGCGGTGGCTGAGCAACTGGCTGCCGTGCAACGTGTCGCGGGTTCGATTCCCGCACGGAACAACACTTTGTGTGATTGTTGTTCCGGGTCTGACTGTCATTGTGTATGTGAACGTGTATGTTTGTAGGCGCACCTAACACAGGAGAAAATCGTAATGTGGGCAATGTTTAAAAAAATTCTATCCTTATACAGTTAAAAACAGGAATTATCAATAGCAGAGCTACTTTACTACTGGGATTGATATCAAGACAATATACCAAAATACAAATTTGTATCTTCAAATACTAATCCCCCAATTTCTCCGACAGACATCCGTTCCCCAGCGGGGCCAGCCACTCTTCTTTCGGTCGGTAGCAGTGGAAGCTTCGCCCGCACAGGCGCTCGGCCCTCAGGAGGCGGTCCCGTTATCAACTACCTGAAGACCAGCGCCGTGCAGTATGCCGCGAAGCAGCCGCCGCCGCCGCAACAAGTACCCCAGAGGCTCAAGGTTGGTGTTATTAACATTTTTATCATTATTAAGACTTTGACTGCCAATAAAAAATTGTTGAAGGTAAATCCTCCGCTAACGCCGGTCACCGGTGACCCCTAAGGCGTTTAACGTGTTAATATTTGAATATCTTGAGAAAAAAAGGAGTCCTTTGGTAAACTAGTATGAAATGGAAGATTCCATTTCATACTGGCCTGCAAATCTACAATAATTCTTTTAGAATTTTAATGAAATCTATAAATTTTAGGGTTACATTCCAAACGCTACAAAAAATACTCTATTGTTTAGTCTGAGCTGACTGCCTGTAGTTCATCAATAGACGATGTACCTCATTAACTGTGGTAGACAGTTTTTTATTATCTTCAGCAGCACAGGGATTTAATAAATGAGGTGAGAAACGTGGTGTTTCGGTTGAGCAAAGCATTATTGAGATATCTAACTTTTAGAATTGGAAGTAATAAAACACAGATTTTGCATAATTATGGTTATAATCTTGCCTCCTATTACATACAACTCGATAACTGTCCATAAGTGGGTTTTATATTTAACTAGCGACCCGCCCCGGCTTCGCACGGGTGCAATATGCATGTATTATACATAGAGTTAAAAAAAACCGCATCAAAATCCGTTGCGTAGTTTTAAAGATCTAAGCATACATACGGACATACAGCGAAAAGCTGTATTGATACCTGCACTTCACACACCTTCAATAAATAGAATATATGATATTACACAATTTATACAACCATTTTTATCTTAAACCACGCCACATCCTGCATACAAATTATAACGGCTTCTTTTTCGAGGGGGCTAAATCATCTAATGACTTCTCCCGCCTTGGGTAAGGCGAGAGAGAGTGTCAAGACTCTTACTGTCTAAAAACCATCCTGTTCCTACTCTTGCTTCGAAATCTTCGAATTGGAGCCATAGTAATCCGTGAAGTTCTCGGCACCGGGTAAATTATTACGGCTGGCAACACGACCCCACTTCACGTAGCGTAGTTGTCAAAAGTTACATAAATAAATGGTGTTCTATTATTAGACTGTTTTGTTACGCGAGAATAATAATATTTGTTGTTGGTAACACTTTATTTCTATGTATAAACGGTGTTGTTGTTTTGTTTTTGAGGCTGTATGCTTTTATTGTTTTGTCTGTATAGGGTCAATGGGTATTTCTTTAAGTTGTATTTGAGATAATTATGATTTTCTCGAGGCCCTCGCACTTACTACGTTTCCATCACATAAACAAATTCATTCATGGCCCAGCTCCTTTGATCTAATAATATCACGCTTGATGCCAAAGGGATAGGCAGATAAGCTAATACTCTCGTGATAGAAATCTCATTATATCGCTACAAAACATCTAGTGCTGAATATAGGTCTTCCTCTAGATACCTATGCTAAGACCATGCATCATAACGCCTTTCAATCCCCATAAGTGTAGACGAGAGGTGCACCAGCAACACCAGTTTTTACCAGTTATGCTATGAGTCTTGTATTTTTATAAAAAGTATTGTGGGGCATACTGAATTAACTAAAAATTACGAGTTGCTTTCGTAAATATGCAATGTATACTGCGCAAAATCGTTGCGACCGCGCACGCTGCTCATGAGGAAGAGTCCCCCCTGTGGCTCGAAACTAGTAGAGCTTTTCTCAGTATATTTACGCGAGTAAGTTGTATTTTTTAGTTACCTAATTAAGTCATATGTCGTGGTGGCCCGGAGGTTAAGACGCCCGCCTCTCATGCATGAGGGCGCGACTTCGAAACCTACCGGCGGCAAGTACCAATGTGACTTTCCCCGAGTTATATGTAATTTCTAAGATTATTTAGACACCACTGACAAACTGTAAAGGAAATTATGAGTTTGAAATCGCCAACTCGCAATGAGTACGCGTGGTGATTAATGCTCAATTCTTCTCCATGTGAGAAGAGGCTTTGCTCAGCAGTGGGCTCTTATAGACTTGATGATGATGAGTCCCATGTAATAGTTTGTGCTATTCTAGATCTATTCAACTCAGTGTTTATTTAATTTAGTCTAAGGTTCTTATTATATTGATAGCCTATCCATGACCTGCCCTATCAGTTATGTCACCTATATAACAAGTATATAACAATAATACTGTTTGTTTGTATCAATCATTCAATTCTGTTACGTAATGAGTACGGGAAAAGGTTATACCCACTTGTTTAATAAAGACTTAAAAGGCATAGTTGTAGATATTCGTTTTTTTTTTCTTTGTTAACTGGCAACTCGAATTGGCTTGTAAATTTTTATTTATTTATTTTATTTATTTAAGCTTCATGCACAACGTGTACATTAGGTAGACTTAATGCCGCAGGCATTTTCTCCCAGTCTGACCTTTGGGTGATGCAGAGAAGTCAATGGTGTGAGCAAGAAGCAAGCTTTTCATAAAAATCTTGCATGATTTTTTGTTAGCAAAATTCGATATAGTTGAGAATTGCGTATTGAGATAATTTCTGTGTTTAGTTTTCTGGTAAAGAGAAGGTTCATTTTCAAGGTATAGGATGAAGTCGGTAAAAATGGTAGTAAAAGACTTCTTTCTGTATCTAACTCGAAACATTCTAATCATACTGCTTTTATTTCTATTTTCCTAGATCCCAATATGTTTGAAATCAAATGTTAATTTACAACAAACTAATTTAAATTCATATAAGTTTAAGTTCAACCTAGCTAGTTCATTGGCCAATTAGATTATTAATTAAACAATAAACATAACATGAAATCACGCCTTTTATCCCCGAAGGGATAGACAGAGATGCGTATTACGGCACTTAATGCCACTGTACAATGTAACACTCGCTTTTCACTATTTATTTTATGACTATAAGTCTCATGTAATAGGGGGTGAGCCTATTGCCATATACCGGGCACAATTCCAGACTACTTCTAAGATTTTTTTTAAACCCAGTAATACTTTGCCCGACCCAGGAGTCAAACCCATGCCTGGCAGTCGCACTTCGCGACCACTCGGCCAACGAGGCAGTTAAACAATGAACTCCCTTTTGATGTCCGAATATAAGCAAAAGTATTGCACATAACACCAACTTTGCACCGTTTATAAAATTTAGAAAGAGTCCAGTCCATAAACACAAATCTAACGACCACTTATCTTTCAGCAGGCCTTACCACCCCAGCAGCCGAACTTAGGAGCATTGCCAGCAGCTTTAGGTCGCCAGTCACCGGCCCCAGCGCCCCTGGCGACCCCGCCGGGCGTGGCAGTGGGACCGGGCGCCCAGCAACAACAAGCTGCTGGTCAATTCCAACGACTGAAGGTGGAAGATGCTCTGTCTTACCTTGATCAAGTCAAATACAAATTCAATACGCAACCACAAGTTTATAACGACTTTCTGGATATCATGAAGGAGTTTAAGAGTCAAACGTAAGTATTTTCTATAGTTTAGTCTTATTTTTTATTTTTTGTTATTTTTTGTTCGCTTACGTAGGGGTTTCCTTGACTATCTTCAAGTTATATTGATACTTAAACCTGCATAGAAAACCATATTCATATTAAAATACCTAAATGTGGTATTTATCAACTATTTTAATCAGGAAATAGAAGCACTGAAATTTATTCAGAGGCAAGACTTAACTTTGAAATTATAGCATGAAGGTTTTATATTCTTTTAGGAAGGTTTTATATTTACACTTCTTCATATTTTCTTAAAGAATGAACACCTGTATGCCTAATAGGTACTACTTATGCATCAAGGAAATAAATTATTTGGGTTAGGTATAGGTATGTCAGACTATTAAATTCATTATAGGTACATACATACCATACCTACTTAATAATATACAAGGAATTTCAAAACAAAAAAAGATTTTAGAATATTACAATACTCTTTAAATGATGAAAACAATTACCGTTTGATTTTTCAAATGAAAAAATTAATGGCTGCAATTTTTATTGTACTGATAGATTTTTTGTTTAGCCGAGACTTCGAACCCCAAATGTTACCCATCATCTTAATTTTAGTCTGTATTGCAGTATCGACACCCCGGGAGTCATCACCCGAGTATCAAACCTGTTTAAAGGGCATCCCGAATTGATTGTGGGATTCAACACTTTTTTGCCGCCTGGATATAAAATCGAAGTTCAGAGCAATGGACAGGTAAGAAAACAGTACTTATTATAATATTTAATTGAACCTGGGTGATGGTATTTTAAATGGAACAAGTAATCTCAATAAAACAATGCCATTTCGTGTGATATCCATAATGGTTGTTGAGGAAAAATAGTATATTGTATGGGTATCAATTTGCTCTCTGCATCACTTTAAACACTTTGGAACAAGCAAAGTCAAAGCATGTATTTCAATTAAACTGTCAAACACCGCGCGGTCACCGGTGACCACAACCTATTGTTTTATAATTGTGTCTATAATGACGGTACTCGACGAGTTAAACCATAATTTGGTACTTTTGAAACATCAACTGCACGGTTGGTGCGGTGGCTGGGCAACCGGCTGCCGTGCAACGTGTCGCGGGTTCGATTCCCGCACGGGGCAACACTTTGTGTGATCCACAAATTGCTGTTTCGGGTCTGGGTGTGATGTGTATGTGATATTGTATGTTTGTAAACGCACCCACGACACAGGAGAAAATCCTAGCGTGGAGCAAAAAAAAAATCAACAAACAAAATAAATAATAGTCAGTCTGTCAGTGAAGCTAGGTGAAGCTAGCTGCTCATTCCAAAATGTAGATTCGAATGGAGAAGAACAAGCAAGAAACTCCATTCGTTACTCTTTTTAATTACAATACAACATGGGGTTCTTCAAGAAGGTAGTAAATAGGCAAGGCATGTGCAATGTCCCAAGTGTTGCAAGTGTTCATAGGCCATGGTAACTACATACCATCAGTTTGGCCGTGTGCTTTTCTTGCCACAGTCATAATATAAAAAAATATGCTTCACTACAGTACAGGACTGACAGACCGACTGACAGTTTTTATTTTGTTTGACGTCCAATAGTGCTTTATTATATTGGTCTTATTGATATTTATGATTTGAAATGGAACTTCTTATCAACAAGCAAATGTGCATGTATTTGTAATTGTAAAAGTACTTTTGTTTTGTTATTCAATAATGTTAATTTGTTACTTTGTTTTGCTGTGCCTTACAGGCTTCATAATTGTGTCCTAGTATTAAGCCCGGTCTGTAACACGTTATTAAACAATATGGTATGTAAATTCAATAATACATATTATGGGAATATGCATAATTTTATGCTCAAAAATGGCAGAAAACGAATAACATATTTGAATACAAAAACTGTGGATTACTACGATCGATTTTTAACCGATTTAAACTGTCAAACACCAAGCGGTCACCGGTGACCGCAACCTATTGTTCTATAATTGTGTCTACAAAACCGGTACTCGACGAGTTAAAAAAGGAGATGCTACTTTTAATCTATATGTATTGATAATCTCGGGATTAACTAAACCGATTTTGATGCGGCTTACAAAAAATGATTGTAACTAAAATCTGCTCTTAAGTGTATTAGGAGTAGATTTCAGTATTATATAACGATTTCAAGCCTCAAAATCAGTTTTGGTAAACGTTGTTCGTACATAAAAAACTTCGTCAAAAATCGATCCTGTATTCAGATTTTAAATTTAAATACGTTAATAATTTTGGCTATTCGCCATTCAACAAGCAAGGCAACTACAATGAACACAAATGTATCCACAAACTAAAATCTAATTATTCGCAGGTGTCTGTATCAATGCCGTCTCCCACGGGGTTCGGTGGTAGCAGCGGCAGTGGCGGCAGTAGCAACGTCTTGTTGGGGGTTCAACACCCGCCGCCACCGCCCCAACCACAACTGGTTCATCTCCTCCCAGTAGCTCAGTAAGTTATTTCTTTACTTATATACAATTTTCATTGATTTATTTTGTTTTTAATGTACTCAATTTGATTACACAATGGCTCATTAGGTGAACTTTATGCCATCTTCCTTCCACTCCATCCACATAGGATAACTGTCGTGGTGGCCTGGAAGTTTAAGACGCCCGCTTCTCATGCATGAGAGTGCGGGCTCGAAACTTTCCAACGGCAAGTACCAATGTGACTTTTTCCGAGTTATATGTACTTTCTAAGATTATTTAGACAACACTGACAAACGGTGAAGGAAAACATCGTGAGGAAAGCCGGGCTAATAATTTCTAATTATAAATTTGAAATCGCTAACGCACACTGAGCATGCGTTGTGGCTATAGTTGTAGCCTAGTGATGCAATGATGTGGAATAGAATAATTATACAAAAATTAAAGTATATAATTGGAAATATTATCTCACGAGCCGAATACTATTATCCTAATGTCTACTGCATGATTGGTAAAGTGGTCGTGACCGCAAGGTCCCATACAGCGTGATGCGTGTTCGATTCGCGCATGAAATGTGTAGGTCATAATAAAATTAAATAGTTGTTTCGGATTTGTATGTGATATGTAGGTATCTAAAATTAACCCGAATGTCTTGTCCAAGCCTGAATACGTAGGCGTACTCTATTGGTGACCGCATCGGTCAAATCAAACTTAACAGTAAACATATCTACAATTGACTAGTGATAATGACAAATTTTACAACAAAAAAGAGCTTTCGTGAGACATACTAAATAAATTATTATGTTTTCGGCTTACTCGGGTAATAATTTGACGAGAAACTTGACAGTAGCAGCGCGACAGTCGCCGGTCGCGAAATGCTGCTCATGAATATGAGCCTCTAGCATGGCTTGAAACAAGTCGAGTAAAAATTATTACGTGTGTATGCCGAAAACATAATAATTTAAAAAAAGAGCTATCCAATATGCCGCAGTCATTCCCGAGTTAAACGCGAACAAACATTCGACAATTCACATTATTTTTTATTTAAACATGCGTAGCCACCGACGTTAATAGCAAATTCATAACTATCCTTTCAATATTTAACATAACACATGAAATACATTACAATAACTTATCTATGATTGGTAACGTCAATGTTATGTTGATTTCATAAAGTGTAGGTACTCTGTCTGACGTATTACAATTGTTATAAGTTCATTCAACTTGTGTCCAAGTTTATTTCTGTTTTGTTTAATAATTTCTGTGTTTTGAGATGTAAAGATATCAAAGGTCGGGTGTGTTTCCTAGCGTGTTTTTGATTCTTCTTTCTGTCTCTATTTTTTACCCGACTATAAGAAGGGTATAGATAAAATATTTGCAAAGGATAATGTTTCATTTTCAAAAAATTAGCTCGATTTAAAAAAAATAACCAAACAAGTTATTAAATGTTATTAAATGTTCAATTTTTTAAAATCTTTTAAATTACAATCGCAATAGTATAATGAAAAAATAAAATAATACAAACATGAATTACTATTTTTCGTAACAACTAAACGCAACATTTCACATACGATTTTGAGGGTAAACAAATAATGTTCACCTGTCAGGTCACATTCAAAATCCAGTTTAATTCAAAACGTTGACTAATAAACATTTGATACTTGACTGTTTATGTACATAAAATCACGCTTTTA
The DNA here is from genome assembly GCA_038387885.1 of Spodoptera picta. NCBI lineage: Eukaryota > Metazoa > Arthropoda > Insecta > Lepidoptera > Noctuidae > Spodoptera > Spodoptera picta. The sequence continues at coordinate 1,335,690 of JAZHFQ010000437.1, read as the reverse complement.
TCCCCTGAAGGGGTAGAACAGAGGCTCAGATATAATGTAACACCCAGTTTCCACCATTTTGGTTATTATAGGTGTGAGATTATTACCATGTTACTAATTTGTTCTTTTGTTGTAGGGAAGCTGAAAAAGAAGCTGTGCGGCGCGTCGGGGGCCCGTACTCTAACATGGAAATGTAAGTTTCTTATTTACTATGTATATCAATAGGTTTTTGACGTGAATATTTCTTTAAAAGCGCCCATTACGTAGGTAGCGTAAATAATGTCAACAACAACGGAATAATTCTATCGTATTTCGTACAGTATTTTTTGAGATATTAATCAGTTAAAATTTTGTTTTGTGTAATAGAAACATTGTTGATTTTTTTATGATTTGAGACAATGATGACAAACCGTGCGATGTGCAAACTACAGAATGTCGGTGGTGATACACGCATGCTGCCTTCCTACTGAAATGTCTCTTTTAGCTATAAAATTACACAATAATTATGTCGGAAAACCCTTTGTCTGATTTACAAATATTGAAAAGATGTTAATAATCCTACTAGGTCCTTTATAAGTGCGATGTCAGCCATCACTAGTAATCAAAAATATATACCTTCAAATTTGTTTAGCAGTCAAAATTTGACGGCACGGTTGGTACGGTGGCTGGGACAACCAGCTGCCGCGCAACGTGTCGCGGGTTAGATTCCCGCACGGATTTATTTTTGTGATCCATACATTGTTGTTTCGGGTCTGGGTGTCATGTGTATGTGAGCTTGTATGTTTGTAAACGCACACACGACACAGGAGTAATCCTAGTGTGGGGTAACTTATTAAAAAAAACATATATTTTCTTTGATAGACAAAGGGTTTTTACATGTCCAAATATCCAAAACACCTCATATTTTTACCTCAACACTATGTATGTATATTAAACTGAACTTGTATCTTCGCAGGTCTGTGAACAACGCTATCGTTCACAATCTATCCGTGAACGCGGCGCCTACTAACACGCTGCATCAGATCTCGCAGGCCCATCAACAACTAGAGGCAGCCGCTATTCACCATGCTGCTGGGCCCGGTAAGAAAACTGCTTATTAAAATAAATAAGTTTATGATATAGATGTGACAATTGCTCTTATTGGTCTGTAAAATCCATAAATAATGAAGAGCAATAAGATCTTTTAGTAAAGTCAAATTGATCATATATTGATGCTCATGGCCTTATGCTGATGTCCCAGGAAGTTAAAAAGTGGACTTGCATCATTCAATTCTATAATAATTTATAACACGCCTTTTATCACCGAAGGGGTAGGCAGAGGTGCACATTAGATTACTTAGTGCCACTAAACATTGTAACACCAACTTTTCAGTATTATGAGTCCTATGTAATAGGGAGTGAGTCTATTGCCATATACCGGGCACAATTCTAGACTCCTTGCTACCACTGAGGTTTTTTTTAATAACCCTAGTACTTTGCTCGACCCTTGATTCGAACCCGAAACCCCTTGCCTGGCAGTCGCACTTGCTACCACTTTGCCAACGAGGCAGTCACTTATTCTTACAGATCCAATTTAAGATTTAGTTAGATCATAATTTCAAACTAGCAGTTTATAGAGGTTTTTGAAATCTGAAAAAAAAAAAATATAATTCTTGCATGCTTCTTACAGAGGTTGCTATTACTAATTCTTTTATTGATGTGCACTATAGATTGTTTAACAAAAGTTAGCATTAATATAGGTTTATTAAAAAATGATGAAATTAATTACCGATTGATCTTCAATGATAAAAACTAGCGGCTGCTCTTTTAGAGTTCTGATTACCCTCCTACAAGCTTCAGCCACTATCTATACATACCTTGGACGTGTAATAATAACATCACGCTATTCATTGTACACAGGGTCGGCCCAGCCAGCAAACTCGGCGCACCCCGCCCCCGCACCGCCTAGCCAACCAGTGGAATTCAACCATGCTATTGAATATGTTAATAAAATTAAGGTAAGGAACAATTATTTTTATCTTAATTTGCTAGTATTATAAATGTGTAAGTTAGTACTATGTTACTCAGTCTCGTCAATACTGCTAAAGATATTGGGTTTAAGCTTTTATTATGGCATAAGCCGGTAAACGAGCAGACGCATCACCTGATGGTAAGCAAGTGGCATCACCCATGGACACCTAAAACACCAGAGGCGTTACAAGTGCGTTACCGGCCTTTTGGGGAATTTGAGGATCGTTGGGGATCCAGGGACTGGAGAGATTGGGGAAGGGGAAGCTGGGGTAACCTCACTGACACGACACAACGCAAGCGTTGTTTATACACATTCGACTGCACTGTTGGCGCGGTGGTTCGGCAACCGCCTGCCGCGTAACGTGTAGCGAGTTCGTTTCCCGCACGGAGCAACTCATTCACAAATTGTTGTTCCGGGTCTATATATGTTTGTAATGCCCATAACAGAAGAACGAGAAATTTTATAGAAAATATATTACCCACAAATGACTTCTTATATACACAATTACCAAACTACATAAAGACAACAATATAATGATGAAATTAATTACCGATTGATTTTTAATGATAAAAACTAGCGGCTGCTCTTTTAGAGTTCTGATTTTACAACCAGTTTATACAAAATGTTACTATAAATACTCGTATAAGTTTCTAAGGCAAATAATTTAATTGCAGTCCCGGTTTTCGAGACAACCGGATAAGTACAAGAGGTTTTTGGAAATTCTGCACGCGTATCAACGCGGACACCGGGAGACGAAGGAGCCTCAAGCTAAGCAGCAAACAGAACAAGAAGTGTATGCTCAGGTTCGTAACTTGTTTTGGTACTTTTTTGCTATCATAATAATATGATTGTTATTTAACCTGCAGCTGTAGCCAAATGCCATTTACCGCTTGTCTACATGTAGAATACAAAACCAAATTAAATTGGATTGACGTAAATTTTGACACTTGTCAGTGTCATCCCCATACATTTTGATTTCTACTCTCTCTGTAGACAGCGCTAAAGTGGCGTTTGGCTAAAGGCACAGACATGCTGGAAATTACCGTACTATATTTGTAGTATGTTTCTTGTTAATTGCCCTCGTTGAACGAGTGCTCGTAAGTGCTACTGCTGGCAAGGGGTCTCGGGTTCGATTCCCGGGTCGGGCAAAGTATTACTGGGTTTTTTAAAAATTCTCTGGACTTGTGCCCGGTATATGGCAATAGGCGCGCCCCCTATTACATGGGACTCATAATATAAATAGTAAAAAATGGGTGTTACATTGTACAGTGGCATTAAGTGCTGTAATGTGTATTAGATTCGATTCTTGTGTAGGACAAAAGTTTTTTTTTCGGTTTTTTATGGTACTCTCCTGTTATTAAGTGAGATTGAGCAGTCTCTGCCTACCGGTTTACAATTATACCTCTAGTTGTGAAAATCTAGGTAGTGAAATTAAGATATTCATAATACTATACTAACAAGAAAAACTCCAATAAATGTAAAATTAACCATTATCTTTTATTATATTTCATCAGGTGGCGAAATTATTCGAAAACCAAGATGATTTGCTGGCGGAATTCGGTCAGTTTCTTCCTGATGCTAAGGCAGTAACCAAACCTCTACCAGAGAGCCGCGAGCGACACTACCCACATGTACGCTCGCCACCCGTGCCAGCACATCATCAGGTAATTGTCATGAGATACATATGATATATGAAGCGAAAAAGGTGTGTAGGAATAATACTAATTAATTAGTGTTCCATAGTCTGCCTACTCCCATGGTGTGAAGTTATGTATGTATTTAAGTTATAAGAAGCGGCTGGAAGGAGGGTACGGGATGCGCTGCAGTGGGATGAGCATGGCTAAAAAATAATACATAATCCGTTATGTTAGTATTAGGCTGAAAGATGTTTACTACTGAACATAGACTGGACTAGAGCAGAGATTTCTACAGTTGAACGTAAACTATCTCTATGCTTTGAGACGGTTGGTGCGGTGGCTAGACAAGCGGCTGCCGCGTAATGTGTCGCGGGTTCAATTCGCGCATGGAGGAACTTTAACTTTTATGTGATCCACAATGAGTATGTAGTAACGCCCGCAGCCCCGCGCGGAGCCGGAGCCGGAGCGGTACCCGGCGCCGGCCAGCCCGCCGCACGCGCACCACGGCCCGCACCACCACCATGCTCCGGTAACTATACCTTCCGTGTTTTGTCTTCAGTATTCAGTATTTATATACTCCTCTTAGGGCCGATTTGTAAAATATCAAGAGTTATCTATACTAATATTATAAAACTGAAGAGTTTGTTTTTTGTTTGTTTGTTTAAACGAGCTAATCTCCGAAACTACTGGTTCGAATTGAATAATTCTTTCAGTGTTGGATAGCTCATTTATCGAGGAAGGCTATAGACTATAAAATATCACGCTACGATTAATAGGCGCCAAGCAGAGCGAGTGAAACCGCGCAGAAGTGGCTAGTTCCATTGATAACATACTGGCGATGCTAAAATCTACCCTATAATATGTTCTAAGTTATTTCATTGCGGGTTCTCAGACATTCGTTCATGTCTCTAGCATGTTGGACTTCAGTGTTCCGACGTTTTCATCATTGTTTGTTGCGGGCTTATCCCAAACAAAGAAAAGTATACAAGCAAAAGAAATAACAATAGGAGAAATAACTTAAGTTGATCATGTTTTTTTTGGTGCAACCAAAGAATGGAAAAAAAGCTAATTAGTTGTAAACGGGAAAGTACTCTGACGAAATTATGACGTGTCAATATACATTCAACATCAAATGCGAGTCATGAATTTCAGATTCCAAGATATGAAATGTAGAAAAGACTTAACACTTCAGTTCAAAAATTAGAGGTCCAGGCGACACACGTACTTAGGTATCGTCATGAGCTAATGTTCACATGTAAACAGTAGCTCATGTAGTGCAGAGATTGTCCAGTCCACAAGGATGTAGCGTAGACTGTCCAGGCGACACATGTTAAGTAATTCATTACTTAAATTACTTAATGTTATTGAAATTGTTATCACAATGAAGACACGTGATATTACCGCAATCAATACGAGACTGGCTCGTACGTGCGGTATCAGGTAATATGATAAAAACACTGATACTGTGTGTCTTGGCTAATGGACGCAAGATAACATTGTTTACACTGCTGATAGTTAAATTACTGTTGTTCTTGTTTTTATATGTTACTGCTGTATGCTATTTGAGTTGTATTTTGCAATTACTCTTTTTCAAACCGATTTCAAAGAAAGGAGGAGGTTCTCGGTTTGACCTGTATGTATGTATGTATGTATGATTGGCTTAACCGATTTCGACGCGGTTTTCAGAATACCGTTTGTAGAATGTGTGTGTGTGTGTGTGTGCTGTGTCACACTTTGTAGAATTAAAAGACTTAAAAAAGGGGCGGTTGAAGTCGGTTTTTTAACTTCGGTCGGTTGTCTGGATGTAAATATGTATATGTGAATCTGTATGTTTGTAAACGCACCCACGTCACAGGAAAAAGGCCTATAAAAGACGCATACTAACACAAAATGGTTCCTATGTTGTTCCAAATAAAAAATTATTATTATATTATTATTATAGACAAACGTTCTCGTTAAAAATATACTTTTAATTTATACTGTAAATTAATTTTTAATTTTTCCTTATACAGCAACTGACTAAGCACCCAGGTTCCACATCGAGCTCGGTGTCAGCTCCACCACAACCACACCATCATCTCAAACGATCTCCTAGCTTCACGTCATCCAGTCAGATGGGTAAGTCAAACAAATTCTACTTTTATAAACATATAGTATCCATGAAACAATCCCCTTCTTTTACATAAGACGTTTTGATATAAGCAAATAGATTCACTGAACGACCAAACTGTCAGGCATTTAATATATAAAAGAAAGTCATGTTAATTACACTATTTGTAAGTCCAGAACGGCTAAATTGACTTGGATGAAAATTGGTGTGGAGGAGAACCAGGAGAGTCCGTCTCCTGGTTCTTATCTACCTCCACACCAACTGGGGTACTTTTTTTGCTCTCTACCGAAAATCACGAACGGGAAATAACGGGATTGAGCTCATGAAGAAGAAGAGATAAATGTTTTAAATTAAGATTTGTTTAACGAAAGAAATATAAAATAACAAATAATAAAGTTCTTCTTTCAACAGCAGTCGGCGCGCCCCCGGCAAAGAAATCTCGTGTATCAGGACTGACGGGGGCTACGGTCCGCGACGTCTCGTACGCGGAAGCCTCGAAGCTGGCCACGGTGCATGAGTTCAATTTTTTCGACAGGGCCCGCAAGGCTTTGAGGTCGCAACATGTCTATGATAACTTTTTGAGGTGAGATACTTTGATTTAAAAAAAATCATTTAGAACTATTAAAGGTTGCTTAAGATAATAATTTGCTTGAAAAAACATAACATTCCCCTATGATCATACCTATACAATGTTACATCCATTCACCAGTTATGATACGCGTCCTATGTAATAAAGGATTATATATTGCCAATATACGCAAAAGCCACCACTAAACTGTCATATTAGACTCCTTAATATTGATACAATTCATGCAATTTGCAATCTTTATTGATAAAAATTTTAACAGAAAAGGTCAATGAACTCGTCTCATGACACAGATAAAATTTTGTAATGTTTACACTCATTAAATATTTTAAATTCTGCAACCATGTTGTATTTATCGTATTTACAAAGTTAACTTTGAACTTGTGAGACAATGATGACAAACCGTGCGATGTGCAAACTACAGAATGTTGGTGGTGATACACGCATGCTGCCTTCCTACTGAAATGTCTCACTTAACATCTATTTGTCGTTAAATTTGGCTACTTTTTTTTTGAGGGGGGAAAATCCTCCAATGACTTCTCCCGCCCGGGTGAGGCGAGAGGGAGTGTCAGACTCTTACTGACTAAAAACCACCACGTTCCTACTCCTGCACTTCGAGCCGGAGCCCCGGCAAGCCGTTAAGTCTTCCGCGGCTAGTAAATTTGGCTACTAAACATCACGATTTTTATTCCTTGAAGGAGTAGACACAAAGCAAGTGTAATAAATATCTTTAGCTATGACATAATATGTAGCAAAAGGTACTTGTCATGCCTCTAGAGTAATTTGAAGGTTTTTAGTGCTACTGATATTAAATAAATCCAATAAATTAACAGATAGTAGATTGGCATATGGTTATTGTATTATTGAAAAGATAGAATTTGAAATATTTGATAATGTATAGAATTTATGTAATTAGTAGCCAAATCGACCGACATAATATAAAGGTTTAATATTAATAATTTTATTTACAATTTCTCACCACGGTTCCACCTTCTAATGCCATATTATGTTCGACAGATGTCTATTACTATTTACCAACGAGATAATATCATCGTCGGAGCTGCTGTCAATGACGGCCCCGTTCCTATGCCGTCACCCTGAGCTCCAGAAGTGGTTGCAGGATTTCCTCGGACCACCATCACCCCCACATACTCCCACCAATACTTTGCATACCGGTAAGTTGGAAACATATTTTGGTTTTTGTGTGAAATTACTCTTGTTTCGTAGGAATTAAAATGTAGGTACGGATTTGTTATAAATCTGATAGATAGACTACCGTTTTATAAATAGATGTAATTATGTTTTGGAACGATTCTGGGTTTGATTCTCGTGTCTGATAGAATCATTAGTCTTTTCAGTTTTTCAAAATGTATACTTTCGTATGTATGTTACATACGAAACTTTAATATTTAAACTGCATTCACCGTTGGTTTACGTTGGTTATAATCCTTACTAATATTATATATTGGAAAGTGAGTTTGTTTGTTTGTTCCGCTTTCACGCCGTCTACTTAACCGATTGCTTTGAATTTTTGCAGACATAAAGTTAGAAGTCTGGATTAAATAATAGGGTACTTTTTATCCCGGAAAAATTGATATTCCCGAGGGAAAACAAAAGTATTGGCATAGATGGCGCTGTGTGTATTGGTATATGTCACATAGGCTACTTTTTATCCTTTTGTGACGCGAGCAAAGCCGCGGGTAAAAGCTAGTCTGAAATAAAAAAAGGATAGGTAATGCATATGCATTACTACACACTTTGGTTCAGTCTATGATTAGTTATAATTTGAAATAAAAAAAAGTGGGCAATACATAAAATGCATTAATACACTCTTTGGTATTTCAGTCTATAAACAGAAAAAAACAGCTTGTTATTCAGATATATTTTAATAGACAATACTACCAACAGAAATGACCAAAATACAAATGAATGAACGTTTCAATACCCATCAAGTAATGCCCCGTCCGTATTGTAGGCGCCAGCTACACCAGCGCGCCATTCGGCGGAGCGAGCAACGTAGTGTTCGAGCGCGAGCGGCCCGCGGCCGCCGACGCCAAGCTGCGCTACGAGCCCATCGGCCCGCTCGGCGCCCAGCTGCGGCACGACCGCCCGCAGGGGGACGCCGCCATGGACATCGGTAACTATACTTACTTTATTCACAAAAATAACAATATCGTGCCTGTTTGAAGGTGATTGAAGCTATAAGATGAAAAGTCAAAGTCATTTATTTCAATTTAACCAGGAAGGCACTTTTGAACGTCAGCAATAGAAATTTAAAAGTGAAGCTATTTGCTCATTCGAAGGTGTAGATTCCTATGGAGAAGAACGAGCAAGAAACTCGATAGGTTACTCTTTTCCAATCAGGTTGACAATACAATTCTCCAGTTACAGTTTTATTGGTTTGATTGTGCGAGAACAATGTAGCACTCAAGTAGATCTACAAGATAGATGAAATTAGGATGATTGGCCTAGAAATCTAGATGAATGAGATGAAAGATTTAGAGTTCTTAAGAATAGAAGTAGGTGGTGCTCTGTAGTGTTTGTCTACTTTAAGATGCAACCTAAAAACTAAGATTATGATGATGATGTTCTTAATGTATGAACAGATGAAAGAAAGAATAAAGCTGTCTGTCATGAGATATAAATTATTGAGCCTCTTAACTAACTCTTGACAATATTCCAACTAGAATATGAGAGGATATGAATTTCTTCAAGAGACAGATTCTACTATACCTCTCTTTTTCTCTTTAAAAGACTAAAAGCATATGTGCTTGTGTACTGATGTGCTGTAGGCACATATACATTGAATACAATTCCTCAACATTTATACTAAACAAAATCACTATCTTCCAGATTTATCGACGTGCAAGCGCCTGGGCACGTCGTACTGCGCGCTGCCCCGCGAGGCGGCGGCGCGGCGCTGCTCGGGCCGGACGGCGCTGTGCCGCGAGGTGCTCAACGACACCTGGGTGTCCTTCCCCACCTGGAGCGAGGACTCCACCTTTGTCACCAGCCGAAAGACTCAGTACGAGGAATATATCTATCGCTGCGAGGATGAGAGGTTTGAGGTTCGTATCTTATTATTATTTTTTATGGAATAAGCCGGTAAACGAGCAGACCATTGACACCTGAAACACCAGATGCGTTACAAGTGCGTTACCGGCCTTGGGATTAGGAATTTGAGGCTAAAGGAGATTGGGGAAGGGGAGTAATTGGGCTTCCGGTAACCTCACTCACACTACGAAACAACGTTGTGGTAGTGTCACTATGGTGTTCTGCTTGTTGGTGCGAACACTCCGGTCGAGTCGGCTCATTGGTGCCGGGGCATGGCTCTTACACACTTAAAATGTGAGATGTAAATATAGTCTGCTGTGTAAATCGAAATGTTTTTGGGATGGTGTCAATTTGTCTCAAAAACATTTGGACAATTTGCATAGTGAACCGAATGTATCTAATAATTGCCTCTCTCATTCCAGCTGGACGTCGTAATAGAAACCAACGCGTCAACGATCCGTGTACTGGAAGGAGTACAAAAGAAGCTCGCGCGCATGACGCAGGACGACGCCAACAAGTACCGCCTGGACGACTGTCTCGGCGGACACTCGCCCACCATACACCAGAGGGCGCTGCGCCGGATTTACGGTGATAAGGTGGTACGATCGAGTCGGACTACTAGGCATGCTGTGCGAACTAGAAATGCAGGCTTTTATGCGTAGCGTAGCGTGTAATAAGCCTGTACTTAGGCGCTGGGTTGGGCAGCGTCAGTATTTTACGCCCATTTCAAAAGTAGATTGAATTATCTTAACTCGTCGAGTACCGTCATTATAGACAATTATAGAACAATAGGTTGCGGTCACCGGTGACCGCTTGGTGTTTGACAGTTTAAAATCGCGGCTTAATCACGTGATTATACTGAGAAAAGCTCTACTAGTTTCGAACCACTGAGGGACTCTTCCTCGTGAGCAGCGTGCGCGGTCGCGGCGATGTCACGCAGCCTGTTCGTTAATTTAGTATGTCCCACGATAGTTATTATAGAAAAATTCGAGTTTCAACAAAATATTCACTCGATATAAATCCCCAAAATTTGTTCATACGAAAGTAGTCTGTAACCATCGGAAATGAGGTCTATAATGAATTTAGTGGAGAGTGGTCCCGGTGACCACTCTCCACTAAATTCATTATAGACGCTCGGGGATTGATCAGATACAGATACAAGAATTTATCTAAATTAGCAATCTATATAAAAGAAAGTTGTGGTAGTTCACTATTTATTACTTAAGAACGGCTTAATCGATTTGGATGTATATTAGTAGTGAAGTAGCTTAGAACCGGGAGATTGACATTAAGATATTTGACTTTATATCCCATACTTTTTAACGAAAATCACAAACTGGGAAGGGAATAAAACGGGGTTGTGCGTACTAAGTCGTATAGAAAGGTTACATACAAACCTGTCAAAGCATTTATTTCAATAAAACCACAATTTGATACATTTGAAAAAATAAATAATAAGTCAGTATGTCCGTCAATGATTCTAGGTACTCATTCCAAAATGTAGATTCGAATGGAGAAGAACGAACAAGAAACTCTATTTTAAGAAACTCCTGCTTTCCAAACAGCAAATATTAGGATTAATTTGCCCAACCACAGCTTAATAAATGCTGTAGTATTGCTATTATTATATCGTATATTTTTTTATTTATACACAGCATTGCATGCCTTTGTCTCTGCTCTTTTATATCTAGTTTGTAGTTAGTTTTTAAGTTTGGTGATGGTTTATTTATTAGTTTTTGTCGATGCACTATGCACCATTGTGCTACGAATTACGCCTGAATACTGCAGCTATAGCCAAATGCTATTTAGCACTTGTCTACATTTAGAATAGAAAGCCAAATTATATGGAATTGACGTAAATTTTGACACTTATCAGTGTCATCCCCATACATTTTGATTTCTACTCTCTCTGTAGACAAGCGCTAAAGTGGCGTTTGGTTAAAGGCACTGAAATGCTGACTCAATTTTTATTGATATATTGTACATCTCTCTATCATTTTATGAAGAGTTTGTATTACAACTATTTTTTGGATAAATGATAAAACTAAGCTTGACTACACGGTAGACGGCTGGACAACCGGCTGCCGCGCAACGTGTAGCGGGTTCGATTCCCGCACGAAGCAAATCTTTGTAAGATCCACAATTGGAAGGAACTAACATCTAAGATACAGGCTCGGCCTAGTTTAAGATGTTAATATTCATAAACTGTCTGTTAAATGTTTTTGTTACAACAAACACTTTATTATTATTTATTAGTTTGTAGTGCTACTTTATAATTAGTCCCGGGTGCGCGAAACAACTATTTCTGTGAATCACCTGTTATACTATAATGGTATAAATATTTGCTTAAAACCTTTATGGACGTAGTGGAGTTAGTGGTCACTTCACTGGTCGTTTAGTGGAGCTGAATTTTAGCTTATCGTCGCCCGAATACTAAAAGGCTACTTCAATTTTAAATTGTAATTATATGTCGTACCAAATTATTTTCATTTTACAAAGAATTTGTATGGACAGATATAGTTCTATTTCTTTCTTTGCGTGCGTTAAAATTGAGTAGCCGTTATTATTCGGGCGTATGTAGATGGAAACGTAAATCGAATTAGTTGTAACACGAAGCACCAGTTGCACAGCTTTCTGATATATTTAAGTAGCGAGCAGCTAAGGAATGGAAATCCTTGCCGGAATCTGTGTTTCCTAACAAATATAATTTGGGTGTCTTCAAGGCCCAAGTGAACAGGTTGCTCATACCTATGGAGCACGCCTACCTAGGCGTGCTCCATCGTCGGCCACATCATCGCTTACTACCAGGCGAGATTAAGTAATACTATAATAATGTTAAAGTCAAAATCATTTATTTATTTTTATTCTAACAAACTTTTTAGGGGCTTTTATCACAGATATGTCAGCCCCATCATACCCTTTACATTACTCGACTATTATATTTTCCTTAGGTACTCTAGAGAATCACTTGATTAATTGTTATTCGTGGAGGACCAAAATCAAATAGTACAACTTTTTCATAATCGCTGAAGATGGTACAGATCAAATGGATTGTACGATGCCTACATCAAATTTATTTATTTTAAAATCATTCATGAATATCTCAGGTTCTACTCCGTTCCTAGCACACTACATCAGCAAATGTTGGCCATCTTCGATTTGACCACAAAGTGTACAGTTAGGAAAATCGGTCTTTTTCAGAAGAAATGCAAACTTCGCCGATCATTTATTTTTAATTACACAATTACAGGAAGTCGCTTTTAAACGTCAAACAAAAAGAAATTGGGTTGATGATAGGGTATGAACATTAAAAATATAATTAGCCCCGTAAGTTAGGTAATGAAAAAATATTAGACACCTATTTTCTATTTATTTGTATAAGAAAAAAGAAAACAATATATGTACTTAGATAAAACGAATCAAAGTTTAAGAGTGGGGGCTAAAACTTCATTTCTACGTATAAAACATAGAAGTGACGTCACGCGACATTTCAAATCAATATATCGTCGAAAGTATTCGTTTCTGTAAGAAAATAAAAAATACGTGTCTAATGATTTAAAATAACTCTACTCTACTCTACCAGACGGACATTACAATAAAAATTAGGCATCTACCCTATTAGAAAGATCTAAAAGTACAATAATATATTTATTATCTAGAAAGTGTTGCAACTGTGTGCTTAATGAATAAATAAATATAGTGGGTCTTTTTTTTTTTAAGGGGGGAAAATCATCGAATGACTGCTCCCGCCTGGGTGAGGCGGAAGGGAGTGTCAGACTCTTACTGACTAAAAACCACCCCGTTCCTTCTCCTACACGTCGAGCCGGAGCCCCGGTTACCCGTTAGGTTCTCCGCGACAAATATAGTGGGTCTATAATTCAATGTAATTAATGTTTATTTCGTTTACAGGCTGTGGACATTATAGCCGGTTTGAAGAAGAACCCCACAGTCGCCGTGCCAGTCGTTCTACGCCGGCTGAAGGCTAAAGAAGATGAATGGCGGGAGGCGCAGAAGGTAAATTGAAATAACATTGCAACTCCTGTGTGCTGCAGAGATAGGTTGAACTGTACTTGTTGTCAATTATCTTTTAAATCTCATAATGTGATTTATTTGTAAGCATAATATAAATTGGCATGTTAGGGGTCATCCATGAAAGACGTTGACGAATTTCATGATTTTTTGCCCCTATCTCCCGTCCTTTTCACATTTGTGAGCGACTCGATTCCCACTAGTGTGACGTCACATTTTTCAAAATATAGACATTATTGAATGAAAAAAATATTGTTTATGATATAATTAACAAAAATAAATAGTATATTTATCTTATATATGTTTTTGAGGGTTTCGTAAATAATTAGGTTAAAAAAGATTGCGTTAAAAGTCCTATTTTAATAGTTTTTTTGAAATTTGAGGTGTCAATTTTCAGGGTCAGACTGGTAGAAAAATGCGGCATTAAATCCACCCATGTGCTTGTTTGTGTGCATAAAGATTTAAATAAAATAGAAATAATTTGACAGAATATAGCTTTGATCTTTTTGAACACTTATAATCCAACTCACTTAAGATATTTCAATAACTAAACGTCTCCCTTCTTTCACAGGGCTTCAACAAGCAATGGCGCGAACAAAATGAGAAATACTACTTAAAATCACTTGACCATCAAGGAATTAACTTCAAGCAGAATGATCTGAAAGCAATGCGGTCGAAGTCTCTTTTTAACGAAGTCGAGTCTGCGTTCGCGGCGCGGAGGCCTGGCCCTCATGTTGTGCTTGATTACAACATGCAAAGTCGGCAGGAAGGTAAGCAAATCACATTCTTTAATAAACGTTGCCCTACTCTACGATTTTCGCCTGTGTCGTGGGTACGTTTACAAACATACAAGTTCACATACAGATGACACCCAGACCCGGAACAACAATTTGTGGAGCACAAAGACTTGTTCCTTGAATCGAATCTGCGACACGTTACACAGCAGCCAGTTTCCCCCAGCTACCGCACCAACCGTGCCGTCTTAGAATTAAGTTTGAACATTTAGTAGGTGAGCCATGCTTCGGCACGAATAGGTCGGTTCGCCCGGAGTGTTACCACGGCTTTACAGAATACCGACGTGAAAAATGCTTGTGTTTATGTTTGGTTATCGGAGGCTCCATCCTCTATCCCTGATCCTCAAGAAGCCGGTAAAGCGTTTGTAACTCCTCTAGTGTTCCGGGTGTCCATGGGTGTCGATTGCTTACCATCAGGTGATCTGTCTGCTCGTACCAGCTTATACCATAAGAAAGGACGTTACATAAAAACCTGTGTTCCAAAGTCAAAGCATTAATTTCAATGAATCCTTAATTTAGGCATTTTTAAAACGTCAAAATTTTATTTGTCCGTCAGTCTGTCAGGGAAGCTAGGCGCTCGTTCCAAAGTGTAGTTTCATACAAATATCCACATAAACTAGCAATGGGTACTATCCAAAATAACACCATAACACTTTCCTTGCCCCGAGAATCGAACGTTAACACCTACACAAAACAGTTTGCCCATTCACGACTATAAATAAACTAGATCGGCTCTTTATATAAAGTTTATAACTGTTGCGTCATTCGGCCTTCAATGGAAGGTCACGCGCATATTATGTATACAAACAAATTGCGCGCCAATCTGTCTTAGTTTTTCCTTATTTATTATGCCTCGTTGGCCGAGTATTCGCAAGTGCGACTGCCGGGCAAGGGGTCTCGGGTTCGATTCCCGGGTCGGGCAAAGTATTACTGGGTTTTTTAAAAATTCTCAGTAATAGCACGGAGTCTGGAAATGTGCCCGGTATATGGCAATAGGCTCACCCCCTATTACATGGGACTCATAACAACTAGTGAAAAGTGGGTGTTACATTGTACTGTGGTAGAATGTGCACCTCTGCCTACCCCTTCGGGGATAAAAGGCGTGATGTTATGTATGTTATGTCATATAATAATTATAT
This sequence comes from Spodoptera picta, assembly GCA_038387885.1. Lineage (NCBI taxonomy): Eukaryota > Metazoa > Arthropoda > Insecta > Lepidoptera > Noctuidae > Spodoptera > Spodoptera picta. The sequence continues at coordinate 1,320,351 of JAZHFQ010000437.1, read as the reverse complement.
TTGGATTGTCTATGATGGGAAAGGGATAAATTGCGGTTTATTTATTGAACTACATATTGTTATTAGTCATCAGGTCTCAATACTAGTGTTGAAATGTTTGTAAACAATACTAAATGTGTTTTCGTAAATTATTTAAAGTAAAGACTAAAAACTTAAGACTAAAGACTAAAAAAAAATCACTACAATAACTATATGCTATCGTGAGACATAAATTTTTTTTTCAAACAAGTCAAATAAAATCATTTATCTAATTTTATTTATTTTAATGATCAATTTAACCTCCCGAGCAATGTGTATTCATATTTTTTATGCGATTATCCGGTAAATGAGCAGACGGATCACCTGATGGTGAGCAAAAGGCGTCGCCCATATACACCTGGAACTCCAGAGGCGTTACAAGTGCGTTACCGGCCTTTTGGGGATTAGGAATTCGAGGATTATTGATGATTCTGGGATTGGAGAGATCACACGACGAAACATACGCTAGCGTAATTTCACGTCGGTTTTCTGAGACCGTGGTGTAAAAGATAATGAATAAACTATAATAGCGAATAGGAAATCCAGTGATTTTGAAATTAGCTCATTATATCGTGATGTAAAGCTTCCTTTTTCACTTCTAATGCGTAGCAATTAAAATCAATTATTTCCTTCAAATATACTAGTTATAGAAGGAATTGGAAGTTAATGTTTGTGCTATTTTGATAGTTTCACTCACCGCTATGTTTGTTAGAATCGATTTTATAGACATAGGATAAAAATATTATCGTTCTGTATGTACATAGTCCTCTACTACAGACCTCGCATCTAAATCCTGGCGTGAAGGCATAGTGGCAGTATTTTACACTGTACAATAGAATAATAGTTAAAAAAATTGCCTCGTTGATCGGGTGGTCGCAAGTGCGTCTGCTGAGCAAGGATTCGATTCACGGGACGGACAAAGAAATACTGGGGTTTTTACAAATTCTCAGCAGTAGCACGGAGTCTGGGATTGTGCCCGGTATATGGAAATAGGCTCACTCCCTATTACATAGTGAAAGGTGGGTGTTACATTGTACAGTGGCATTAAGTGCCGCAATGTGCATCTCTGCCTACCTTGATGATAAAAGGCGTGATATTATGACATGTACTAGTTAAATATTTTTGAACTGATGAACTCAGTTGTTCTTTTAATGCTAATTTTAAAGATATTTTCCTTATAACTTTCCTGTCACTTTAGCTTCTGTATTTGTATATTAACATGATATTTTCCTTGTCAACAGCAATAAAAATCCTTCGCGATACAGCGGAGCTGCTAATCCACCACGCTCGACGTCAGACCGCCATTCAAAAGACAGAGAAGCGTCGCATCAAACAACTGCTCAGACACTTTCTGCCTGATCTTTTCGCTCATCCACGACAACCCTTGTCTGACGATGAGAGGGATGAAGGTATGATCAATAATACTGTATTTAAATCTATATGTAAACCAAGATTAATGTGAAATGATTTTATCACCTTGAACGCCATAGGGGACAAGGTATGGGCCACGATAGCGGAGGATATACCCTCAACAGTTTTCTGTCGGCAGTCAAAGGCTTAAACACACTAAAATACGGCTCATCGATCTCAGTGTCATTTAGTGAAATATTTTTTGTGTGAAATAATTAGTGAAGTATTTTAAGACGTTGCCCCATACTAGGGTATTCTCCTGTGTCGTGGGTGCGTTTACAAACATAGAAGTTCACATACACATGACACCCAGACCTGGAATAATGATTTGTGGATCACGCAAAGAGTTGCTTCGTGCGGGAATCGAACCGGCTACACGTTACACAACAGCTAGTTGTCCAGTCACCGCGCCAACCGTGTAGTGATGAAGAAAGCCCATGTGTTTTTTTACAAACATTTTATATTGATCTTGGTTTACGCTAAAGTATTCGTTTGTTTTTTTGCGTGATACAAAGAGATAATGTAAAATTTGACAAAGTTGTAAGTAATAAATGCATAAAATAAACTTATATTTGAGACAATGATGACAAACCGTGCGATGTGCAAACTACAGAATGTCGGTGGTGATACACGCATGCTGCCTTCCTACTGAAATGTCTCCCTTATCGATACTTAAACAATAAACATCACGCTTATTCATTTCCAATGGTATAGATAGATAGAAAGTCAGTATAGTCTGAACTAAATTTAACTCATTGCAAGATCTTATTCCTGAAATGTAAGCATAAGATTGTAGATAAGATTTGTCTTATAATGAGAAGTACGATAAAACGGGGCAAATAAAATAGGAGTGGTGAATAACTACAGAAGAGGGGTGAATAAATGTTGGGAAAATATTCTAACGTTTATTCACCTCATTCCTGTATTCCTCCTTGAACTTTATTCACCCAGTTTTACTGGGTTCCAAAGAAATACAACTTATGAACCACTTATAATATCTAACTCCTCCGAACTACCTTAACAATACTTCTAAACTTAACAAAAGATGAGAAAGCGTGATGTTACAATACTATCGTAGCAATATACACTCAACTATAATTAATTTACTTTTCTAAATATGTAATAACAATGTCTATCTTGTTCTACAGAAGAAAAAGACGAGGCTGGTAGTCCAGGAAGTCCAACCACGGAGAATCCGGAAGACAAGAATACTGATGATGTTAAACAGGAGAAACAAGAGGTAAGCTGTTCTTTTATTTATTTATAATTCATGGAGGACTTACAGCTTATAAAAATGGATAAAAATAACAATAGGCGTAGGTAACAACAAGTCCTCACGTTTAGGATTTGGAATAAATTAATTAATATGGTGTGAATACTATACAAGATTAAAAATACATACATTCTGCGAAAATGAAAAAGTTAAATATTGAAACAGACCGTACAGACAATATGATTATAAACAGACCAAGAGAAACAATAAAAAAAGAACTAAATACCTATTGCTGCTTAAAAAATTTGAGGCTTAAGCACCTTTTTGCCGAGTTCACACTAGTTGTAAACGGATCGAAGTCATATTCCTTAAAACATTTTTTATTTTAAACTTTTAGCGCCACCTTCGGCTATAGACGACAAAATTTATTTAATGTTCTGTAGAATTTTATAGGATTAAATAAGTATGTTTAGATGGGCCGTTAAATTTAGTTTGTATTAAAAATATTCAATACTATAGGCCCGCCCCAGCTTTGCCTGAGTACTATTTCCCGATATTCTGGATAAATGTATGATTGTATATAATTTTTCTATTATAACAAACACGTCATAAATATTATTGTACAATCCGGTGCAGTCATTCGACAGTTACGGGCGTACATGTATACATTTTGGTGATCTATTTTTATTCACCCGTCGTGTATTTTCTATTGTGCCTTATATACCGACGGTCAGAGGTTAAAATAGATTCTGTAAATTTATTTTCCTGTCACCAAAATTGGTTTGTAAATAGTTATGTAGGCTTTTCTAATGCTAATGACAAAATCTACAACTGTAACCTGTGACTGGCAAAAGGCAGAAAAATAAACTGAAGTACAACTATTGAACTTGATATTAGTTTGTGATATGTCATTAAAATTAATAATTTGTATGTCTCTTTGTCCACAGTCATCAGAATCTGACAACGCTTCAGACAAGAGCGGTAAAAACAATAAGAATAAAGAAAACAAACCCAAGAACAATAATAATACGGATAGCAAAGGTAATTTATTTGGACTTGTCACTGGTTTATAAAACTTAAATTAAATTCGTAGATACTAACATGTTACCTGTTCCATATGTGTACTGATTACACTCTAGACATTCAGGAACTGTGTCTATCATATATCTAGTACTAATTTAGTTTCATAATTTTCTGAGACAATGATGACAAACCGTGCGATGTGCAAACTACAGAATGTTGGTGGTGATACACGCATGCTGCCTTCCTACTGAAATGTCTCACTTAACAACATCATTCATAAAAACAACTTTAGTATTAGTTTGTTAACGTGTAAATTAATATTATGTATTTGTATTACAGAAAGCTCAATTGGATCAGCAAATAGCGTGAAGCGCACTAGTAGTAATGAGGAAATGTCAATGAAGACTGATATTAAGTCGGATCTGCAAGATGTCGAGGAAGACTATAGAGATCATCCGCCTAATGTAAGTATTGTTGTATTGTAAATATTTCGTATTTGATAAATTGATATTATTGAAACCATAAGGAAATATTAGAACATTAAATTATACCTATTTTGGTGCAACTACGAGATATTTGTAATAGTATCTTGAGTTGTGTATAAACATTTATTTCTTTTTGAATACTTGTTTGTGATGTTTTTTATTAACATTTTCTTGTATTTGTTGTACAGGAGGCTCGGTTTGTGTGCACGTCGTCCTGGTACCTATTCCTGCGCGTGCACGGCGCGCTGTGCCAGCGCCTGGGCGCGGCCCGGCGCGCCGCCGCCGCCCTGCAGCGCGCGCGCAACGCCGAGCGGCCCGCGCGCCCGCCCGTCGCCCACGCGCTGCGACTGCGGCCCTCCAACCTGCCCGCCGCCGCCGCCGAGCCCGCGCACTACTACGCCGTGCTGCTGGACCTCGTGCGCGCCGTGCTCGACGGCAACATGGACGCGCCCGCCTACGAGGACGCCGCGCGGGAAATGTTCGGCATCAAGGCCTACCCCGCCTACACGCTCGACAAGCTCGTCAGCATCGCCGTGCGCCAGCTGCAGCACTGCGTGGCCGACCCCTGGTCCGTGCGCGCCGCCGACCTGGCGCGCGCCGGCATGCGCGGCCCGCACTGCTACGTGCGCCGCGCCGCCCGTCTGCTGCGCCACGACCACTCCGCCTTCCTCGTCAAGCTCTACGGCGGCGACTCCTGCCGCGTCACCTTCGAGCTGCTCGCGGCGCGCGCCCCGCCCGACGAGCCGGCCTGGCGGTACAGGCCGTCGGGCGCCCCGCCGCCTCCCAAGCCGGTGTTCCTGCGGCGCAACGCGCGCGCGCGGGCGCCCGGCTACACGCACAACGCGCACTCGCAGGCGGCGCCGGCGCAGCCCGCGGTGCACGCGCGCCGCAAGCCCCCGGACTGCGGCGCGCCGCGCCTGCTGGCCTTCCGTCCGCTGCAGCTGTACCGGCGCGGCTGCCTGGCCGCGGCGCGCGCCTCGCAGCCCCGCCAGGCCGCGCGGCGCCGCGACACGTTCCGCGCCTGGCTGCGCGACCGCGCGGCGCCCTAGCGCTCCGCCCCCCTCGCCGCCGACACGTTTTAGTGCCGCGACCACGGACTCTGCTATAGTGCGCCTAGTACGCCTGTCTTACTGTAAATATTCGACAGTCAGTGATAGTGTTACGACCTTGTTAACAGATCACATATTATTATATTTATAATAAAGTGTATGTGTTTCATTTACACACCTCACATGTTCAATGCGCAATAAACTCTGATTTATAGTCTTTGATGTGAAAGATAATTGATTCCTAGATATTTAAATACATTGTATATATAAAATATGTCGTTAAAACAATACAATGAATGTATACACTTCAAAATAACTCATACAATACATTCTTATAGGAATGACATAGTTCTTGACGAAAATATTTGTTTTTTAACACTTATATATGTCTGGTAGACACACTATAAATCTAGTCATTCATGATTGTTAAACTAAAATACATATGTAGATTTTTGACTTCAAACTGTTGTAATTACTACAGAACTCTGACTGACTGGTAGAGTAATGTTAATTATGACTGCCGAGCATAAAATATCTGTTTTAATCCATATTTTGGATTATAATGTAATTGTTCACGATTGTCAACAATATCTCTTAGGTATTGTGTAACTGGTATTTGGTAATAGGCCTACTGCAACGCGATTGTTAACAACTTCAAAGATCTCTCGGACATAATTTTGTCAATGATTCGTGGCCGTCTTATTACTTTGCTCTGCTCCTTTAAAACGAAAAGCGTGATTTTATGTATATAATTTACCTCTGATGACGATTGCAGTGTATACAAAGTACTATCTGACTATATGGTGAACAAATCCATGTAATTATTGTATAAATTGTCTATAATACAGACGCTAGCATCTCAACCTATCCAGAAATGTTGAATTCCTCTTGCAAAATGTAAAATAATATATTTAAAATGAGACAATTAGGACTTCTCTCAATAATGTAAAATATAGGTAATATTTATTTTAAATGGGATAGTTTGATTTGCATGTCTGAACACAAATTTCTTCAATCTCATTGTTATAGTGAAAAATACTCGAATTCGTTATTTGTATTTATTGTAGAGAAAAATGAAAAATTGAACTTGCAGCGTAATCACTGTACTGTCTAATATGTATGTAAATATGAAAAAAGAAAAGTAAGACAGAATTTTTAATTTTTTAATAAAAGTATTACATACAAATATTTGCTTTGTTTTTCTCATTTATTCTCTATTAGCTTACTGTAATAATGTATTATTGAGTTTTTAAAAACAATGTCCGTAGTAGCATGAAGTCTGGGAATGTGCCCTGTATATGACAATAGGCTCACCCCCTATTACATGAAACTCATAACATAAGTAACGAAAAGTGGGTGTTACATTGTATAGTGGCATTAGGTGCCGTAATGTGCACCTCTGCCTACCCCTTCGGGGATAAAGGGCGTGATGTTATGTTCTCTACTAGCTTCTCATAGTCAGTTTATTTCAATTTTAATCTTTAAATTAGGCACTTTTTAAACGTCCAAACATTGAATCGTCCCTCCGACCGTCACCTAGGGGTTACGCCCGCGTTTCCGTGGAGAAAAAAGTAGCCTGTGTTATTCTAGTCTAGACCATAAACTACCCCTGTTCCAGATTTCATATTGATCCCTTCGACCTTTTTGACGTGAATGAGTACCTAACATAAACATACAAACTTTCGTATTTATAATATTAGTAGGATCTTACTAAGGCTCTCCCTTATTACGTGGAACTCTTTAACTGGTGAAAAGTGAATGGGACATTGGATTTGTGCACCTCTGTCTACCCCTTGAACGATTAAAAGGCGTGAGATCATGATCACTTAGTTTTTCGTCACGCTACTTAGGCACAGCATAAAACTGTCAGTTTTTGTTGCTCATTAATTAAAACAATCGTGGTTTTACTGTTAATTTATATACTTAATTATATGGGCATCACAAACGCATTTAGTGGAAATTTTCAATTTAATAATTCAAATACATAATTCGTTTACAAAGTCACGCGTAAAAAACGGTAGGTACGTTTAATCTCTTGTCTGTCGATATATGAGACATAAAAAACTGCGTTTAAAAAAACCGACTTCAAAAACGAATGACTAACGAAAAGTAAAAACTAAAAAGGAAAAAAATAACTATTATTGGTCATACGTACTTATAGCTTACACACCCACTGATAGGTTAGAAGTCGGTGCCACAAGTTTTAAACAAAATTATTCATTAAAACCTTACTAAGTACCTAACATTATTAAGCTGTTTACAATTTTATTAGGTACGCATTATACCAACTCACCGCACCGCAAACATGAACATGCCAAATCTCGCTGATATGGCATGTTCATGTTTGAACAGTGTCCATTAACTATTTTGTTGTGGGTTTGTGTCACCGGCTCCTCCTTTTTTTGAAGTCGGTTAAAAAATGCATTGTCTCGCGTAGATTTTATTTTTATGGCATAAGCCGGAAAACGAGCACACTGATCACCTGATGATAAGCAATCGGCGTCGCCCATGGACACCTGGAACACCAGAGGCGTTACAAGTGCGTTACCGGCCTTTTGGGGATTAGGAGTTTGAGGATCGTTGGGGATTCAGGAATTGGTGAGATTGGGGAAGGGGAGGGTAATTGGATTTAGAGATCTACGCCAAAGAGTATAATAAGTATAGGGATTTTTTTTAAGGTGGGAAAATCATCGAATGGCTGCTCACGCCTGGGTGAGGCCGGGAGTGTCAGACTCTTACTGACTAAAAACCACCCCGTTCCTTCTCCTGCACGTCGAGCCGGAGCCCCGGTTAGGTTCTCCGCGACAAAAAGTATAGGGATACGCTCGTACCAGAGGTTAAAAAAAACTGACTTCAACGTCCTCCTTGAGGTTGGTTCATTCATATTATAAAACCTTCCCCAGACGCCTATCGGCGTTTTTTATTTCATATTCAGGTGCGGAGTACGGGGTCTTTTTTACAATTGTATATTTCTTGGCAAAAACCAGTTATATTATCCACTAGCTTCTGCCAGCGGCTTCCCCCGCGACCCCAGGGGTAAAATGCCTATGTATTACTTCAGACCATAATCTATCTCTGTTCCGAATTTCATTCCGGACCTTTCAGTCGTTTTAATATGAGTAAAAAACATACAAACAAACACATAAACTCACATATTTTCATATTTATAATATCGAGTCAAGCTAATTTCAACCATAAGCCCTACAGTTGTCGCGGAGAACCTAACGGGTAACCGGGGCTCCGGCTCGACGTGCAGGAGAAGGAACGGGGTGGTCCCCCCTTAAAAAAAAAGGGAGATATTTTTATATGGCGTAATGCATACAAAGTGTGAAAGAGGAACTGGAAACTATCGTTCTTTTTTCTTCTCCTCTTATAATATCTTCTGATTCACTTCGTTGCGGGAACCAAGACAGTTACTCATGTCCCTGGGACGTTGGACTTCAGTGTTCCAGTGTTTTCATGGTTGTATCTACTGTAGATCCTGGCTTACAGGAGTTGCAGCGGTTTTGGGAGGATGTCGCCACATCCTCTATCCTCCTCCTCTCGGCTTGTCCAGTTAAAAAATGCATACATAAGTTACATAAGTTACTTAGGACTGCCTCGTTGGCCGAGTCGTCGCAAGTATGACTGCCGGGTCGATTCCCGGGTCGGGCAAAGTAAAACTGGGTTTTAAAAATATTCTCAGTAGTAGCACAGAGTCTGGAATTGTGTCCAGTATATGGCAATAGGCTCACTCCCTATTACATAGTACTCATAATATAAAGTGGGTGTTACTTCTATGTGCACCTCTGTCTACCCCTTCGGGGATAAAAGGCGTGATGCAATGTTATGTATCTATATCCTTTTTCGGGACACAAGTACCCAATTGGATGTCCGGGATGATAAAGTGTAATCATACCAAGTTTCATCGTAATCCAACCATAAGTTTTTGCGTGATGAGTAAACATACAGACAAAAATTTTTAATCTTTATAAAATTCTCATAAATATTTTTGGGCTTTGTGTGTTTCTAGTAGGTAACACTTCCTACTATTTTTGTTTAATATTTTCTATGTACAGAATATACACTTCTACAGTTTTATTATATGTATAGATAATCGTGCTTGGTATATGGCAACGGATTCACCATCTATGAGGATCATAAGTAGAGTCTTATTATCCCTAAGGCAATGTCGTGGAGAACCTAACGGGTAACCGGGGCTCCGAATCGACGTGCAGGAGAAGGAACGGGGTGGTTTTTAGGCAGTCATTCGATGATTTTCCCCCCTTAAAAAAATCCCTAAGGCAATGTGTCTAATCTCTAATACAATCCAGCCTGAAACAGAAACAGAAAACAGAAAGTGCCATAAGCGAGCACCTTAGGAGCGCCCATAATTTTTTTAGCGCAGCCACCACACTGGATAATTTAGAACGCGCGTGTCGCGGCACCCCTCTGTAGTCATAGGTAACATAAATGATGACGAGAGTGGATATTCATTACATGAGCACCTCTGACTAAAGGTTGGATGTTATCACAAAATTACTTAGATGTAGCTATATCTTACCAATATAGGTATATTTCGTACAGAGTAGTAATATTTGAGCGGGTGCGTACTTAGTATAGCGCGTCAAACCAGTCGCCCTTGAACGCTTCAATATTTCGTCAGCCGCAGCTAGTTTTTCGTAATAAATGCTACGGAACGTACGAATCTACTCGTTTTTTCGCATAAAAAACTTGAATAAAACTCATAAAACATTCAAAGTAAATTTATTGAACGAACAACTATTTAATAAAATTTATGTTCTCGATTCACATTTGCAGCATTAGCAGACATTAAACTAAATATATATTCGATAATACCATTTTGATATAACATAAAAATATATTACTTTGCTTATAATAGGCCACAGAATCCTCATGTTGTTAAAAAAGTAAAAAATCACTGTTAAACGTATTTAGTTTATTGGCAAAAAAAGAAATGAACATTAATTTTTTTTTTCAATAGCAACTGTACATATATAGTGGAAAAAAGCCTCTTTAACAGTTAAGAGTTGCCATATGAAAAAAGAAAGCAAAAATAGCGCCAATATTCTGTTCCTTTTTGCCAAACGTCAAATTATTAACTAAGAATGTTGACAAAATGGCGGACAGTATCTTGAAACGACTGTGGCACCTGGTTCTTATAGACTTACACGCAGAAAATAAACACATTGACACGAAGGACATCTGTCATTTTCTAAGTCTGGTAACGTGGTCACCCATTACACACGCACACATAAAATAACCCATTGACAGCTTCAACCATTTATAAGTTACATTATATTACATTATGCCCGCCTTTTTATCATCGTCCTTGATTCTTGTAATACACTTTGTAAATGTAGATTGTCAAAATTCAAAATAAAGAATAAAATTCTTGATTAACATGATTTCTTATTACCATCTAGCTTTTCTTAAACCAGGCTTCTCACATCGCTAAAGGCTAAATTAAGCACAGTGCTACGCCCTACACATCGATTCAGTAAAGTACCAAAAACGGCATGAAACGAATGATTTTCCATAAGGCCCCTGTGATGAGGAGAAGTTCCATATAACTTTGTGTTATAATGTCGGTACTTTTAAAGTTATAGTATCTGTTTGAATGTTAACAGCTTGTACGTTTACCGTAGAGCGGTTATGTCTCATATGAGATTTGACAAGATCTGAATTGACGAGAGCAGCCATTAGGCTTAATTCGCCAGCTAAAACGGTGGCGCAAATCAGAGAAGCTAGTCTTGCTGAGTTTTCAGCTGGCCGAACCCCAGCTCCTTTCACCCCTAGTATCTCCAGACAAGCGCCTTGGCCTGTCAAAATCGTGCCCCCACCGACAGTACCCACTTCCAAAGACGGCATGGTGCAAGTCACGTAAAGATCTTCACCATTTTCCCCACAGCATTCCATATTTGTGGAGCAATTCGAGCTGGTCACATTCTGGGCCGGGTCTTGGCCTGTTGCTATGTAAATGGCGGTCACCATATTCGCTGCGTGCGCATTATTACCACCAATGGACCCGGCTAAAGCCGACCCCGAGAGATTCTTAATCTTATTGCACCGCGCCAGAGTCTTAGCGTCAGTTTTGAAGATAGTCCTCAAATTGTCACTTGTTATTGTAGTCTCACAGACCACTCGCTTCCCTCTACCTTTGACCCAGTTAATAGCGGCTGCTTTTTTATCAGAGCAATAGTTTCCTGATAAACTAATTACTTCCATGTCTGGGAAGTAGTTTTTGAGGAGTTTTAAGGCGTTTTCTGCGCCCTTTGAGACCATGTTCATGCCCATGGCATCTCCTGTGGTCGCTCTAAATCTTAAGTACAGCGTTGCCCCATCCACACCTATGTGGATCTCTTGCAGGCGAGCGAACCTTGATGTGGAGTCGAAGGCTTCTTTGATTAAGGCGTAGTTGTCCTTATTGTCTATCCATTGTCTGCACTCATGTGCTCTGACAACGTTTGGCAGTTTGATGGCGGGCGCTCTCGTCATACCTACGTCTTCTACCACACTCGTTACACCTCTCGGACCGATAGCTTTAGCTCCTCTATTCGTAGAAGCAACTAACGCTCCTTCTGTGGTCGCCATTGGGACCATGTAGGCCTTACCGTCAACGACCAATGGACCTGCGTATCCCACTGGTACTCCAACATAACCAATCACATTTTCACAACACGCATTCAGCACTTTAGAATAATCGTAATTTAAGTAAGGCAGTTGTTTTATAGCTAGCTCGGTTTGGAATCTAGTACCGACCACTCTCCTGCGCAATCTAACGCCGCGGAGTGGGTCACCCAACACCGCTTCCAATCGATGTAGAGGAATATGTGATTGTTCTACCAACATCACTACTTCCTCGTCGCTAAGAGAGATGCAGCCTCCTTCAGATCTGTATATTTCGAGGCATTCAGCCATTGGACGCTTCTTCGCGTTCAATTTAGCTGCAGAAGAGCTTGGAGAGAGAGTAGGCCACTCCTCTTCAGAAACTCCCTCTGTCTGAGTAGACACGTCAGAGTTAGAATCATCTCCAACTGAGAATTTCGGCTTAATTCTTGCTTGCTCTTGAATGACTTCTTTCACGGTCATGTCATTCATGTCAATGACCCAGCTTCGATGCTCCTCGAAGAACATAAATTTAATAATTAAGGCACATAGTAGTGTCGCTATGACTATGTAGTCGGCGGAGACTGAGAACCATTTCACGTAGGAATGTAGGAGGACGTTGTCGTTCGGGGTAGGGGTCAATGTGTCTGTGGGACCTTCTATGATCCCGTTATCGACACTCCAAGGCCATCTACTGGTCAGGTGTACACATAAGAGTCCAGCAGCCATTATCATCTTAACTCTTTGAACAACAGGGTTCGGTTTTAAATCAGCTTCCGAGAATGGATTGTCAGGTGATATTTCTTTTCGCCCTGAAGCGAAGTCCGCTACTAAAGACAAACAGGCGGGGTAGAATGTCACAAATACTAAATAGTCTACCAACAGAGCTAGGCAGGCAAATGTGCACATATGTTCTAATCTAGGGACGCCAGATAACGCCCCGACTCCTACTAATAAGACAGCGAGAAGTGTGTCTAACGTAGCCGTGGGTCCAAGCAAAGACAACGCTCTCCCAACCCTCTTTCCTTGGTCTTCTCCAGCAGACCAGCCAGCCTTCGCCATCCTCGCGCCCCTAGCCACATCAGCGACCAACAAAAATAGGAACGGTGCATCCTTTATACTCGCCAACTCACTCCAGAACAAACTGGCTAGGGCTGAGGTGAAGATGAAGCTGGCAAAAGTCGAAAACACCCCGGCGATGATGAGAAGATACTTCGAAGCTATTTTGTGGAGGTTGGAGATTTGGTAGTAGGCGTATAGGAGGGCTGCGCAGCGGACGAATGTCATTATAACTGCGTCGGCAGCTTGGTACTCGGCTTCGAGGCCTGGGCAGGCGCGGGCCCATCCTGCGCAGTGCTCTGATCTGTTCCCTGGGCCATTTCTCTCAACGCTGGCAGCGCAGGCCAGCAGGGCTAAGGTAGCCACGATCACCTCCCATTGGTGTCGCGCGCAGAACTCTCCGTGAGCTCCCCACACTTTCATTTCTACTGCTTAGCTGCTTTACAGCTGATATCTGGAATCAAAGAAAGGTGTTTCTTTAGTCATTGTTTGTAAAAAAACAGCATACATTCATTTGTTTTTTCATCTACTATTTAACAATCGTAGTAATAGTGGTTCCACGTGTTTTAATTATTAAAAACGTTAATTAAACATTTATGTACTCAATGGTTTTTAGAACATGTTTAAAATTAATAGTCGAGTCGTCTGGGAGGATTTTAAAAACATTCATTTTTTGTTATTAATAATACCGAAGGTCCTTCAAGAGTAATTCTTTATTTGCACTTTTATTAGAAAATGTCAAAGAGGTCAGCCGGCAATTAAAAAAAAAAAACTTTACAAACAATAAAATATGAGTCGATAAAAAATTTTGCTTAATTTTTGAACTTCAGCACTTCAAGGTCAAATTAAACGAGGTGTATTTAGACATTATTTTATGAAATGGCAACCTTGAATTTAACTGTTATTTTGAAATATATTATCGCCATTTGTTCTGTATATTTAACTAGCGACCCGCCCCGGCTTCGCACGGGTGGAATATGTGTATTGTACATATAAACCTTCCCTAAGAATCACGCTATCTATTAAAGGAAACCGCATCAAAATCCGTTGCGCAGTTTTAAAGATCTAAGCATATATAGGGACAGACAGACGGCGGATAGCGACTTTGTTTTATACTATGTAGTGATCACTACTACTTATTACTGTTGCCCAGCTTCTTTTCATTGCACCGTAATGTTTTATAGCTATTGCCTTCCTCGATAAAGGGATTATCCAACACAATAATATAACCTGTAGTTCTGGAGAATAGAGCGTCAAACAAACTATATGCTTTATATACCTATTAAAAATATAAATTTACAAATAATACATCCCTGCAATTATGGACGCGTGAATTATGTATGTCACGTAAATTGAGCAATTTACGTGATATAGAGGTACATAATTGACTATTGAAAAACCTAAAACAATTAAATGGCATTAACACAAACGTCGTGGTTGCCCGGAGGTTTAAGACGTCCGCTTCTCATGCATGTGAGGGCGGTTCGAAACCTATCAACGGCAAGTAGCAATATGATTTTTTCCGAGTTATATGTACTTTCTACCTCTAAGATTATTTAGACACCACTGACAAAGGTGAGGGAAAACATCGTGAGGAAATCTGAGCTTATTATTTCTAATTACAAGTTTGAAATCGCCAACCCGCATTGAGCAAGCGTGGTGATTAATACTTAAACGTTTTTCATGTAAGAAGAGGTTTTGCTCAGCAGTGGGCATTTATTTAGGCTGTTGATGTATAACTCAATTCATGAAAATTTTCGTTTAATAACAGTTTTGCTTTAAAGGTGCGATTTGTTTGCATTTGCAAAAAAAACAATCGCCTGACGTGATTTGTGGAGATAGTTGGAATGCTAAATAATGATAAATAACAATTTTACACGTACGAGAGCCATACTTCGGCATGCATGTGTCGGCTCGACCGGAGTGACACCACGGACTCATCACGCCTTTGAACACTGCTGTGGAAAGCAGAGAAGCAAAATATATAAAATAAGGATTTTTTAAGCTTAAGATGGTATGAAGGATCGTAGTCACATCGTAGTTAACAATTTCATTTCTGTATACCCCCAAAAAAGGGGGGTTGGAGATCGTAGTGTAAAAGGGTCGGGTTTATCAGAGAGCGCTGCTGTCCGGACTATGTGAAATGTGTAATCCCTTAGTCGGGTATACGACACCCGCGGGAAGAGTAGCGGTGGTGATAAATTTATTATGCCTTTGTCCCTACACGGCTTGTACAGAAGCCAGGATATAATCTGCTGAAATGCCCAAATATACTTTACTTAACTCTAGCATCGAATCTAAGATTCCTTGCATGGTAGTCGCCCTAACAAGCGCTACACCAAAATCGCAAAAAACCGTTACAATTCTCGCAAAAATCGATGTATTTAGACTAAATATACTTGGTGACCTATAAAAGAACCAGTTTCGGAGTTGTTCGCTCACAAACGGACAGACGACCGTGACAGCTTTCTACGAAAACGTCGCCATTTCATACTTATTTTAGATGAGAACGAAAGTGTAACATAATACGGTATTTTACAACTAATCAAATTCAATAATTTTATCAAAACGTCATAAACGATATTGTTCTATGAATTTTGTACCAAAAACTAACTTATGACGTCATAATGTTTTATTTTTAAGGGGGAAATTCATCGAATGACTTCTCCCGCCTACGTGAGGCGGGAGAGTGTCAGACTCTTACTGACTAAAAACCACCCCGTTCCTTCTCCTGCACATCGAGCCGGAGCCCTCCACGACACGTCATCATATTTTCTAGACTATGATGAGCCTGTTCTACA
The DNA here is from genome assembly GCA_038387885.1 of Spodoptera picta. Classification (NCBI taxonomy): domain Eukaryota; kingdom Metazoa; phylum Arthropoda; class Insecta; order Lepidoptera; family Noctuidae; genus Spodoptera; species Spodoptera picta. Next base: position 1,304,684 of record JAZHFQ010000437.1, on the reverse strand, counting down.
TAAGAGGGTATGCCATAATCTCCGCAGGCAGGCGGGTTGGAGACTGCAGTATAAACGGTTCAGGTTTATCAGAGAGCGCTGCTACACTGTCTCTGTCTAATGTGTAGTCGCTTAGTCGGGTATACGACACCCGCGGGGAAGAGTAGCAGTGGTGATAAACCGCAGTATAAAAGGTTCAGGTTTATCAGAGAGCGCTGCTGCACGGTCTCTGTCTAATGTGTAGTCCCTTAGTCGGGTATACGACACCCGCGAGAAGAGTAGGGTTGCTAACATATGTGACACAGCTACTCCAGATAGCAAAATTACTGTTTAATGAAGTCTGCTTAACCACTCGCAGAACAACAGGTGTTAAGCATTTGTATTGCGAATCACGTATCCGATATACGTACAGAATAAATTGAAAGATTTTTAACACAAACATACCTCTAATATGGTAGTCCGTAATATTTAATTAATATTCTGCACACGAATTACTGAACCTACAATAAAATCATACAGTCTGCTTACCGCAGTCTGGTTTTAGATGAGTGACGAGACGATACGATTCTTGAAGTGTGGGAGAAGCATGCTTCGGTACGAATGGGCCGGCTCGACCGCAGTGACACCACGGACCACGGCCGAGCAGAAAACCGACGTGAAACAACGCTTGCGTTGTGTTTCGTCGTGTGAGTGAGGTTACTGGTGGGTCAAATACCCCTCTCCCGTCTCCCCAATCCCCGAATCCCCTACAATCCTCAAACTCCCAAAAGGCTGGTAACGCACTTGTAACGCCTCTGGTGTTTCGGGTGTCCTTGGCGGTGCCGATTGCTTACCATCAGGTGATCCGTCTGCTCGTTTACCGGCTTATTCCAAAAGTTTTTTACCTGACCTCCCAAAAGGGGATTCTTAAATCGGTTACTATGATTTTATGTGTTATTATCATATCGTAACACATATTACAATAGGGTAGATACCTAATTTTTATTTTAATGTCCGTATGGTAGATTATTTTAAATCATTGGACACGTATTTTTTATTTTCTTAAAGAAACGAATACTTTCGACGATATATTGATTTCAAATGTCGCGTGACGTCACTTCTATGTACATTTTATACGTAGATATGACGTTTTAGCCCCCACTCCTAAACTTTGATTCGTTTTATCTAAGTATTGTTTTATTATACGACGTATAAATAAATACGTGTGTAATATTTTTTCATTACCTAACTGACGGACTAATTAGATTTTTAATTTTCATACCCTGTCATCATCCCAATTGATTAGGTTATAAATTTAAGCTGTTCTACGAGTTATCTCGACTAGTTTCAAGCGACGCGCGGCGCCCAAAATCATGTCCAACACGCACTTTTTACAAAAATTCGCTATGCACAAACGAAAATCAGTATTTAATGTTTCGCTTCAAAATTATACAACAGAAACATCATCCAATATATTTTTCCATACAATTATTCTTACATGTTTAAGCCATTTTGGTATGTATTACTAAGACGTTTGGGTATATATTACATAGTTGTGATATGTTTACTATGTCATTTCATATTTTAGCATAATTCCGACCTTGTATTCTCAAATAGACGTACTGAGTTAGCTTGGCAGTGTTTGGTTAACCTAAAGACCTTTTTAAATGTAACTATAAATTTCAAGCCTTTAACGCCTAAAAGGAACACCTAGAAATATGGTTGCCACCTTTTTTTTGGTATTTAAAGTACATACATTGACGATTATAGGTAAGAAAAAAAGTAGGTACATAGTACAAAAATAAAGTACAATTTATTCTTATTTAGTTATTATATTTAATAATACATTTTTATTGCTTTTTGCAGTTTGTATTAAATTAGTATCTTTACTAAACAATTACATTTTTACTAGAAATTGTCAAAACGGCGCTGGCGAGTGGCGAAATCGATTCAACATAAATCGATAAATATCGATAATTTTACCGAAAAATACATGACTTTAATAGAAATGAAGTTTGCAAAAATAAAGTATTTTCGTGTACTTAAATAACGTACAATACTTTATTATAAAGTACGGGTGGCAACCCTACCTACAAATCGTCGTAGAAGCGAAGGAGTAATTCTAGATGGATGTCACTGCTGAACTATGAGCCTCCTCTACATAAGAGGCGTTTGTCATAAATGCCTCGCTTGGCAAGCAGGGAAATCGCAGTATAAAAGGTTCAGGTTTATCAGAGAGCGCTGCTGCCCGGTCTCTGTCTAGTGTGTAGTCCCTTAGTCGGGTATACGACACCCGCGGGAAGAGTAGCGGTAGTGACAAATAAATTCAACTGACTCTCACCAAAACAGAACCATGAGTTAATAATATGAACTCCAATGTAATAAACTAAAATATAACTAAAATATTGTAAATGATAATAATGATGACTCGTTGGCCGAGTGGTCGCAAGTGCGACTGCCGGACAAGAGGTCTCGGATCCGATTCCCGGGTCGGGCAAAGTACTATTGGTTTTTTTTAATACTCAGTAGTATTCTGGAATTGTATACGACAATAGGCTCCCCCCCTATTACATGGGACTCAAAACATAAATAGTGAAAATAAGGTGTTACATTGTACAGTGGTGTTACATTGTTAAGTGCCGTAATTTGCACCTCTGCCGGGTAGGCACCTAAGAAGGGTCAAATTAAAAGTACCCTTAACCGACGAGCATGCATGAAAAGATTGACAACTGTTGATGAAGCGAAAGAGCTATGTAGGAATCGTAGCAATTGGCGTTCCATAGTCCCTGCCTAGCCTAATGGGAGACAGGTTCGTCTCTGTCTACCTCTTTAAGGGGGTGATAGGCGTAGTATTATGGTAGACATATTGACAGTGATCGGAAGGTACCTAAGTTCCGTATAATTAAGGACGCAAATCGAGTTTGGTGAAAGCAGGACATCGCATGAGAGAATTTTAAACAGCTTCGTAGAAATGCTAATAATTTTTGTTTGTTTTGTCTAGAGAATTGAACTTTGGACTGTGTTTAGAAGTCAGTATTATTGATCTTCAGAAGGACATAGGGATTTATTTTTTACTTTCATCTTTTCGATAGTTAAAACCATGATAAATGATACATGTAAGTACTTAAACCTCCGGAATCACACTACGTATTGGTTGAAATCGTCTAAAAACCAGTCCAGTAATTTTTGAGTTCATTGCGTTCATATAGACAAACAGACATTAAGAGAGAGAGAGAGATATTTTCATCTCTCTCTTTTCTTTTTTCTCTTACTTCTTCTCTTACTTCTTACTAATTTACTCATAAACATAACATCACGTCTTTTATCCCCGAAGGGGTAGGCAGAGGGTGCACATTATGCCACTGTACAATGTAGCACCCACTTTTCACTATTTATGTTACGACTCCCATATAATAGGAGGTGAGCCTATTGCCATATACCGGTCACAATTTCAGACACCATGCTACTACTGAGATTTTTTTTAAAAGCCCAGTATTATTTTGCCCGAACCAGGAATCGAACCCGAGACCCCTTGGCAGTCGCACTTGCGACCACTCGGCCAACGAGGCAGTCATTTGTTACTCAATCACGTCAATGGCTGAAGGTATCGGGTTGAAAGGAACAGAGGTAGATTATGGTCTAAAAACCACATAGGCTACTTTAAACTGTCAAACACCGCGAGGACACCGGTGACAGCAACCTATTGTTCTTTAATTGTGTCTATCTCGACGAGTTAAAACTACATTTTATCAAAATAGAAAAGGCACTATTATGCACGCAAAAAATACTTTAAATTTTTTTTTATAGCATAAGCCGGTAAACGAGCAGACGGGTCACCTGATGGTAAGCAATCGGCGTCGCCCATGGACACCTGGAACACCAGAGGCGTTACAAGTGCGTTACCGGCCTTTTGGGGATTAGGAGTTTGAAGATCGCTGGGGATTCAGGAATTGGGGAGATTGGGGAAGGGGAGGGTAATTGGGCATCCGGTAACTTCACTCATACGACGAAACACAACGTAAGCGTTATTTCACGTCGGTTTTCTGCTCGGTCGTGGTATCACTGCGGTCGAGTCGGCCCATTCGTGCCGAAGCATGGCTCTCACACACTTGAAAATAAATTCATATATTGCAAATGACGTTTTTAAATAGGTCATACGTATGGGTAGCGATAAAATCATGGCGTCAATTCATACTGACGTTCATTTGTCATACAAATATATACGGAAATTCGTTTGAATGTATCGCGTATGAGATGTACTGCAATGACGTATGTGCTAGGTAGGTACTTGTACTGTATTTATAACTTGAATGTAATTTTACCTGCTCCCGTAGTCTCACTTGATGATCGGTGTTTTCCAAATTATATCTTGTATTTAAGCCAACAGAATTGTTCAATTTTGTTTTAGGAGAAAGGATAATGACGTGGTCAATTTGTGTTGATGTTTTTGACTGCCTCGTTGGCCGATGGTTAGCAAATGGGACTGCCAGGCAAATGGTCTCGGGTTTGGAAAAAATCTCAGTAGTAGGATAGTAAGGGAATTGTGCCCGGTATATGGCAATAGGCTCACCCTCTATTACATTGGACTCATCTATCTATCTACCTCAAAATGAATTTCTGTTCGTTAGTCTCGCTAAAGCTCGAGAACGGCTGAACTGACTTGGCTAATTTTGGTCTTGATATAGGTTCGTGGAAGTCTAGGGAAGGTTTAAAAGGTGAGAAAAATCTTTTAGGCGGTACGAAGTTTGCCGGGTCAGCTAGTAACATATATAGTGAAAAGTAGGTGTTGCATTGCACCTACAATGGCATGTGCCGTAATGAACACATTGAAACAAAACGCTTGCGTTGTGTTTCGTCGTGTGAGTGAGATTACCAAAGGCCCAATTCTGCCCCCTTCCCGAATATCTCCAATCTCTGAATCCCCTACAATCCTCAAATTCCTCATCCCAAAAGGCCAGTAACGCACTTGTAACGCCTCTGGTGTTTCAGGTGTCCATGGGCGACACAGATGTCTTACCATCAGGTGATACGTCTGCATTAAAAAAACCTAATTGCCAAACGGCTGGCAACGCACTCGTAACTACTCAGGTGTTCCAGGTGTCAATGGGCGACGTTGATTGCTTACCATCAGGTGATCCGCCTGCTCGTTTATCGACGAAATCCTTAAAAAATCCTCTAACTATACTTAGGTTAATAAAAACACATTTCCTGCCTCGTTAGTCTAAATTCAATAACGAAAAGTCATGTATTTAATTCGAAGCCGTGAAATTTCTGAAATCAATTTAAGAAATTGTACAGTTAACTGTAACAAGCAGTTATTTGCACTTCCACTCTACACTCACCATTAAGTTGGAATACCAACATAATAGCATGCCTTTAAATTTCCAGAGGGTAGGCAGAAGTGCACGTTTTAATGTAATCTACACTTTTCACCAATTATGTTATGAGTCTCATTTAATAGGGGGTGAGTCTATCGCCATAATACATTGGTTGCATTTTCCAATTCTATGCTCCTTTTCTATGGGACAAGCCTCCCAAAATGCTGGAACTCCTATGCACCAGGATCTACAGTAGATATAACCATGAAAACACCGGAACACTGAAGTACGACGTCCTTTTTTTTGATGACGCGGGGAACCTTCTGAAGGCGCCTAGTTTTGTGGGGATAAAAGACTAGGAAGTGTGGGATTTTTGACCTCACTAAAACCACCCCGGTGGCCACCCTCAACACCTGTATGAAGGCACCGGGTCCTCTAAAAGAGACCTGCTCCGGAGCCTCCACAGTGAAGTCCAACGTCCTATGGACACGAATAACTGTCATGGATCCCGCAATGAAATAAGATTCTATACTATCAATAACTGAGAATTGGTGATTAATGCTCAAACCTTCTCCGTCTGAGAAGAGGCTTTGCTCAGCAGTGGGCATTTATAGATGATGAATAACTGAGAATTTTTTTCTTTGTCCCACCCGGAATTCGTTACTCGGCAATCAACTTGGTCTCAGGATCCCGGAAAATACTTAAAAATCCTATTTAAATTCCGTAATAATCTATCTATACTTATAATAAATCTGTAGAGAGGTCAATTCTGTACATAAAAATATTTAAAAAAGAACTATCAAGGGGTGGTTAGGGGTCGCTACTGATGCTAAAAATTTTTGTCTGTCTGTATGTTCGTTATGAAAACAAAAACTACTCGACGGTTTTTAACGAAATTTGGCACAATTATTCTTCATACTCTTGGGCAGGTTATAACTCTTCATTACGCTACGATCAATAGGAGCAGAGCAGTGAAGGGAAATATTGGGAAAATGGGAGAAGCTACTCCATTTTTTAAGCTTCTGTCGCGTGTGCAGACTTATAGGTTAAAGCTACATAGAAATCATGTATGACGGAAATATTCTCCTTAAAATTATATAAAAAATATTCCTCGACAGCATATGTCTATCTTTTATGGTTGACTCACAATAATAAAATAATGAATTTATATTTGTACGTAGGCTACAAAGCAGTACTTTGAAATAAAAAAATATCGTAAGTACCTACGTGAATATTATAAAAGTAACTATGGATTGTTAGTATGCATATATCAGCACCATGCACCATAGACTGTAAGATTTTTTATTTTTTAGTAAGGTTTGTAATTAGTACCTATAATGCGTCAAGTGTGTCTTTGCATTGTTCTCAAATATGCATAGAGTATTGGAATATGTATCAGAGACATTGTAGAACATACTTTTTTTTAAAAGAGTAACGAATGGAGTTTCTTGCTCGTTCATCTCCATTCGAATCTACATTTTGGAATGAGCACCTAGTTTCACTGACAGACTGACTGACAGACTATTATTTATTTTGTATTTGTTGACGTTTCAAAAGTACCAAATTATGGTTTAATTGAAATAAATGCTTTGACTTTAAGTAGAAAACTACTGGACACATTTTGTACGATATTCACCAATAGATAGTGCGTAACACGCTTTTCCGTTCAGCTAAATTGCACATACGTGTATCTATCAATGTAAATAAAATAAACACGATTCACCGAAATGATTGTTTGTGCACACATAACTCCTGAATGACTGCACTAAATTAGAATATTTGGTTTATGTGGGAAAATTACCGAAAATTGACGAGTTAGCACAGCACAGTCCAAGCCAGGCAGAGGAAATTGGCACCTTTATTAACACACTAGCTACTTCCACGCGGTTTCCCACGCTCTGCTCAGCTCCTATTGGTCGTAGCGTGATGTTTTAGCCTATAGCCATTCTCGATAAATGCGCTATCCAACACAAAAAGAATTATTCAAATCAGACTTGTAGTTACGGAGATTAGTGCGTTCAAACAAACAAATAAAAAAACAAACTCTTCCGCTTTATAGAGGTATAATACCTCTAGTATAAGATTGACAAGTAATAATTTTTGTTTTCTTATACATATTACTTATACGACTAGACAAATTATATAATAGTATAAGAAGTATAAGATAAGATCGGCTTTTATTTTATTTATTGAGTACCTAACTGAGCCTCCGGTAACCTCACTCACACGACGAAACACAACGCGAACGTTGCTTCACGTCGGTTTCCTGCTCGGCCGTGGTATCACTCCGGTCGAGCCGGCCCCTTTGTGTTGAAGCATGGCCCTCCCACACTTAAAACTAATTCTGAGACCCCTTCCTTGGCAGTAGCCCTTGCGGCCAATCCACCATGGCACTTTTTTTAACTTCACAGAAGATAGGGTTATCAATCTGACCTGTATCATTGTTGTTGGAATTAATTGGATAATATTAGACTGCCTCGTTGGCTGAGTGGTCGCAAGTGGTCTCGGGTTCGATTTCCGGGTCGGGCAAAGAATTACTGGGTTTAAAAAAAATCTCAGTAGTAGCACGGAGTCTGGAAATGTGCCCGGTATATGGCAATAGGCTCACCCTCTATTACATGGGTCTCATAACATTAATAGTGGGTGTTATCTCTGTGTGCTCTGCTTACCCCTTTGGGGATAAAAGGCGTGATGTTATGTTATTATATTAGAATACCTTAATTAACTAAAAATCGCGGGTTATTCACGTGAAAATACTGATAAACTGTTGCGCAGCCTACCTACTGACATTGCCGCTACCGCGCTTCTGCTCATGACGAAGATCCCGTCTGTGAATCTACTAGACCTGTTCTCAATATATTTTGATTTTCAATCAGCAGAATTGTTAACTTTAGCTTTATGTTAACGACTTTGTAATTTTTGTTCAATTTGTTTCAAACAACTATGTGAGATTTTTTGTTTGTAACCGAACCTAAGACGTGAAGATTCTAGTGTGAGGGGCTCATACATAGTAGAGCGTTTGCAATAAAAATAGAATAACAGATAGTTAAACCACATAATTAGAAAACAATATTAGTACCCTTAACCGACGAGCATGCATGAAAAGATTGATGACTGTTAATGAAGCGAAAGAGGTATGTAAGAATCGTAGTGATTGGCGTTCCTTAGTCTCTGCCTACCCCTATGGGAGACAGGCGTGAAGTTATGTTATGTTATGTTAGAAAACAATTACAATGTAAATGGAATTTAGGACAAGTTAAAATGTTCAGTTCAATAATAAAGGCTTATTTTATTCATTTTAATGATCAATTGAACCTGCCGAGTATGTGAATTCATTTTTTTTGTATGGGATAAGCCGGTATAAACGTGCAGACCGATCACCTGATGATAAGCAACCGGCGTCGCCCATGGACACCTGGAACACCAGAGGCGTTACCTACAAGAGCGTTACCGTACCGGCCTTGAGTTTGAGGATTGTTGGGCATTCAGGGATCCGGGAAAGGGAGGGGGTAATTGTGCTTCCGGTAACCTCATTCATATGACGAAACGCTTGCGTTGTGCAGGCGTTGCTTCACGTCGGTTTTCTGTTCGGTCGTGGTATTACTCCGATCGAGCCGGCCCATTCATGCCGAAGCATGGCTCTCCCAAATTTAACTTTTTGTATTTGAATACTTTTTGTTTGTTTTGTAAAAAGTGAGTGTCGCATTTCATAGTTATCACTGCCTATCCCTTCAGGGAACTAAAGGTGATATGCGAGGGTTTAAAAGTAATTCCGTATTCCGTACCTTTTACTGAGTCCTTAATCATTATTCTGTCTCTATTTTATTATATTTTAGTTTAAATAAATGCGTAATTTAAAATGTGGGTTACTGATAACAAATTCAAGATAAATTCGCTTTGATAATAATATAGGTAATTAGACATCTCGTCTCATTAATTATTATGTTTTTCGGCTTAGTCACGTAATTATTCATACACGAGGAACTCGACTAGTTTCAAGCCATGCTAGGAAGCTCATATTCAGCAGCATTCCGCGACCCGCGACGTGCGACGGAATGTGACTAGCTGTGACAAGGACGGGGGAGGGGCAAAAAATTATGAAATTCGAGTGACGTGAGTTTTTCCCTTGATTTCAAAAAAAAGGAGGCATTTCAATGAAATATTACAACCATTACGGCATAATGATCTAATACGCTGAAAAAACTTAATATAAACAAATGATTACCTACATATTAACATTTCAGAGAAACTTATTTATTATTATTGTCTTACGTAGTCACAACACGTGATTCTATTATAATGCCTTAAAACTATGTACCGCTTTTTCGGAAAATTACAAGGACAAGCACATAACATAACATCACGCCTTTTATCCCCGAAGGGGTAGCCAGAGGTGCACATTATGCCACTGTACAATGTAACACCCACTTTTCACTATTTATGAAATGAGTCCCATGTAATAGGGGATGAGCCTATTGCCATATACCGGGAACAATTCCAGACTCCGTGCTACTACTGAGAATTTTTTAAATACCCAGTAATACTTTGCCCGACCTGGGAATCGAACCTGAGACCCCTTGCCCGGCAGTCGCACTTGCGACCACTCGGCTAACGAGGCAGTCAGAGACAGGACAAGGTAATTTATTAGCACATTTAAAATATTTTGTATGGAATACCAAGCAGACGGATCACCTGATGGTAAGCAATCAGCACCTCCTATGGACACCCGCAACACTAGAGGATTTACAAATGCGTTGCCGGCTTCTGGTAAAACCGTAGCAAACCATCGGCGAGCCACCATCAGATTACCACAGATGGGGCCCATTAGGGTGATGCCCGATGCAGAGACGATGAGGACTTAATAATGGGTTGCCGGGGTCCGGATCGAAGAGTAGGTTTCTAGGTTGTTAGTCAGCAAGAAAGCACAGAAAGCACAGAAAAAGTGTATCAGAGCCATATGCGGCATACAAAATACAGAGAGCTGTAAACCACATTTTCAGCGGCTACAGCTGCTTACGCTTCCATGTCTCTACATATATGAGGTAGCCACTTTTGTTAAAGCAAACCTACACATATATACCCATCCAAAGAGCACACGACACAAACACGAAATATGCATAACACCTCACAAAAAAGCCATATTTAATAACAACATTTTGGGTATGGCACCCAAAATATACAACAAGTTACCAAATGCTATAACTAACATCAGCAGTGTAGACGAGTTCAAAAGGTCCCTACAAGTACACCTGGTATCAAAATGTTACTACTCCATCAAGGAATTTTTGGATGAAAGATGACTGCCTGCTGGATCCGATTTGCATTGGTGGCATTTGTTTTGATTTATATAGGAACAACGAAATTATCAGTAAAACTTTTAGTATGTTGTACCCACTGACTAGGCAATATGCCTTAAAAAAAAATGTACTGTTTCACGTTCATCTTGACATCCGCTAATGATTAATAAGTATTTAAAATTTTCATCAAGGACATTATCTTTATTTTTATATACATTCGTGACAATTGTAATAATTTATTCGAATGAAATTAATATTAATGACGTTATTAAATTAAATACTTAAATGTTTAACCTGATTTGTATGTGACATATCACAAAACATAGATGGTCAATATTATACCATGAAATGTAACATCCCATTGTACCTATGTTTACAAATAAATATTTTCATTTTCATTTTCATTTTCAAGAGTTCCTCTCGCCTCACCCGATCGGGAGAAGTCATTGGACGATTTTCTCCCGTCAAAAAAGGCCGTTGTTTTCGACGGTTTTCTATGAGACCGTGGTCTCACTCCAATCTAACGGGAGCATGACTTTACCGTGGTAAACAGTAAATTATATCTATTCTAACATTATTAGATCTACATAACATGCGTTTTTCCCCCGAAGGGATAGGCAGAGGTGCACATAAAGGCACTTATAGTAGGGGAGCCCACGATGCTAAATTTGGATTTACTCGAGCGTCGTTGGGACCTACTGGATTTTAAAAATATGCTGATAGAAAGAAAAAATGGTTTAGTGACAATTTCTTACACCGGTGGGGGAAGGGGGAATCCACAGATCTTTGAATCTGTTACGCGTAACTTTTGTTCTAGTGGTCGAGCGTGTCAGATATTGATAATGTACATGCTTCATGTGACTTTGATAATAAAAAACTCTTAATCTGCCAGTTTGCATGGTGGAGTTGAATGTTCTGGAGAGTACAAACGAGAATCCTTCAAAATCCCCCCACAATTGCAAATCAAGTTGGAATGGGCACATTTTTTTAATACACTTCATTTAGCATGGTATTGACCTACCTTCTCTTAATCTGACGAAACTGACTTTATTTAGTCAGACTTTTTTTTTTATTTTTAGTCCCCCCTTTCTAATCAGATCGGATATATGGTGGGTATATTTAACAGGACACTAGTTTTTCCCCATATGTTAATCTGACGCGCTCGAGTAACTACCGAAATCCCTTCATGGGCTCCCCTACTATTAATGCCACTGTACAATGAAACACCTACTTTTCACTATTTATGTTATGAGTCCCCTGTAATAGGGGGTGAGACTATTGGCATATACCGGGCGCAATTGGGTATTTTCCTGAGTCAAAAATAAATTATTTTGATTTTTTAATCCAATTAAATATCCAATGAGAACCTCCCCTTTTTTTGAAGTCGGTTAAAAATAATTACAATATCATTCATATATTTGACGATATACTTAATTTTAGATATATTCTAGCATTTTTTTCAGAAATAAGTGTGCTATTTGACTCGAAAATAGGATGACGTCATAAGTTAGTTTTTGGTACAAAATTCATAGAACAATATCGTTTATGACGTTTCGATAAAAGTATTGAATTTGATTAGTTGTAAAATACCGTATTCCAGACTCCCTGCTAGTACTGAGAATTTATTTAAAAACCTAATAAGATAGTTTTGGATCTCCCTAAGAGTATCAACTGTGGAGTACTTGTACGATTAGGTGTATAAATGTATGTCAGTAAAAACGTTAAAGAAGTATGTAAGGAGCATCGTAGGGCACTTTGTAGTTACTGTCTCTCATGTGACCAGAGCATGACCTTTCATACGAATACACCGAAAAACCAGTTAAATATACATAGAGTTAAATCAATAATGGTATTACCTATAACTCAATGTGTTAACTTGATTTTAACGGTGTGTTGTCAGCAAATACATTATTTATCATATCTGTGGTAAAATTTGAACTATAGATTTGACTGTTTAAATATGATTTTTTTTATAGATTTATAAGACTGGGTGTAAACCTAGACTGACAGACAATTCAATTTTGATTATCAATAAAAATGGTCTTTATTATATAATTATGTATTATAGTAATGCATAATGAAGAGAAATTAATGTAGAAATCCTATTATTAATAACTAGCTTCTGCCTACGACTTCGTACGCCCAATCTCGAAAAAAAAATTTGTGGTGGACTGCCTCTAACATTTAGGGGGATGAAAAATAAATGTTGGCCGATTATCATAGATACCGGATAAACACAAAAAATTTCATCAAAATCGGACAAGCCGTTTCGGAGGAGTATGGCAACGAAAATTGTGACACGAGAATTTTATATATTAGATTATATGAAGATTTTTTGGTAAATAAAAAACCTGACTGACTGACGAGTGGTCGTAAGTGCGACTGCCGGGAAGGGGTCTCGGGTTCGATTCCAGGGTCGGGCAAATTATTACTGGATTTAAAAAAAAATCTCAGTAGTAGCACAGAGTCTGGAATTGTGCCGGTATATGGCAATAGGCTCACCCCCTATCGCATGGGACTCATAACGTAAATAGTGAAAAGTGGGTTTTACATTGCAGTGTCATAATGTGCACCTCTGCCTACCCCTTCGGCGCTAAAAGGCGGGATGTTAAAATATCTAAAATTTTTTTTTATCATGATATGGTTTTATTGTTTTCTGCATTTTGTTAAACTGTTATCCATATAGAATGTCGCGGAGAACCTAACGGGTTACCGGGGCTCCGGCTCGACGTGCAGGAGAGGGAACGGGGTGGTTTTTAGTCAGTAAGAGTCTGACACAACGATTTTCCCCCCTTAAAAAAAATCCATATAGAATAAAAATCGCAATATGTAGTAAAAATGCGAAAGATAAGTTTCTTTGCCTTTAACTTTTTCTTATTTACCTCGCCCTGTTTGCTGGCATTCAATTTACTAATTGGAATTTTAGACCCTTCCTGACGACAGATCAATCTGATATTTGCGACACAATCCTAATTTAGATGACCATACAATACAATCTATTTTTTCCACAACTACCTCCATTATGGATCTTGAACGAAAGGGCTTTATTGGTACAATAGAGCTCATTCAAACTTAACTTGCTATATTTTAACCCTTTGAGTATCATCATTATAGACAAAATTAAACTGTCAAACACCAAGCGGTCACCGGTGACCGCAACCTATTGTTCTATAATTGTGTCTACAAAACCGGTACTCGACGAGTTAAAGAACAATAGGTTGCGGTCACCGGTGTCCTCGCGGTGTTTGACAGTTTAACTACTTAACCGATCTTATTCCAACTTTGCATATTTATAATTAAAAATACAAAGAATGTCATAGGATAAATAATGCAGGCAAGGCAGCTAGCTAATAATAGTATTTTTGTTTCAAAAATATACTCTTGTGTCTCAGAGACCAAGAAAGTATTAACAAGAAAAATTCTACACAGTTTAAAAATAAATGACTTTTTTGTTTATTAATTTATAATTATATACAAATTATTACTCGAAAATATTTAATTATATAAAATGTTTATTTATGGAGGTAGAATTTTCTACCATATCTTAAATATACATATAGTCTTTTTAAAATGCATGTCCATGTGCAAAAATTTAACAAAATGAATCATTTTAAAAACATGAATCAAGCTTAATAATCCTACCTACCTTTGATACAATTCGCACACTTTCTTCACTTATCGATAAAATGATGTGTAAAAAAGTGGGTCATCAAAGTTCAGATAAAAAAGGTCAAACCCTAATTTTTAAAAAAAAAACAAAATTTCTAATCAAGTTTCCTTTGCGAATAATGAAAAAACATTAAGGCAAATTGTCTATGATCTAGAAAGTGTGTCGAGTATCTTCCGCGCGTTACTAGGTCACTGGAGTTTATACACATACTTATTTATCAACATCCAAAAAAGTGTTATTCTTGTATTATTAACTTACGTGATAATATTTGCGGGCGGAATACACTACTTTACTGCACGTTAGGACGCACTTAAACTTATTTTAAACTGATTATACTACATCATCACGCAATCTTTTATGTAAACTACTGACTACGAACAATGCGTTTTTTCATTCATTTCAGAGTGAAAAAGAACTGAATACATACATCTAAATACTGATAAAAGGACGTAAATAGTGTATGAATCGATCACAGGCGAGATCTCTCTTTATTATTCAAATTATTTGAATAAATACACCACCAAAGTCCTCTCGAAAAATTTCACTTTTCCGAGATAATACAATAATATTTTTTTACTCACCAGTAGAGTTTTTATGAACTGTTCCTTAAATAAACTGAATACACGAATTATGACGTCTGAACTTATGATTTTTGCTTTGATATAATGTTCAGATTTATTTTAAAAATTAAAAATATTGTTAGCGTAACACACTTCTCGCCATTTTCGGGGTGACTGACGTAAAGATTTTTTTCTACCATCTGTTTTCTGTCAATGTCAAAATGAAAACGTCAAATTTAGTATTGCCATATGTGAAGTAATATTTCGTACTAAAGATTCTTAACTGTTTTCGTTTCATTTGTGACAATTTTACCAATTTTAGTGCACATCACCATTTTTAATATAACTTTTATTTCTGTAAGGTGTAGACAGAGGGCAATATAGATGCGACATCAACTTCCCCGTAACGATTGAGTGCTACGTAATAAAACACTCTGCCCACTTATAGATTGAACCCAAAACCTCTTGCATAGAAGTTGCGATTGCGGTTTTTAATCCATAATTGTTTCTTATTCTTCAAATACAGTTTTCTAACAACGATAATCAATATCTTATTTTATACTACTACTATTATAAAACTGTAGAGTTTGTTTGTATTGAACGCGCTAATCTCCGAAACTATTGGTCGTATTTGGAAAATTGTTATTTTTGTTGGATAGTCCAATTTATCAAGAAAGACTATAGGCTATAAACCATCACCAAACGATCAATAAGAGCTGAGCAGAGCGGGTGGAACTGCATGGAAGTATCTAGTGTTTCATAAAGTTGCAATATGTATGACGTAGCTTCCATAATTTTATGGTTATCACACACTTTAGGTTAAGTGAGGACCTATAATGAAATATTTACATTACTGTAACCATGCAGCCGTACCTAAAAAGTGTTACAATTTACTAAATAAAAAAGCACTTTGTTTTTAAGTTTGCAGTTTCTATATTATTGCATAATTTTCTGAATAAAAACCTGTACAAACGTCATAGCTAGATTTAAAGGTTCATTTGGTAAGAGTGCGACTACACTACTAGGAGGCGTATCAAAAATTTCACTTTTTCGAAAACAATACTTTCTAAAAGACACTCGGGTTGCATTTTTTGGTGGCGCTTCTGTCATATTTTCAACAAACGCCTCATAAAATGCATAAAAGTATGGTATGATGATGGTTCTCCCAAACCAAACCCACAATAGAATAAAAAATGATGTTAAAAGTATAACTTGACAGAATACATAGAAGTAATACGGGAAAAGTATTGGGTCCGGTGTGGTCAGATGTGTTATTTTGCAGACCAGCCACTGTATCATCATCCAGTAGACGACACATTGATTTGTTCCAGCGCATATTGATACACAGCAGTCCCAGAACCTTGTACATAGTACGTATGGGAAGCAGAACACTTCAGACCAGTTATATTTGAACACATCGTCAGTCTGCGCTTGAAAACTTTGTGGCTGAAAGTTCTCTGCCCCTCGTACTTGGGTACAGTTAAAATCATTATTGACCTTCTTCTTCTTCTTCGGCGGCATACTTGAATTTATCCTTATAAACTATAATTTATGTGCCACTAATATATCGTACTCATAATTTGGATTTAAGATACATTGATTTGTTCATACGTTATGCAAAATAAAACATAAAGTATAAAAATTTTGCCCCTTTATTATTTCGGCATAACCTATCCACAATCTTACATTTGACTCAATGAAGTAAATTGAGATGAGATGTCAATGCATTTGACTGATTAACCTTGGCATTTACAATCGATGACACGTTCAACGATAATTCATTTTATGGTCTCGCTCAAAGAAGTCTACATAACATAACATAACATCACGCGTTTTTATCCCCAAAGTGGTAGGCAGAGGTGCACATTTCGGCACTTAATTCCACTGTACAATGTATGTACATTGAGTCCCATGTAATAGGGAGTGAGCCTATTGCCATATACCGGGCACATTTCTAGACTCGGTGCTACTACTGTCAAAGAAGTCTTTCATAATCAAAAGCAAACTGAAATAAAAGAGATGGCTCTTGTGATTCTGTCCCTTGTTCTACTCCTTGCTCTTTCCATACAATATCCATGGTTGTATCCATATCGTAAATTCTTTATGAAGAGTTTTTTAGTTAACTACATACACCGAACATTGATGAAAGCACGCCATGGTCATGGTAATATCATACAGTAGTGTTTACCCCTATACTTCTTATACTCTTTGGTCACTGCGGTACAGCCGTGACTCTCTGCACTCCGACATCGAGGCGCGTAGGTATAGTTCGCGTTTCATCCGTTTGTATGAAGTTGGAGTACTGTATGATGTTATGACCGTGCCAGGGTTGGTATAGTTATAATATCACTTAGGAGGGTTTTCGATTTTTATGGCATAAGAGAAACACGTAGATGGATAAACTGACGGCCATCGATCTGCACCCGGCGCCACCCATAGATACGCGTAATATTAGCGTAGTATTTCGTCGTTTATAAGTGAGGTGATGTGAAGCAATAAGCGGCAAGATTTGCCGATGCCACCGCGGCTTCGCGTCGTATGTAAGGCTCCACACAAATCCTATTGGGACTATTGCAGCGGCACCGTGGCAGCGGCTGCAGCAAAATGTGCCTTGAAGATAATGTGAATAAAAGATAATGTATTATCGAAATCTATTTACTAAGAGTTGTGATACAAAGGTAACGAGTGTCGTAGGAGAAACGACTATAGGCGACATGCTTCTGTCCATTTGAGTGTCAAATATGTCTCCTTTCTTAAAACAATACTTTTTAAAAGTTAAACGTGATGTGTTTGGTTTTGATTTTTTCTTCCTTGGTGGTATAATACCCATGTCTGAATAGTCTGCAGTCATTGCGTAATAAAAAGCCTGGAAGAAGGGAATTATGACCGATCTTCCCCAAAGCAGCCATATTGTTATAAATGTTGCAGTTATAATAACAACTTGTAGGACCATATAGAAGTAGTATGGGTAAAACATGGGGCTTGGCGACGCTGCACGTCTGACTTTACACAGACAGTATAGGCATTGTATTATCGTGAGTAGCAATTCGTTTGTGCCCGCGTAAAATCCTTGGTAGAATTCAAATATCTTAGAGCACAACAGAAGCGGGGAGCAAATTGCTTCGAGCCAAGACGTACCACTCCCAATGTTGTCTGTTTGCGTATAAAACTTCTCTCCCTTCACATCATCGCAGCGGAAATCCTTCTTATTAGAATCGGTCATCTTTGAGAAGTTCAATACTTCTTACTTTCGTTAACTTAAATTTAATGCTGCTCTTAAAATAATATTCGTTCTTTTCTTACTCTGAAACACAAGTTCTTGTAATTTTTTCAAAATGTTAAGAGTCAGGCAGGGTTATCGATTTATTTATTGATTATTATTTATGTCACAATTAAAACGTAAATGTACCTATATCAAACATAAATACGCTTAAAATAAAAACTTATATATACGAAATGAATGACATTTATGACGATGTTTACTGACATGCTTTTTTTCTAACTTTGTGTGATATTCAAAGAGTATTATTGTCGTGCGATATTCATAAAGTATCTTGAGTAGGCGTGAAATATAAATAAATAAATGATGTCCCTGTCAAGATATAGAAGACCATCGGAAACTTAATTAGAACGAGTGAATCTTTATCTTCACTACATAGTATAAAACAAAGTCGCTTCCGCCGTCTGTCTGTTCCTATGTATGCTTAGACCTTAAAAACTATGCAACGGATTTTGATGCGGTCTTTTTTAATATATAGGGTGATTCTTAGGGAAGGTTTATATGTATGATATAATATGCATACTGCACCCGTGCTTAGCCGGGGCGGGTCGCTAGTCAACCTATAAACAAATAAAAGACATTATTGTTGTTGTCGTGTATTTTTAAAGCAATTGATTAACAATAATTTGTAATACAAATGTTAAGATGGTCGTGGGAGTAACAGTATGGGGCGAATTGTCTAATGGTAAGTCATACAAATCTTTTTTTTTAAAACAATATTTTCTAAAGGACACAGTACGTCTTGTATCATTCCGAATTGGTTTAGGTTTCGATCTCGGAATTATTCTGAGAGCATCAAGGGAATTTTTATGACCAGTAAACTCCATAACTACATTATTGATAAATGGCATTACCATTGAGTCTCCCCACATTAACCAAAACACTACCCAAAATAGACCCATAAATGCAATTTGACAATACATATAGAAATAGTATGGAGTAAATATCGGGTTTGGTGAAACTTTTTCTTTAAGTTTACAGATACAATATTGGATTAACATTATGTAGACAAACACTTGGTTTGTCCCCTGACAGGCAGACATGCAAACGTCCCATACTTTCGCAAGTAAGTTATAAGGGAAGCAGAATATCTGAAACCAAGAAGTACTAGAATCGTCTGCTTCTGTAACAAATTTCTCTGTTTTGAATTTGATTTTATCGCAGCGCAATTCATCGTCCAGGCATTTCTTAGGCATCTTGGAATTTTTATTCTATGTTCGGTTTAATTTTTTGTATATGGCAAACTTTAAACTTATTTGAAATGTACCTAGTACGTAAATGATTTTTATTCTGAAAAAAAAAATAAAGTTAGAAATATTAAAAACATTTAAAATATGGAAATCTACCCTTATCATCAACATTACATTTGGGCTTATACCTAATATCAGCCCCAGCCACAAGAAGTACCTACACAGATGAACTAAGCCTCCTTAGAGCTGTAGCGGATTAGCCAATGAACCTTATAGGTAAGCACCCTTAATTTTTTCTGGCGCTGCCGACACTCCATGGGCAGGCGGGTCTCTCAGCAACCCCCTCTATAACCTGGCGCCCTATACACTTGCCTAGTTTTCCTTGAGTATAATGCGGCTCTGAGACTCCAATAATTTCCGTCGGTCGGTCGGAAACTACCTTTCTTTATATACACCCAGCGGTGTGTATAAGATTGTGTTATTTATCGGTGATAGGATTTAAATACCCTCTTGCCGCAGTACTGGACACATTTAACAAAATCGAAATCTCATAAATTACGATCTTCAACCCTGTGTTAACGTGTTAACAGTATATATTATGGTAAGCCTGTAGCAGAGGCCTAAAGTCTAGTAGAGGCCTTGAACAAAATAATAGATTAACTAAAAATTACGGGTTACTCACGTAAATACATACTGAGAAAAGCTTTAATAATTTCGAGCCACAGAGTAACAACACCAATGCAAGCGCCAACGCTAGTCATCGGCTGCTGCGCAACATCGCCGCGACAGCGCACACTGCTCATGAGGAAGAGCCCCTCTGTGGCTCGAAACTAGTAGTTTTTCTCAGTATCTTCACGTGAGTAACCCGCGATTTTTGGTTAATTTAGTATGTCTCACGATAGTTATTATAAAAACAAAATAATAGATATTGTCAGCTTTAGTGGACTATAATCACTTACTTTCGTGAACATTAAATATAATGCTGCTCTCGAGATAACTTCAAGATTTCTTCTTACTCTGAAATGCGATTAAACACAACACAGACAGCGTTTCTGTTTTATACATTAAAACAAATATATCAATACTGATTCTGAAAGCAAATGTATAAAGTAAAAATGGAAATAATATTATAAATAAAACATCTTTGCGTATAAAATACAAAGAGCGTAGAAAATACAAGTAATTGTAGTCCTACATAAAATGACTGACATCAAAGAGTATAATAAGTATAGAGTGACACTTAGGACTTCTAGGCTGTCACCACTCGATACTGGCTGTATAGTCGACAACATCGTATTGGAGACTCGGTTGCCAAAGGAAGAAAAAAATAAAAAATTATAGGCTGTCACATTTTTTATACTTGTAGCCACACTAGCCATAGCACAAGCTACAAGGATTTAGACAGACGGTTAACAGAAACCAAGAAGCAGACAGCTCTGAAAAGAGCTATATTATTCAACGTTTTTGACCACCTCTGTTAACACAGACAGCTCTGAGAAGAGCTATTTTATTTCACGTTTTTGATATGCTCTGTTAACACAGAAAGCTCTGAAAAGAGCTATTTTGCTGAACGTTTTTGATCCTCTGTCTACAAGAGACGAAGTAACTCGCCGACGCCGCTGCCAGTATCACGCGCCGACCAACGCGCGTAGGTATCGCAGCGCGGCACGGCGCACGGCGTTTACATCTTCACGGGTCGACGGTCGCAGGAGGAAAGGACAGAGGCTTTTTTTTTTTTTTATGTTAGGACCACTCGTAGTTCAGCACGCTAAGGCTGTTGACTACTTAACCGGACTAACCCTGCGGTGGCCACTAACAAGAAGTTAAGGCCCCCAGCCAGGGCAGGACAGAGGCACGCGTTACGCAATACTCACGCGTTACGCGAAACTCAGCGCGCGGCGCTGCGGAGGCGCGTCCTCTTTGCACGGACCTCTCACTCATCGACTATCTCGCTCTTTTATCGGCTATCCTTTTCTTTCCATTGTTCACATTGTAAATAAAGTTCTGTCCTAAATAGTGTAACGCTATTGGCTATAATTTAGACGATGTTATTGGTGTACAAATTTCTAAATTTTATTTATTTTTAATTTAATAGTTTTAATTGGTTAATGTACAGAATTAGTTGTAAGTAGCACTAGTACCAATTTTTGTATAAAAACAACCACCTCCGGCTAATAAATTCATTCGTTCTACGACAACAAGTTGTTTAACTAATAGCAACCGATCTCCAAATACTTAAAGGCCACTGCAGAAAACCTCAAGCGGCGCAAGTTTATCAACCTTCCTGGTAATTATCTTTGAGCCGTTTGAGGTTGAGACGTTAGGTCCGTGGGGACTGAAATACTTTATTTAAAAATATTTCGAAATGCCCAGGTCTCTTTCTCGGTCAGAGGTTGAGCATTGCCATACAACGTGACAATCCTGCCAGCCTTCTGGGTACTTTCCCTATTAATTTTTTGATGATCTGTGTAAATAGTTTTTTTTTTATTTGAATTTATACATATTCATTTACTTTTACATTCAAATTATAATTCTTTATCGTTTGTACCTACAAAAAAGAGTACAGAAGTTGATACTAATCATACAATTGCTTTCTACATGCTACCCGTCCACAAAACGTAGCCCGATCCGGTAATTGAACCCGAGGCTCCTAGCCAGATTTTTTTTTTTTAAGAATGGAGGGTCTAACCAATTTTTCTTTATAGTTGGAAATTACGAGATTGTGACAAATATCAAATTGATTCCAAACAACCAGATGTGGATTAAACCTAAAGATTGCGGGCGGTACATTACTGGCGCCCCTAATTTTTTTGGGGGCTGTTTTCTGTCTATGGTCACGCGCATCTTGGAGCGTCGTGGCGCCCTCTGTAACCTGACGCCGTAAGCACTTCTCTAGTTCTCTAGTCTAGCCCTTACGGATAACAACAACAATATACAATCAATTAATACAGGTAAGGCTTGCTGCTTTTTACAACCAGCGACTAAACCAGTCGCCCAAAAACGCAGCGTCCACAGACTAAATTTTCGTGACTGTCGCACTTTACAGCCAATTTTATGGCATTTTTTTTTTATTGAAAAGAAGGTAAACAAGTAGACGGTACACCTGATAGTAAGCGATCAGTGCCGCTCATGGACACCCGCAACACCAGAGGAGTCACAGGTGCGTTGCCGGCTTTTAAAAAAGGAATACGCTCTTTTTTTGAAGGTTTGAAGGTCTGTCGGTTCGGAAATACCGCCGATATAATATGATCCAACAAACCAAACAATCAGAGGGCTCAACGCGGCAACGTTTCGGTCACGTTACCGAAAAACAAGGCCATATTGTAAATTATAATCTAAACAATCCTTACATTGTTATTAACAAAGAACCATACCTATAAATTATAATCTTATCAATCCTTACATTGTTGCTAACAATGAATTACTATACTTGTCAATTGCAATCTAAACAATCTTCACATTGTTGGTTTGGAGATCGGTTGTTCTTAGTGAAACAACTTGTTGTCGTAGAACGAATGTATCTATTAGCCGGAGGTGGTTGTTTTTATACAAAAATTGGTACTAGTGCTACTTACAACTAATTCTGTACATTAACCAATTAAAACTATTAAATTAAAAATAAATAAAATTTAGATATTTGTACACCAATAACATCGCCTAAATTATAGCCAATAGCGTTACACTATTTAGGACAGAACTTTGTTTACATCGTGAACAATGGAAAGAAAAGGATAGCCGATAAAAGAGCGAGATAGTCGATGAGTGAGAGGTCCGTGCAAAGAGGACGCGCCTCCGCAGCGCCGCGCGCTGAGTTTCGCGCCGCTATAAATATTGCGTAACGCGTGCCTCTGTCCTTTCCTCCTGCGATCGTCGAGCCGTGAAGATGTAAACGCCGTGCGCCGTGCCGCGCTGCGATACCTACGCGCGTTGGTCGGCGCGTGATACTGGCAGCGGCGTCGGCGAGTTACTTCGTCTCTTGTAGACAGAGGATCAAAAACGTTCAGCAAAATAGCTCTTTTCAGAGCTTTCTGTGTTAACAGAGCATATCAAAAACGTGAAATAAAATAGCTCTTCTCAGAGCTGTCTGCTTCTTGGTTTCTGTTAACCGATGGTCTAAATCCTTGTAGCTTGTGCTATGGCTAGTGTGGCTACAGTACTCCCCTCAAGCGAAGCGTACCGGCAGTTTGACGACACGGCCCGAGCGAGTTTTCTTATCGCCGGGATGTGACGTCGCTGTTGGTTGAGGTACATGTGTTTTCCTGGTAATCTTGCTGGTTTCCTCGGTAATGGTGGTTGAAGGTAATGGTAATTGCTTGGTAACGCTGGGTTGAGGTAATGTGAAGGTAACTGTACTGGAGGTTGGAGGTAAAGTATCTTGAATGTCTTCGGTGAGTATAAATGCAGGCTTCAATCGGTCGATTGATATATTTGCTTGACGCTCGGGTAATTGTACCGTGTATACCTTCTCAGTACGTTGTAACACTCTGTAGGGTCCTTCGTATGGTGATTGAAGTGGTTTTTTTACTGCATCTGTTCTTATGAATACGTGGCTGCACGTGAGTAGGTCTTGATGCACGAATACGCTTTTATTGCTGCTGTGATGCTTCGTAGGTACTTGCGGTTTGTTTTGTTGAATTATATTACGTAGGTTGTCAACGTAGGTATAATCCAAAGTAGCAGGTGTGCAGGTGGTACTTGTAGTGAAAAATTCGCCAGGTAGACGTAGATTGTAGCCGTAGGTAAGTTCGGCGGCACTCACACCTGTGTCTGAGTGTAGCGCGGCTCGAAGTCCTAGTAGTACAGTAGGTAGTACGTCGGTCCATGTACTTGCGCTCGCGAGTTTGGCGCGTAATGCAGTCTTGAGTGTTCGATGCCAACGTTCAATTATGCCGTTGCTTTGTGGATGATATGGTGTAGTACGATTTTTCTTGATTCCCATTAGTTTAGTTAGGTTTTGAAATAGTTGACTCTCGAACTGACGACCTTGATCACTTGTGATGGTAGTCGGGCATCCAAATCGGGCGATCCAGTGTTGGTACACAATATCGGCGATTCTAACAGCTGATATTTCGTCGGTAGGTATTGCTTCGGGCCACCTAGTTAGTCGGTCGATCATCGTTACTAAGTACCTGTGACCTTGAGGTGTTGTAGGTAGTGGTCCGACGATATCAATGTGTAGGTGTTGGAATCGCTCGGTTGGCGGGAAAGATCCGACGTTCGAGTGCGTATGTCGTTGTATCTTGCTTTTCTGGCAAAGTATACAGGTTCGAGTCCAGCAACCGATGTCTGCGTTCATTGATGGCCAGAAATATTTTTGAGTAACGAGTTTGCGAGTCGTGCGTGTACCGGGATGACTGATGTTGTGTACACTGTCAAATACTTGTTTTCTATATGGTTTAGGTATGTACGGGCGTACATAAGAGGTCGATGTTTCGCAGTATAGTTCGATGTCGCTGTTAGGTATAGGTATTTTCTTCAAAGTTACGTTTTCTTGTGATAACAGTTGTTTAATGTTGCTGTCCTTGTCTTGCGCACTCGCTATGTCGTTGTAGTTGATTGCAGATGGGAATGTGATGGATTCTATGCGGCTTAGGGTGTCGGCAACAATGTTGTCTTTGCCGCTCACGTGTCGAATGTCGGTGGTAAATTCACTGATGAATAGTAACTGTCTTGTTCGCCTCAGAGTTTCAGAATTTGATTGAGTCTTGGACATCACATATGTAAGCGGCTTGTGGTCGGTGAATATGATGAGATGGCGACCTTCGAATATCTTCCGGAAATGTTTGACTGCCATGTACATTGCAAGTAGCTCTCGATCGAAAGTGGAGTATTTCTTCTGCGCGTCGTTGAATTTCTTGGAAAAGTATCCGAGCGGTTGCCACGTATTATGTAGGTATTGTTGTAGTACGGCACCGGCAGAGTTATCTGATGCGTCGCAGAATAAGGCGAGTGTTGCGTGATGAGATGGATGAGCGAGTAGAGCTGCGTTTATGATGCTAGCTTTACATTGCTCGAATGCTTGCGTCGCCTCTTCGGTCCACGTGATCGGAGTCTTATCGCGCTTCTTGACGTTGTGTAGGTAGGCATTTAGTGGTGCTTGCTTCGATGCGGCGTTCGGTACGTGATCACGATAGAAGTTGATCATGCCGAGGAATCTTCTTAGTTCTTCGATGTTCGTTGGTTTCGGGTAATTAGTGATTGCTTCGATTTTGTGTTGCGGCGGCTTGATTCCATCAGCTGATACGGTGTAACCTAGGAACTGTACTTCAGGTTTGCCTAGATTGCATTTAGCGGGGTTGATGGTAATGCCGTTGTCCTCTAAGCGTTTTAATACGGTGTGGAGATGTTCTCGATGTTGAGTTTCGTTTTCAGATGCAAGTAGTAAGTCGTCGATAAATGGGAAAACAAAGTCTAATCCTCGTAGTACTTCATGTATGTAGCGTTGAAACGTTTGTCCCGCGTTTTTCAAACCGGGGCACATACGTGGGAATTCAAATAGTCCCATTGGCGTGATGATAGCGGTCTTCTCTACGTCTTCTTCTCGCACACTGAGTTGTTGATAAGCGCGGTTGAGGTCAACCGTGGAGAATATAGTTTTCCCCGATAGGTGGTGAGTGAAATCTTTGATGCGTGGCACTGGGTATCGATCTGGTATAGTGATCGAGTTGAGTCGGCGATAGTCACCACATACTCTAATATCGCCATTTTTCTTAGGCACGATGTGTAGAGGTGATGACCAAGGACTCTTGCTAGGTCTGCATAGTCCTTGCTCAATCATATTTTCGAATTCTTTCTTCACTGTTTCGAATCGATGAGGTGGGATTGGTCGAGCTCGGCAATGAACTGGTGGTCCACGGGTTTCGATGTAATGTTGCACGTTGATGTTAGAGTTTAATTTCATTGATGTTAGTCTTGTTATGCCGGGATATTGTGCTAATATGTCGTGGTATGATTGTGACAAATTGATGCTACGTACGGTAGGTACATCTGACACTCGCACCGGGGCGTTGACTTTTAGGCTCGTGACGCCGTCGATTAATCTTCCGTTTTTTAAGTCGACGATGAGTTGGTGATGTTTGAGGAAGTCTGCTCCGAGGATTGGCCTTGAAACATCAGCTACTATAAATGTCCACTTGTACGGACGTCGTAAGTTGAAGTCGAGAGTTAGTGTTCTCTCGCCATACGTAGCTATAGTTGTGTTGTTCGCAGCGTACAGTTTGAATGGTAGCGGTGTTCCAACTTCTCCTTTTCTTCTCGGTAGCACTGATATGTCGGCTCCGGTATCGACTAAGAAAGATAAGTTTGTGTTTCTATCGGTGATGTGTAGGCGGTGTGATTTCTCTTGAACGCCGGTAGCCGCCTCCGCCAACGTTCGGTTTAGTTTTCCGAGGTCGTTGCTTTGAATGAGCAGGGAGGTGTGCAGCGTCGAGCTTGTTCTTTGAAGCGCCGATGGTAGTAGCAGAATGGTGAAGGTGATGATGAATCACGATTCCGTGAACGTGACGTGCTGCGTGTGCGTTGCTGACATGGGTAATGGCGGCGGCGGTAGTCGGGGTTGTATTCTGGTCTTGACTTTAATTCGGCGATCTCCAATGATAATTTTCTTATCTCGTTGATAAGGTATTGTGTATCGGTGTGTGATGATGACGTGGACTGTGCTGGTGATGGTTGTATTGCTGAGACTTCTGTAGTTGACGCGGACTGCTCCATCATTTTGTCAGCGAGGAGAGCGAGCTCTTCCAGCTCAGTTTTTGTGCTAAATGATTCGCTGACGGCCAGGACGGATCTGATGTGTGATGGTAAGTGGTTGGTCCACATGAGTCGTAACGTGGAGTCAGGGACCTTGTCTCTGGCTAGGTTACGCATGCGGCGGAGTAGCTGCGTAGGCTTCTGATCGCCGAGTTCCATCTCGGACAGTAGTTTCTGGAACTGTCGGCTGTCGGACTCTTCATAGGCAGATATGAGACGTTCCTTGATTGCGTCGTATTGATTCGTCTCCGGCGGGTTGTATAGGAGGTCCATGATTTGCTCGATGTCTTGACGTTCGAGCTGTGCGATGACCATCTGGGCGAGCTGAGCCTGTCCCTTCTTCATGTCGTTGGTAGCTGCTTCGAAGCTAATGAACCATAGACGTGGTCGGTCACGCCAGAATGGTGGAATGCGCATTGTGAGGGATATGCCAGCTGTTTCCGTCTTCGCTACGGTGTGGGTTAGGTCTTCTGTCGGGCAGGGATTTGCCATCTTGATGTTGGATAATAATTAATTTTCTTCCAGCAGGGATTCGTTCTTCCAGCAGGGATTTGTTCTTCTTGCTGTTCTTGCTCGGGGTCACCACTTTGGAGATCGGTTGTTCTTAGTGAAACAACTTGTTGTCGTAGAACGAATGTATCTATTAGCCGGAGGTGGTTGTTTTTATACAAAAATTGGTACTAGTGCTACTTACAACTAATTCTGTACATTAACCAATTAAAACTATTAAATTAAAAATAAATAAAATTTAGATATTTGTACACCAATAACATCGCCTAAATTATAGCCAATAGCGTTACACTATTTAGGACAGAACTTTGTTTACATCGTGAACAATGGAAAGAAAAGGATAGCCGATAAAAGAGCGAGATAGTCGATGAGTGAGAGGTCCGTGCAAAGAGGACGCGCCTCCGCAGCGCCGCGCGCTGAGTTTCGCGCCGCTATAAATATTGCGTAACGCGTGCCTCTGTCCTTTCCTCCTGCGATCGTCGAGCCGTGAAGATGTAAACGCCGTGCGCCGTGCCGCGCTGCGATACCTACGCGCGTTGGTCGGCGCGTGATACTGGCAGCGGCGTCGGCGAGTTACTTCGTCTCTTGTAGACAGAGGATCAAAAACGTTCAGCAAAATAGCTCTTTTCAGAGCTTTCTGTGTTAACAGAGCATATCAAAAACGTGAAATAAAATAGCTCTTCTCAGAGCTGTCTGCTTCTTGGTTTCTGTTAACCGATGGTCTAAATCCTTGTAGCTTGTGCTATGGCTAGTGTGGCTACATTGGTAACAGATCTATACTTTTAAATTACAACCTAAACAATCGTTATATTGTTACTAACAAATATCTAAGCACTCTTACATTGTTATGAACAAAGCCCTATACATTTAAATTGCAATTAAAGCAATCGATACATCCTGTGGCACTTATACGCGCAAGTATAATTTATTGATTAAGGGATAACCCCCCACCTTTGCACTAGGCCCTCAGTTTCTTAGTTGACATACCTACTCGTATGATGTAATAATAATTATGGCAACATGGCTACTAATCTTCAACTGCTACAAACATTTTGAAAAAAAAGCGTTGATTATGTTGCTAGATAAATTGTAAAAATAAAACACATTATTGTTGGAATTCCTAAATAAATTGATTTACTAAGAGTTGTGATATAAAGGTAACGATTGTCGTAGGAGGAACGACTATAGGCGACAGGCTTCTGTCCACTTGAGTGTCAAATATGTCTCCTTTCTTAAAGCAATACTTTTTAAAAGTTAAACGTGATGTATTTGGTTTTGATTTTTTCTTCCTTGGTGGTATAACACCCATGTCTGAATAGTCTGCAGTCATTGCGTAATAAAAAGCCTGGAAGAAGGGAATTATGACCGATCTTCCCCAAAGCAGCCATATTGTTATAAATGTTGCTGTTATAATAACAACTTGTACGACCATATAGAAGTAGTATGGGTAAAACATGGGGCTTGGCGACGCTGCACGTCTGATTTTACATAAACAATATTGGCATAACATCATGTAAACGAGTAGTTGGTTGCCTCCTTCACACATTTGCATGCAACAGTCCCAAAATTTCGATCCCAGAATATACGGGAAGCAAAATATATCAAACCAAGTATTGCCCCCTCCTACATCATCTGTTTGTGTGAAAAATTTTTCCCCCTTAACATCGTCGCAGCGGAATGGTTTTGGCTCCTTTTCACCCATATTATCGTAATTTTAATTAAATTTTTTTCGTATGTATTTACCTTTGTAGGCGGTATATTTCTTAGATTCAAGTTAATGAAAAATATTGTACGTATCTGAAAGAAATAAACATTATTATATATTAAGCCAATATTATATCAGGATGCAATATGCTACTGATATTATTGACGCAGTGTTTTGAGGTAATAAAAAGTGAGATAAGTTTATTGTTTAACAAGATAATTAGAAATATCGTAATACTAATTACATTAACTAAAAATCGCGATTTACTCACGTGAATATATTGAGAAAGGCTCTATTAGTTTCGAACTACAGAGGGGTTCTTTCTCATGGGCAGCGTGCGCGGTCGCGGCGATGTCCAGTAGGCTGCGCTGCTGCTAGTAAGAAAATAAGAATTAGTTTAAGTAAATATCACGGGCTAACCACGGGAATATACTGAGAAAAACTACTAGTTCCGAGCCGCATACTATATATATTCACGTGAGTAACCCGCGATTTTTAATGAATTTAGTATGTCTCACGATAGTTATTGCAAAGATAAGTATTAGTTGCTAAATCTCCTGACTTTAACAAAATCTTAATGATTGTAAGGAGATTAAATAAAACATAATCTTTTTAAATCTGAAGACCGATTTTTCAACCATTGTTAATTCTTAACTGTAGAATAAAACTGACATATCTACATATATTATATATACAGTTATTCGTATGGAAGAATTGTCAAAGTTATTCCTAAAATTTAACCGAGCATTGAAAAATCGGCTTAGTAGTCAGAGCCGTATTATGGTTAAGGCAAGCAAGGCAAGTGTCTAAGGCGCCAGGTTACACAGGGACGCCGCGACGTTTCGAGTCGCGTGTCCATAGTGACTACAGCGCCAAAAAATTGGAAGCGCCTATGAGGTGCTTGCCTAGGCCGCTCTTTAGATATAATCTGCCTCTGTTAGTTGTTTTATGGAATAAGCCAGTAAACGAGCAGACGGATCACCTGATGGTAATCGATCGGAGTGGCCCATGGACACCTGGAACACCAAAGGCGTTACAAGTGCGTTACCAGCCTTTTGTGGATTAGGAATTTGAGGATGTTGGGAATTTAGGAATTGGGGAGATTGAGGACGGAATAGGGCCGGTAACCTCACGAACATGGCGAAACTCAACGCAAGCGTCAGATTTCTGAAGCCGTGGTATCACTCCGGTCGAGCCTGCGCCGGCCCATTCGTGCAGAAGCATGGCTTGTTAGTATATACGTGTAACAGCACTGAATCTGGAATGGTGTCCAGTATTGAAGCTCATCCCATATTACACCGGATTTCGAATAACAGGTGAAAAATGGGTGTAACAGTTTAAATTTTATTTATTTATTTATTAAGTATACCTACATTTTGGCCTTTATGGTAGGTTACTTTCTGATCTAGGTATACAGACCTACCTCTCTGCTCTGGTGGTTAAATAAAGATATATTACGTTATTTTAGTTTGAGCGGATCTGAATGAGATTGGGACGATATAATTATTTGGTTTGGAAAAATATTGAAATAATTTCGTGAGATGAGATAATTTTATATCCACATACTGGTGGAAATGCGATCAGAAGCTACAAAATTGTCACATAATTTTATAAATTGACTTACAATCGGTTTTTTTAAGTAGGTACGTACCTATAAAACTTAATCTAGTTATGACACAGCAATAACACTTCAAATTAAATATAAGTTAATAAATAGTTTAACTAGTTTAAAACTAAATCTTCATAATAAAACTTAGTAAAATTAATGAAATGAAATTGATGCACTGTCAGTCGCTGTCATGACAATGATTTTCCAAGTACTTACTATACTCTTTGACGAAAACTTGTTGGTAGCGGTGAAGGTTACGCACGTGCTTTTGTCGTTCCTACATTTTTTCTGTTAGTTTTAGTGTTTTTATCCATAGTGAACTGAATTGAAAACCTTTTAGTTCTGTGTTGTTGTGTTTTTAACTGTGTGTGTAATCTTTAATAAGGTATTGGTTGTTGTAAGTGAAGGTAACCACTTGTTCCCTCGTTAAGCTCCGAAATGGACGAGGAGAAACCACCTGACCCTCCTGATAAATCCCCCCAATATGAAACCGAATCAATCCTCACGATCATCCTTCCTCCCAACACCCCGGAATCTGAAACAATGGAGTTAGAAACCGCGAACAGCAGGAAACGACATGCCGGCTCCCCTCCTATCTCCCAGAATAATCCCCCAAAATTGGCTAAAAGTACTCACGGTAGACAGTGCTACACGGCCAGGGATAACCCCCCATATATGGTTTATGTATCCCTTAAGGATTCCCAGACGTCTGGAACCACGCTACACCCTGTTAAGTTTGGGATGTTTTTAATGAAACACAACATTAACAATGTTAAAATTGGTGGTGTCAAACGGCTGGGTAGGAATAGAGTATCGGTCGAGTTTGTGTCTCACCAGGATGCAAACAGTTTCTTAGTGAACGGTATGGTGGCTCAAAACTACGTGACCTCGATCCCACAATTTAATATAACTCGAATGGGCATTGTAAGGGACGTCCCTGTCGAGTGGACAGAGGACGAAATAATTGGTAATATCAGGGTTCCCGCCGGGTGTGGGGCTGTGATAAAAGCTAGGAGGATGAATCGAAGAGTTACATCTACAAATGGTACTGAATGGAAGCCTACGCAAACTGTAGTGCTAACTTTCAATGGTCAAACCCTACCCAAAAAGGTGTTCTGTTTTTATTCAGCACTGCCGGTGGAATTGTACTCATACCCTACCATACAGTGTTATAACTGTTGTCGTTTTGGGCACACCCGCACTCTTTGCCGCTCCAAGCCGCGTTGTTTCAGATGTGACCAGGATCATCCAGGCGATGGATGTCAGATTTCAGCCGAGATTGCCCATTGGATCAACTGCAATGGCAATCACTTTACTAACGACAAAGCTTGTCCTGAGTTGGGTCGCCAGAAGAGCATCAAAGCATTGATGGCGGAAAAATCAATCTCATATACGGAAGCAAGCCAAGTTTTCCCAACCGTTAAAAGGTCTTATGCTGAGGTCTCAAGATCAGCCAACCTTATAGATTCATCTCCCAACAAAACTCCATCCCAACAAAGAGTGTCCTACAAAAAAACAGTCCAACTCAAACCTAAATCACATGCGCCCCTCTCTCCTAGCTATGATAAGAAGGCCCCTCGGGCCCTTATCCAAGACCATTCTTTCTCCCCATCTAAAAATGGTTGCGCTTTCCCTGTGGAATCCGGAACCAATACTCGTAGCTCCAAGTACATCCTAAATATAGTCTCTGATATGCTTATGGCAGTACTAGCAAACCCTGCCCAAAATATACCTGACCACGTCGCACACAAACTTTCTACAATTCTAGATTATATCTGTAACATTCCATCCTCTAACACTGCTTCAGTGGAACGTGAGGAGTACTCTTCCCAGAAAGAGTGACTTACTCCACTTGATAAATAAATTTAAACCATCGATTTGTGGCATTGCTGAGACATGGCTTCAACCGAATATTAATTTCGGGATGTCGTGTTTCAATGTTGTCAGACATGACAGATCTGATGGTTATGGAGGGTGTGCTTTGTTAATTAATAACAAAGTGCCCTTCACCCAGATCCCTCTACCCTTCGTTGGCGATGACATAAATGTTGTCGCTGTTAAGGCTGAGGACATAAATGTTTTTGTATTTTATATTGCTCACCCTCATGTTGATCACATTATGTTAATTAAAAGTTTACTAACCTTGGTAAGTGGCCCATTGCTTATAATGGGTGACTTCAACTGCCACCACTATAGATGGGGTTCAGATGTATGCGATAATGTAGGTATTGAATTAGTAGAGATGCTGGACGAACTCGAATTGTGTGTCATCAATGATGGCAGCCCTACTCGTAGGTCTGCATTTGGTCAAAGAAACAGCTGTGTGGACTTGACCTTCTGCTCGCCTGCTATGGCTGGCGTGCTTAATTGGAGTTGTTTGAATTTGACCTATGGTAGTGATCACTATCCTATCATAATTAAACACCTGTCAAAATCTATTCCAGATAATCCCCTTCCCCCCCTATTAAAATATCGTTTGAATGCAGCTGATTGGGATCTTTATTCAAAATTATTAGACCACCGTATCTCCTTCCTTTCACCAATTAATCCTGAGAATGCTTTGGAGTGTTTCTCAAAATTTTCGGACCTGATAGCCTCCACTGCTGAAGATTGCTTTCCGGTGAAAAACGCACCGAAAGGCAAAATCCCTTCTCCGCCATGGTGGGATAGTGAATGCACTGCCATGATAAGGGCTAGGAATGAGGCTGAAAAGACATATAACCAAGATATGAACCTGGAAAACCTCATAAATTTCAAACGAATTTTGGCTAAGTCAAGGAAATTGTTCAAAAAAAAGAAGAGACAAGGGTGGCAAAGATTTTGTGGTTCTCTGAGCCCATCCACTCCAGTATCTACAGTTTGGTAGAGAGTGAAAAATTTCAGGAACTCCACCAAACCTCCCACTATCTCGATTTTACCCGAATCTCTAAGTAACAGATTTTTAAATAGTTATTGCTCCAGTATATGTTCCCAGTGCAGACGAGTGCTGCCAGAGACCCTATGACGAAACACATGAACCGCTCGATTTGGAGTTCTCTTATGAAGAGCTCCAAACGGTACTCAACCATGTCAAGGACTCGGCACCAGGGATTGATGGGTTCCCTTACTCCTTCCTATCTAAGGCAGGAACTAAAACAAAACAATACTACCTTGACTTGGTCAATTTTTGCTTTATTTCAGGCTATATTCCTCCTACTTGGAAGGTTCAGGTTATCATGCCGCTGTTGAAAGCTGGCAAGGATCCTGGTGATCATAAATCCTACCGACCTATCGCTCTATCGTCCGTACTTATTAAAACTTTTGAACACCTCATTAAAAACCGCCTTGAATGGTTGGTTGAAAGCCGGAGGCAGCTTCCGGCGACTCAGTTTGGCTTCAGGAAAGGTCTGGGTACGGCTGACAGTGTGGGTGTCCTCACGTCAGCCATCCGACTGGCCCTTAGCAGGCAGGAGTCGCTGGTCGCGGTCTTCCTGGACATCTCAGCGGCCTATGATTCTGTCCTCTTACCCCTTCTCAGGCAGAAACTGCAAGAGCTGAGAATCCCGAGTGGGATTTGCCAAATTATAGGCTGTATCCTCTCCAATCGTACCCTCCAATTGAGAACTCCTGAGGATAACCCAGTACAGAGGTCCTCCTGGAAAGGTTTACCTCAGGGGTCAGTCCTTAGTCCTATCCTTTATAACATATATACCTATGACCTCCCCTCCTGTTTAAATTTTAACTGTAATGTCCTTCAGTACGCTGACGATATCGCATTAATGGTCACCAGCAACTCTATAACAGAGGCCGCTCACTCCATCAATGTCTCTTTGTCCTCATTAAACCAATGGCTTCTCAATCACGGGTTATCTTTAAGTGCCCCAAAAAGCTCGGCTGTCATTTTTACACGCAAACGACGCACTCCGGATCTTCGTATAGAGGTGGACGGTCAGACTATCCCGATTAAAAGCAGCGCTAGATTTTTGGGAGTCCATCTCGACTCAAAGATGTCTGGGGTGGACTACATAAACACCGTAGTTGGTAGGTGTGAACGCTCAGTATCGATACTCAGAGCTCTGGCTGGGGTATGGTGGGGTGCTCACCCCTCTTCATTGAAGCTCATATACAATGCATTGGTCAGAAGTGTAATGGACTATTGTTGCTTACTTATTGTACCTTGCAATAAGGAAGCATTAAAAAAACTAGACTCCATTCAGACCAAATGCCTTAGAATAATTATTGGAGCTATGAAATCATCCCCCATAAACGCTCTTCAGGTTGAATGTGCGGAGCCTCCTCTCAACCTTCGAAGACAATACCTTGCAGACCGCTTCATCTCAAAAGTCCTCTCCCTCTCATCACATCCCCTTCTCCCTATCCTAGATCAAATCCACTGTTCCTACAGCTCCTCTTCTTACTGGAAAAATAAACCTGTCCCTCCCGTGATTGCTAGGTACAGGGAGCTTAAAAACCTCTCTGCACCCATAAGTCAATATCCTGTGCTCCCAGTGTTTTCTTCCGTATATGAGGTTATCCACTTTAGACCAAAGCTGATTTTAGGACTTGGCATTTCGAAATCCACCGTGAATGCTGCAGACGAGTTCAAACGTGCCTTGGACAAATACTGGAGAGGCTGGAATACTTTCTACACAGACGCGTCTAAATTATCCCGAATCGGATGTACAGGAGTGGCAGCGTACTTCCAAAATTCGAGGATCGCTCTCCTCTCCAAGTGTCCCCCGGAGGCATCAGTCTTCACGGGTGAATGTGCGGCCATTCTGGAATCACTCAAATTTATTAGAGCTCACAACCTCAAAAATTCCATAATTTTTTCTGATTCCCGAAGTAGCCTACAGTCCCTCAACCAAGATCAGCTCCATTCCAGAACCCATAGCAGTTTGGTTGTTGAGATAAAGGCGCTTCTTCTTTCCTGCTTCAATGATGGCCTAAACATCGAGATCGCCTGGATTCCTGGCCACTCTGGCATATGCGGTAACGAGTGTGCGGATTCCCTAGCCAAATTTGCGGCGTCGAACGATGTCGAACGTCAACACTACGTGGTGTACGGGTATGATGTACGTGCCGACACCAAACACAAGCTTTTTGAGTCATGGGCTGCAGTGTGGGTAGACACTTCCAAAAGTAAAGGAGCCTACTATGCAAGTGTCCAGCCTGGCATCCGGCGGAGGCCTTGGTTTTCCAAGTACCCTAAGCTCCCCCGCCACACTGTTTCATCCTTGTGCAGACTCAGACTCGGCCATTGTAGTAGCCCAGTCTTCCTCGACAAGATCCGTGTCCGCGACAGGTCGCTGTGTGAATGCGGCCTTGACGAGGGAACTGTAGACCATATATTTTTTTCGTGTCCTTTAAATTCCCAATCTTTTGACCTTTATAAAAAGCTCCCCAGTATTCAAATCCCACTTCCAATTAATTTCCACCTCCTTTTAACTCACTTTTCCCCTAAATTAATCCATTGTTTATGTAGATTCATTAATGATAATGAGATTAAACTATGACGGTGACATTTATGTAAATGGTGTATACAGGGTGTCCAAGAACCCGGCGTCCAACTGGATTCCCACGATGCCCCAAGTTCTAACAGTACTCAGAAAAATATTTTAAAAAATCCACCCCATGTACTTACAGAATTATACTGATTTAAAAAAAAAAAGGGGAAATGAGCACCCTGTGACATACTTTTGAATGCTGTGACTGCTAATGCTGATAATTTCGATATTTCTTGGAGGTTTTGTAATCTAGGGTATTGCTGTGTCTAAATAGAATGTAAAAATAAAGTACTTATTGTACCATTTTAAAATAAAATATTATTTTAACTAAAGGTGATATGGAAAACTATTGAATTTCGCAACTTTGACCGACTGTAGTGTAAAAAAAATGTACCAAAATAGTATGGCAAGTGACGTCAAATTTTGACGCGTTTATTCCTCTTTTTAAAAAGGTATAATACTTACACATTAATTTAAAAAAAAAATTTTTGATAATATTTTTACTCAACAACCCAATTTTTACGATGTCTTACAGAATTCTTAGAAAGAAAAATTTACGACGAATTTAATCTAACCTCTAAAGAATTACTATTGTATGCTCATAAAAATAACAACAGGCCTCTCAAAAAACAGGTTTTTTTTTTTTTTTTTTTTTTTTTTTTTATTTTTTTAAGGGGGGAAAATCATCGAATGACTTCTCCCGCCTGGGTGAGGCGGGAGGGAGTGTCAGACTCTTACTGACTAAAAACCACCCCGTTCCTTCTCCTGCACGTCGAGCCGGAGCCCCGGTTACCCGTTAGGTTCTCCGCGACTCCGAATCGGCATCGGCCGTATTGGGCCCCATCTGTGGTGGTCTGATGGCTCTTTGAGGCGCGCGCGGAACGCGACGCGCCGTACGCTCGGGTCTGTTTCTGGTCGGACGGGGAGCCACCCATGCTCGCCGTCCGCAGGCCCGCGCTTACGGTGGCCGGAGATCGTCTCGCGATCCCCGACGCCCGGTGTGTCCTTCGCGATGGCTGGGTTGCGAGGAGGCAGCGCTTCGCTGCCTCACGCGTCCCGCCTCCTCCTTAGCTAGCATCACTGCTTCGCAAAAGGAGGAGACGGCATCCCAGTCCCCCTCGCTCCGCATCATGGCCTGCACTAGGCCCGGACGCGAGAGGTCGCCATCGCCGATCACTTCCCTGAGGACACGGCGGTGCTCAGCCCACGAAGGGCATTCTCCCACCGTGTGTTCCACCGTGTCCTCAGGGCGGTCCTCGCAGTGATGACACCCGGGCGTTTCCTCCCGCCCCATCAGACACAGGTACCTCCCGAAACTTCCATGTCCGGTGAGGACCTGCGTCAGGCGGTAGGTGAGGACGCCGTAGCGTCTCTCAAGCCACTCCTCAAAGAGGGGACTTACCGCTGCGATGGCAGCGAGCCCAGCCCTCGGTTGCGACAGTCGTTGCTGCCATTCCGCCATGAGATCGCGCCGGAGCTCATCCCGCCACGCACCTATTTGGCGCGGCAGCGGGGTTTCGCCCCGGCGACGTGCCTCCGCGCGCATGCCGTACACGCGCGCGAGCACCTTCGCCTCCAGATCCCACGGCGGTAATCCGGCAAGGAGGTTCGCCGACTCCCCAGAGATCGTGCGGTATCCGCGGATCATTCGGATCGCCATGACCCTCTGTGCCATGAGCAGCGTCCGAGCGGGACGCCGCAACAGGTTTGGCGCCCAAACAGGGGCGCCGTAGAGGGCCATGGACCGCACGACCCCGGCGTATAACCTCCGGCTCAAAAAACAGGTTAGACCGTAAGGGACGGTATGTGCATGCATCTCACCATAGTGATTCGTTATTACAACAGGAGGGAGCAAGACAGAAACTATCTTTGCGATTTGCTGGTTCTTCTTTATGGTACCCCATTATTCAGGTAAGAGTGAGGGAGAAAAAGGTTATCCGAGCCGAGTCGCGTTTTGTGAAACAATCCTGCAAAAACATCGAGAAGACGAAAACTTTATCGACAAAATTTTGTGGTCAGATGAATCAACATTTAAGAAGGATGGCTACATGAACCTACACAACTTGCACGAGTGGCATGTGGAAAATCCGCACTTGATGCGAGAAGATAGATCCCAGTACCGGTTCAAAGTGAACATGTGGACCGGTATTCTCTGTGGGAATATTATTGGTCCATTTGAGATGCCCGAGAATTTGACTGGCGAATCATATTTAAATTTTCTTCAAAATGATTTGCCAAACTTACTAGAAGAGACCCCACCAGATATGTGGTTCCAACACGACGGCTGTCCAGCACATTTTCGCGTATCCGTTAGAGAGTTTTTGGACGAGCAATACCCGAACAGGTGGATTGGGCGATCAGGAACAATCCCGTGGCCAGCCCGCTCACCTGACTTAAATCCGCTGGATTTTTTTTTTCTGGGGAACTATGAAGGAGCTCGTTTATGCGAAGCCCATTAATGACATCGCTGACCTTCGTGAGAAGATAACACAAGCAGTGCAGGTGATACGTCAAAAAAGTTACTCGCGAAACATAAAGCGGTCCTTTTTAAGGAGAGTGAGAGCTTGTATTGCCGCGGGTGGTCAACATTTTGAACATTTATTGTAATAAAATATCTTTAAACTAACATTTTTTGCTTTTATTCTACTGGGAACCCATATCTGGGAATACATATCTATATAATATATCTATCTATAATATTTTTGTGAGTACTGTTAGAACTTGGGGCATCGTGGGAATCCAGTTGGACGCCGGGTTCTTGGACACCCTGTATATCTGTGTGTCTGTATTGTGTACGTCCCCCAACTATTTTCTTCACCCCTGTACTCATACAGTAAAATAGTTGGTAATGTTTATATGTTTACTAACCCAATTGTTTTGTCCTTTCAGCTACTAACTACTAAAAACTACCGCAAAGTTAACTTCGACGGCTCATTAATCTGCCGTCACCACCCGACACTGGCAGTATAGTCGACAACATTGTATTGGAGACTCGGTGGCCAAGGAAAGAGAAAAAAAAAAAAACTCTTTGACAATGATTAATGCAGCAAGGAGTATAGAGCTTGACAAAAAAGAGTTTTATGCAGTGACAGCAAGGTGCTTACTCTTGAAACCAATCTCAATGTCAATGCAATTTCAATCCAATAAAATGTCAATAATTATTCAATGTCAAAACTATGTATAGTTTGAACTTGCATTGACATTGATATTGGTTTCAAGAGTAAGCGGCGCCCTGGACTGGAACTACTATTGACTTCGAATAATATCTTTATTAACAACTATTACATAAATAAAATTAAAACTAAATATTACTAAATTAAATATATACAACTTATGATTAAAATTAATTATAGGAAAAATAAACTATTTATAAGGCATCGAAAAACTCGTCCGCATCGACGTCAGTGGGGAAAGTACCCAGAAGGCTGGCAGCATTGCCACGTTGTATGGCAATGCTTAACCTCTGACCGAGAAAAAGACCAAGAAGAAAAAAGACTTCGAATTGTGCTTCATCTGAATCACCACGACCTACCCTTCAGAACATATCTCATGAATAAACAATTATCCTATAGTATCTCCCCTTTTTAAACTTGATAAAAGGCTGCCACAGGTACGATACTAGCAGTATGGTTTTCAACAAAATAAATCAACAACGTTAGCTATATATACACTTGTAAGAGCAGTAATGAATAGTATTAACTCTAACACGTCTTCTTGTGCACTACTTCTGGACCTTAGTAAGGCGTTTGATCTAATAAATCATCCAATATTGATTGAGAAAATGGAAAGATATGGTATCAGAGGTTCAGCTCAAAAATGGTTCGAATCATATTTAAGTAATAGGAAACAGATAACCAGAATTACAAAATTTAATGAGATAAGTAACACATTAGAAATATTTGATTCTAAACCACTCATAAATCGATGCGGTGTACCGCAGGGGAGTATTTTGGGACCATTATTATTCTTAATTTATGTAAATGATTTACCACAAGCAATTAAACATCAGTGTGTTCTATTTGCGGATGACACCACAGTAATCATAGAAACCAAAAATCCACAAAACTATGATACCATTATAAATGAGTCAATTAAAGATATTACTAATTGGTTAGACATTAACAAACTAAGAATAAATGTAACGAAAACGAATGTATTAAAATTTAAAACTTGGAAAAGTAAACACATACATTTAAATATTGCATATGATGGTAAAATGATTGAACAGGTTCACAGTGCAAGGTTTCTAGGGGTTATTCTTGATGAACACCTTACATGGAAAAACCATATAGATAATATTTGTAATAAGATTAATAAGTTTATCTTTGCTTTAAGAAAGGTTAAAGACGTTATATCAAGGTATACGGCTATTCTTGTTTACCATGCGTATGTTTGTTCAATAATTCGTTATGGAATAATTGTTTGGGGAAATTCTACGGATATTTCTAGAGTGTTTATAGCGCAGAAAAAATGCATTCGTGCAATATTTAATTTGAAATGGTCTGAATCCTGTAGGCCTGTATTTCAGTCTAATAAGCTGTTAACTGTCCCGTCCATTTATATTTATGAAATTGCTAAATTCATAAGAACCAATCCTTCGCTTTTTCAAGTTAAAGATAATGTAAATAAGAGAAAAGCAACATGCGTACTTCTTCAAGTGCCTTCGCCTAGATTGGAGTTATTTAGACGGAATTGTGTTTATATGGCTCCTCTAATTTATAATACGTTGCCTAAATCTATAACTGAACTTCCGTATAAGAAATTTTGTAATGTATTAAAGCAATGGCTAATTAAAGAAAATTACTACTCAATCCACGAATTTTTAGAAAAAAACAAATGTAAATCTTTTACTTTTAAAGAAAGAAATAAATAAGAGCAGTAAGTGTACTTAGTTTATGAACCAAAATTGTAGCCTTCATGTATTTTATTTTAATCTACAGTAAAGATCAAATGTAACCAATTTGCATGCCAATAATGGTAAATGTGCTGATCTAATATTGTATGTAACATCTATATCATGTACCACATTGAGCAAATAAAGAATTATTATTATTATTATTATAGCGACCTCAATAATTTACAATTCTTTTTTGTGAAGGTGTATGTATTTGTTAACAGGTATGTAGTCAATTTTCTACGGTTTATATGGTTGATCCAAGAAGGAAGAGTAGGTAGGCTGTCAAATATTTTCTTATTTTCTAATTTCTAACCAACGGCAAGTAGCAATGTGACTTTTTCACATGTGGAGATGGGGAAGTTGACGGTACTTGTCCTGCTCGATTTTAGTAATGCATTTAATACCGTCGACTTCGAAATATTGCTTGGCGTGCTCAGCACTTTTAACATATCCCCATCAGTGATTGACTGGTTTCGTAGATACCTATTTGGTCGCCGGCAGCGTATTCATTGTGAGGATCGTTATTCTCCATGGTGTTGTACTGCTTCCGGTGTGCCACAGGGAGGTGTTCTATCTCCTTTACTCTTTACGCTATTTATCAGCTCTATTTCTAATGAACTCTCTTCTTCCTTCCACCTTTATGCCGATGATCTACAGATCTACACACATGCTTCGCTGCATGAATTACCCGATGCTGTTGCACTGGTCAACCGTGACATGGAGCGAATTAGTGACTGGAGCATGAAGTTCGGGCTGCGTATCAATCCATCAAAAACGCAAGTGACGGTTGTCGGCAGTTCAAGGACTGTCTGTAAAATAGACTGGTCCACTCTTCCCCAAGTATGTCTACTTAACACCAAGATACCTTTTTCCAGTGAGGTTAAGAACTTGGGGATTTACATTGATAGCACTCTGTCTTGGTCTAAACAGATGCAGGAGGTCAGCCGCAGGGTGTTTGCCTCGGCGGGCTCCTTGAGGCGTCTTCGGAATTTCTTGCCCACTACTACAAAAATTGCATTAGCACAATCCCTACTTCTACCAATTCTCGACTATGCTGATGCCAGCTATCTTGATCTCACCCAAGAACAATTAGACAAGCTTGAGCGACTTCAAAATCTTTCTATCAGGTTTGTATTTGGTTTGCGCAAATATGACCACGTATCCGAGTTCCGCAACAAGCTCAAATGGCTGCCTATTCGTCTTCGCCGGAATACTCATATTCTTTCAGTTTTGTACAATATACTCTTTAATCCCACTACCCCTATTTATCTAAAACATCGTTTTACGTACCTTGGCGACACACATTCGAAGTTTTTGAGATCATCGGAAAGTCTGAAATTAAATATTTGTTTGCATTCCACTTCCTTTTTCGACAAATCCTTTACAGTACAAGCAGCTCGGTTGTGGAATGCTTTACCGATAACAGTGAGGCGAGCTCAAACTATATCCCAATTTAAAAAACTTCTTAAAGAGCATTACCTCTCTTTATAACTTTATTTCCTATCTTAACCAGACACCTACACACACACATACACCAACACACACCATTTTGTAATATATGTATCATATTGTTTTTTATATATATTATTTATTTTTTAGTATTCTTGTATGTATGTATGTATAGTATTTTATACAGATATTAATTAATGTACACTTGACGACCCATTTCAGACTCCTGTTGCTGCTCCATCCAAAGGTTGTCTGTAAGAAATCGCCTTGTGCGATAAGACCGCCCATTGTACACTATTTTGTTTTAGGAAATATTGTCCTGTATTACAATTGTGTGGTGTACAATAAAGCATATATTATTATTATTATTATTTTTCCGAGCTATTTTTGTAATCTGTTTTATTATTATTATCTTGATTGACTTGAGGTGGCTGGTGCAACTAATATTCTTTCACTTTATTATTAACTATCTGACCCGGCAAACTTCGAGCCTGAATTTTTTTCCCCACCTTTTAAACCTTCTCTGGAGAGGTTCGAGAACGGATAATCTAGTACCTAGATCCTAGACCTTCTCCAGACAATAACAAACACAACAAAAAATAAAATTCTGCCAAATCGGTCTAACTGTTTTCAAGTTATGGCGCGACAACGGATTTCATTTTTAAATATATAGATATTAAAGAGGTTTTCAATAAAACTTCCATTGCGTATGTTCACACTCTGTATTTCAAATTCCTCTTAATGTCCATTCTCCTTTATTCATCCCACTAATTGCCGCCATAAATCTCCGTTTCCCCGCATCTCCCGCTACAAACAAAAATTTGCTTCTTTTTTTGGTGTTACCATGTTAAAAATGTTACTCGATTCAATTCATCCCAGTTTTTTAAAAATATATAATTTTTAGGAATAAACAAAGTAACCTTACAGATAGAAAAAAAATAGTTGTTGTAAGAAGTAACACACTGATACCTTTGCTTATCCAGGAGTAGAAAAATGATTTTCTTGTCTATTCCATACTTTTGACAGCTGATATTTGTAAGTTGTCTATGTTTGACCCTGTATACGATTTTTAATCTGTAATTTAGTTCCGTGTTGACCATGGTGGGGTGAAGTTACGCAGTTTTCCTAAGCAAATATATTACGTATAAATTAACGTAATAATTATGTTACGAATTT
Source organism: Spodoptera picta (assembly GCA_038387885.1). Classification (NCBI taxonomy): domain Eukaryota; kingdom Metazoa; phylum Arthropoda; class Insecta; order Lepidoptera; family Noctuidae; genus Spodoptera; species Spodoptera picta. Next base: position 1,260,830 of record JAZHFQ010000437.1, on the reverse strand, counting down.
AGAAAATCACACATCAACTGCAGGATTTTGCGTAATCCATGTTGTATCAAGGATTAAGCACAGGTATTTAGTTTTAAACTATATTTTAAAAGTGAAAGTTTTTCGTAGTTTGCAAACTAATAAAGTTATGATTTGTTTAAAATGCAAGTGATTTGATACGTATTTAATGATAATAATTAGACGTAGATTAATCATGATTAAGTTGCTTTATTTATGTGTGCTGTAATGTAACTTAAACAGGTTCTTTCGACCTTTGAATTAACTTATGAATCGGACTTATATTACGAACTTATTCAACCTTGGTAACTTTTGTCGTCACATTGTCCTTTACTCAGTATTAAGAATGTAATACTTTACCACAAGTAAAATTTAGAGCAAAGTTTTTGTTACGCAAACATTTTTTTGCTATTATTTTTCTCTCTACAACTTTTATTTCGTCAAAATAGTGTTTCAAGTTAATAATATGTGTTTATATTTATTTTTATGTCGTAAGCTGATATGTAAATTATTCCTGTTTGTCTGTTAAATAACACTTATAAGTGTTTTGATAGAAAAATATTTTTTTTTAATCCTTTGAAGGTATACGGAACAACGGAAATGGACATGAAAACTTAAAACAAATATTTCTAACAGTAGTTAGATATTGGTCTAGGAGTGGTTCAAATGTGTCTTGATTTATTAATTTCATTAATTTATTAATGGGACACTTTTATATGGATCTTGTATTTAATTCCTTATAAAAAGACTTTTTAAAAAGACGACAGACAGAATGTCTGACTGACCAATATCAACCAGATGTATGTCATCAAAAAGCTCTTTCCATGAGTTACTTAAATGATATATAATAAAGAGAGTGGAATAATGTTGTTGGGCCCACCTCTCAATAAGTTACCACTCTATAGATAGGTATTCTTACGCAGAATAAAACTTATTACTATTACCACTAGGGTCAAAAGTCAGTGGTTTCGGAGTTACATGTTTGCCCGTCATCATTTGTTCTGTCTATCGATAATATTTATTTATATTCAAAAAAATTATAAACCAATTTGACACAATAATTCTGACTAAAGGAAATAGATTCAATTTAGTTATATTACCAATTGTGTCCACTATAAATGCACACTATCTTTAGTTTTAATTACGTACTTTTCCTGTCTCAGGTCTTCAGGAAGAAATACCAACAGGAATAAGTAGCCTAAGCATGTACTAGGTATAATTAAATAAAAAATTCAGTCTTATGAGACTATTGATATGAACAGTGCCATCTTTGTCTGTCTGACTGCGATAAACTCAAACATTACTGAATCAATTTTTATGCAGTTACCAACACTAGATAGACTTATCTATGAAGAATATTTAACTGTATACTGCCTACTGAATAAATAATACAATTTCAATCAATAGTGTTTTTTTTTAAATAAATTGAAAGTGAATACTGCAGTTTAAACGAAGCTACATATTTAAAACCTAATTTTAAATCACACCTTTCTTTTTCCAGATCGCTCACCCACAAAAATGGTCACAAAAATATTTTTTATGCTGGCAACTTTATTAACATATACAAACTCCGAGTACATACCTCCTGGGCCTTTATACCCATGTCCCAAAGACTCCACGACCACTCTGTTGTACCCCTGTGTATGTGAAAAAGGGTCGGACAGTGGTCTATATATAAGATGTGAAAATACAGGCCTCGCAATACTAAGTGTTGGGCTTGGCAACATTGCTGGTTTGGGGTTGCCAATCGAGAAATTAGTGCTGAATGAATGTAAATTTAGTAAGTATTTTTAGAAACTACTTTTAAAAAATAAGTTGTACATAAAAATGATTCAAACATACATACATATCTGCCTGTCTCACGTGGGGGTAGGCAGAGACTATGGATTAATACACTTGCTTGTGATAATACCTGCTTGTGTAACAAAGACTTCTGAAAATCGGTTCAGCCAATCGCGAGGAAACCGCGAACAAACAAACGCACATACATACAGGTTAAACAGAGAACCTGCTTTTTTAAAATCAATTTTAATTTAAGGAATCTAAACATGTTATTTCTATTTTTCAGCAAACCTCTTCGGCCCTCTATTCCACAGATCAACAATAAGAGTTATAGAGATTATAGACACTCCTATTAGGACCATAGACCAGTATGCGTTCGCCGGAGTGAATAGAACTCTGCAGGAGCTTTATATGACTAATACTAACATTGAGGAGTTTCCTAAAGATGCTTTTATGGTAAGTCGTAATGTATTCATTTAGTCAAAGTCAAAGTCAAAGCAGTTATTTCAATTAAACCATAGTTTGGTACTTTTGAAACGTCAACAAATACAAAATAAATAATAGTCTGTCAGTCAGTCTGTCAGTGAAACTAGGTGCTCATTCCAAAATGTAGATTCGAATGGAGATGAACGAGCAAGAAACTCCATTCGTTACTCTTTTAAAAAAAAAGTATGTTCTACAATGTCTCTGATACATATTCCAATACTGTACGTATACATATATGAGAACAATGCAAAGGCACGCTTGACGCATTATACTAATAACTTACTAAAATAAAAAAAATAAAAATCTAAGTCTAACATGGTGCTCACATATGCATACTGACAATCCATAGAAATAGTGCTTCTATACAAGAAAAAGGAAACTCTTTGTTTCAATAAAGAAAGAAATGCTCGATGCCATAAGGAAACTAGATTGTCTACATTAGAATTAAAGTATTAAATTATGTATTATATTACCTACTATTGGTACTAGTTTATTATCAGTTATCGTTTCTATTGATTTTGTTTTAATTTTTATATTAATCTTATTATTTATATCGTGCTGTGTTCCGAACAGCGTTACCTTAAGTGTATTTTTAATGGGCCGGCTCGACCGCAGTGATACCACGGCCTCACAGAAAACCGACGTGAAGCAACGCTTGCGTTGTGTTTCGTTGAGTGAGTGAGGTTACCGGAGGCCCAATTACCCTCCCCTTCCCCAATCTCCCCAATCCCTGAAACCCAACGATCCTCAAACTCCGAATCCCCAAAAGGCAGGTAACGCACTTGTAACGCCTCTGGTGTTCCAGGTGTCCATGGGCGACGCCGATTGTTTACCATCAGGTGATCCGTCTGCTCATTTACCGGCTTATGCCATAAAAAAAAATCGGTTCAGCTGTTCTCGAGATTTAGCGGGACTAACGAACGGAAATTCATTTTTACCATCCGTGCGTCACTGCATGGGTGCCCACTGAAAATCAGTGCTGGGTGACTTCTATGCCTGGCTTACACTGAGTGGGAGACCCTTTTAGCATAGGCATGTTGTCAGCGTCTCTCTTCTAATTCTTCTGTTTTAATTTTTCAACTCAATGTTTTTATTACTTCCACTGTCACACCTTCATTGTCTGTATTACATTTTACTAGCTTTTACCCGCGGCTTCGCTCGCGTCACAAAAGGATAAAAAGCCTATGTGACATATACCAATACATACAGCGCCATCTATACTATACCAATACTTTTGTTTTCCCTCGGGAATATCAAATTTTCTGGGATAAAAAGTACCCTATTATTTAATCCGGACTTCTAACTTTACGTCTGCAAAAATTCAAAGCAATCGGTTTAGTAGTTACGGCGTGAAAGCAAGTAAGGATTTATGCTGCATCGTACCTGGTGCTGAATAAATGTATTTTCTTTCTTATTTTTATTTATATAGATTAGAAAATCGGAATCGAGTTATAATTTTATATGGCCCTGGAATCGAATCCGCAATAAGTCTTGCCACCACTTCACTGACAACAGCCATACACACATACATAAATATTAATCAAATACAGAACCTGCTTTTTTATAATAACTGTCGTGAGACATAGTTATCTCAGTAATCGTGCCCGATTCGTTGAGGTCCGCAGTGTGAATGGTTCCACTTTGAGATCGCGTGTGAAACCAGTGACTAAGGGGGTTCCCCAGGGATCGATATAAGGGCCAACATTATTCATATTATATTGTGCAGATATCGTTAAAGTGATAAAAAATTGCAAATTTCACATTTACGCCGACGATCTCCAAATTTGTTTCTCTTTTAGACCAGAAAAGTGCGATAGTGCGGTGAGGTATATTAATGAGGATCTCAACAGAATTGTTGATTGGTCGAGTGATAGCTGTCTCATTCTCAACCCATCCAAGACCAAATATATGCTGTTTGGAACAAATGGTCAGTTGCAAAGAATACCTATAAACGGCGCTGACTTGTTACTGAGGGGCCAGACAGTCGAGCGCGTTTATGATGCAAAAACTTTGGTTATGGATCAGGGCCTCAGGTTAGAATCGTACGTCTCAAATTGCGTCAGAAATTGTTTTTATCGTCTGAAAGTGCTGTACAAAATGCGCCCGTACCTATGTGAGGAGTTGCGTGTGCAGTTGGCCGAATCTCTGGTACTGTCTAAATTAAATTACGCGGACACGGTCATCGGCCCTAGACTCCTATCGCGCACCAAACGATTGATACAGAGAGTACAGAATGCTTGCGCACGTTTTTGTTTCAAAATACCATCAAGGAGCCACATTACACCATATCTCAATAAACACAATTTGTTAAAAATGAAGTCACGTCGCAAGCTTCATCTGGCCTGTCTCCTCTTTGGTGGAATAAGAACCAAATGTCCGTCATACCTCTACTTGAAACTCTCGTGGGTGAATGCACATCGCCGGCGAGAGGGTAGGCGTTGTGCGCAGCAACTGGCTATACCGCAACACAAATCTGCTGCATTTAGGGGTAGCTTCAGGTATGCGGCATCGAACTGTTGGAACAACATCCCTCCGCCAATCAGAAATCTGCAAAGTATAAGTACTTTCAGAAGAAAGCTCAAGGAGTTTGTCCACTTCCCAAATCAGCAGCGCTGAAATAAACGCGGACCTGTCTTTTATTTGACCTATTTAATTCTAATATTGATTATTACAGCCGTCCCTGTTTCATCATATCTCAAATCATACATTGGCATGAACTGTCCACACATTACACACATAACTCCACAATTATTATAGCACATTATTAATAACTATTATATTTGTTAATAAATTGAACACACAAAATTAATAACAAAGTTTCTATACATAATTACATATGTGGATTGCAAGTATGTGTTGCTCTCATCCGTGCGTCACTGCAGGGGTGCCAACTGAAAATCAGTGTTGGGTGCTCATTGTGCCCAGCTTTATGCTGAGTTGGTGACCCGTTCGGATTGGACATGTCCGCCAACACCGCGCACTTGAATGGCTTATTGGCTTGCTTTAGTTTTAGTTTTAGTTTTATAATTTAACTTTTATCTTTTAATTTTTCTGTTTTTATGCTTTTTTTATATTTATGTCTTTTCTGGCGTGCATGTCTTATGCCGAATAAACATTTTTCATTTCATTTCATTTCATTTCATTTCACATACAAAATTAACTAGAAATCGCGGGTCACTTACGTGAATATACTGAAAAAAGCTCTACTAGTTTTGAACCACAGAGGGATTCTTACTCATGAGCAGCGTGCGCGGTCGCGGCGATATCGCGCAGCCTACTGAGTACAGTAGGCTGCGTTTTTTAAAGGAGACATCTTGTCGCACGAAATCGTATCGCAGCAATTCCCATCGTAATTCTTTTTCATTGCGAACTCTTATGAATTTCAATTTTAAAACTGAATACAAAAACTATGCACGAACTAGGATCTAAGCCCCCATGTTTGATAGTCGTACTCGGTATTCCTTCACTACATAGTATAAAACAAAGTCGCTATCCGCCGTCTGTCTGTCCCTATGTATGCTTAGATCTTTAAAACTACGCAACGGATTTCGATGCGGTTTTTTTAATAGATAGAGTGATTCTTAAGGATGGTTTATATGTACAACACATGCGTATTGCACCCGTGCGAAGCCGGGGCGGGTCGCTAGTAAACTATAAGGTACAAATTGAAAGAATTAATTAATCTACATTTTCTTACTTTCAGATTCTAGGAAACCTATCAGTGCTTTCATTAGACGGGCACAAAATGACAAAGTTGGGTAAAGATATATTCGTGGGTAGCGAGGCAGCGGGCAAGTTGGAGAGATTGCACCTAACAAACGGATTAATAGCCGATATGCCACCGGAAACATTCCAGGTAAATACATAACAAAGGGGTAGGCAGAGGTACACATTACGGCACTCAATCCCACTATACAATGTAACACCCACTTTTCACTATTTATGTAATGAGGTCCATGTAATAGCGGGTGAGCCTGTTGTCATATACCGGGCGCATTTCCAGACTTCGTGCTACTACTGAGAATTTTTTTAAAACCCAGTAATACTTAGCCCGACTCGGGAATCGAACCCGAGACCCCTTACCCGGCAGTCGCAATTGCGACCTATCGGCCAATGAGGCAGTCATACCCACTTGTCACTATTTACGTTATGAGTCCCATGTAATAGGGGGTGAGCCTATTGCCATATACCGGGCACATTTCCAGGCTCCGTGCTACTACTGAGAATTTTTTAATTAGGCAAATAATCGTGTCTGTTTCATACATTGGAAATAACGTTTTGTTATTAAAATTACAGGTTTTAAAAAAGCTAAAAAAACTAGATCTACACGGCAACAAGCTGGCTACACTGAAACGGAATCAATTCAAAGGTTTAAGGGATACTGAAGTTTTGGATCTAAGGTAAATATTGGATTATAGACTTTTTGAAAACTTATTATTATTTTATTTTTTTGATGGGGATAATCATCGGATGACATCTCGCCTTGGGTTAGGCGAGAGGGTGTCAGACTCTTACTGACTAAAAACCACCCCGTTTCTTCTTCTGCTCTTCGAGCCGCAGCCCCGTATCTCCGGCTCCGTATTGGCATCGGCCCTATTGGGCCCCATCCGTGGTGGTCTGATGGCTCTTTGAGGCGCGCGCGGAACGCTCGGCGCCGTACGCTCGGGGCTGCTTCTGGTCGGACGGGGAGCTTATCAATATTCAAAGTCAAACTATACAACCACAATAATAGTATAATAGAATTCAGAGTACGGAATATAAAGCCAAACTCAACACCATTTAGCTCATTCAATATCCACGCAATACGGATGCAATGGACGCTAGTGTTGCAACTCGAGAGTACGAAAGTTCACAATACTAATGTCAATCGATCGGAATCAGATTCAAGAGTAAGCCCCCTGCTCGGCGCCTATTGATCGTAGCGTGATATTTTTTAGCCAACAACATTCCTCGATAAATGCGCTATCCAACACAAAAAGAATCAGACTTGTAGTTACGGAGATTAGCGCGTTCAAACAAACAAACAAAAAAACAAACTCTTCCGCTTTATATAATAGTATAAGATAAGATAATAGTGTTACAAAAACTACTTCATTGGTCTAATTGTTACAAGTATAACTGTCGAACAAGGGTCTCGGTTCGATACCCAGGTAGGACAAAGTTTAATGACGCTGAAGTGTAATAACAGAACAAGGGGTCTTAGGTTCGATTATCAATTAGAAAAAGCAGTTTAATGACGGACTTTTCGGTGTTATCATACAATTTCAGTTATAGCAACGTGCGGCCTGTATATGGCAATAGGCTCACCCTCTATTACATGGGAATCATAACATAAATAGTGAAAAGTGGGTGTTACATTGTATTATGTGTATTTCTGTTTACCCCCAGCTAATAAATAATATTATAATGTATGTATTTATATTTATTTCAGTTACAACAGTATCACGAAGCTCGACGGCAGTCATATAGGAGATCTGACCAAGCTAGGATGGTGTAACGCGAGTCATAATCAAATTGGAGAGATACCTAGGTAAGTACTTTCCCTAATTCATATATCATCATCATCATTATCATCAACAGCCGAAAGACGTCCACTGCTGGACAGAGGTCTCCCCCTTAGTCCTCCACGTCGAACGACAACTCGCCACCTGTATCCATTGGCTCCCTGCTTCTCTGGCGATGTCGTCTGTCCACCTGGCGGGAGGCCTGCCCACGGAAGCGTGGGGATTATGAAGGGGGAGGGAGGGGCTGCAATTATTAATACACATATAAGTGACTGCCTCGTTGGCCGAGTGGTCGCGAGTGCGACTACCGGGCAAGGGGTCTCGGGTTCGATTCCCGGGTCGGGCAAAGTATTACTGGGTTTTTAAAAAATTCTCAGTAATAGCACTGAGTCTGGAAATGTGCCCGGTATATGGCAATAGGCTCACCCCCTATTACATGGGACTCATAACATAAATAGTGAAAAGTGGATGTTACTTCTGTGTGCACCTCTGCCTACCCTTTCGGGGATAAAAGGCGTGATGTTATGTGTGTTATATAAGTAAAACTAGCTACTTCCGCGCGGTTTCACACGCTCTGCTCAGCTCCTATTGGTCGTAGCGTGATGTTTTATAGCCAATAGCCATCCTCGATAAATGCACTATCCAACACAAAAAGAATTATTCCATTCAGACTTGTAGTTACGGAGATTAGCGCGTTCAAACAAACAAATAAAAAAACAAACTCTTCCGCTTTATATAATAGTATAAGATAGTATAAGATTGACAAGTAATAATTTTAGTTTTCTTATACATATTACTTATACGACTAGACAAATTCAATACTCATTGAAAAACATTTTTCTACTAGCTTTTACCCGCGGCTTCGCTCGCGTCACAAAAGGATAAAAAGTAGCCTATGTGACATATACCAATACACACAGCGCCATCTATACCAATACTTATGTTTTCCCTCGGGAATATCATATTTTTCCGGGATAAAAAGTACCCTATTATTTAATCCGAACTTTACGTCTGAAAAAATTCAAAGCAATCGGTCAAGTAGTTACGGCGTGAAAGCGGAACAAACAAACAAACTCAGTTTCCGATTTATAATATTATAAGGATGGATTCTGTATGGGGTCGCAACGCAACTCATGACGTCATAATGTTTTTGAAAGAAAGGCAGTCCGACCGAGTAGTCACAAGTGCGACTGCCGGTCAAGGGGTCTCGGGATCGATTAAGGGTCGGACAAAGTATAACTGGGTTTTTAAAAAAAATACAGTAGCAGCACGGAGTCTGGAATTGTGCCCGGTATATGACAATAGACACGAGACTCATAGCATAAAATAGTGAAAAGTGGGTGTTACATTGTACAGTGGCAATAAGTGCCGTAATGTGCCTACCTGTGCCTACTCTATCGGGGATAGAAAGGCGTGATGTTATGATTAGATAAAAAGTACAAAATCAAAATCAAGCAATAGGAAGTGTAATGAGAAGTTAAATTAAATTATGTTTGACGATGGAAACCTGATTGAAAAAGAGTAACCTATGGAGTTTCTTGTTCGTTCTTCTCCATAGGAATCTACACCTTGGAATGAGCAGATAGCTTCACTTTTATTTATTTCATGTTGACTTTCAAAAGTGCCTTCGTTGTCTAATTAATTTTGACTTTGAATTAAAAGTCGTATTGTTATATTCCAGGGGCATGTTTGCAAGGAACACTGTAATCAAAGTGGTACATTTGGACAACAATAAGATTAAGAAACTAGATACAAATAGTTTTAGAGGAATGAGATTTTTGAGGTAAGATAATAATATATATTTTTTATGGCATAAGCCGGTAAACGAGCATACAAATCACCTGATGGTAAGCAATCGGCGCCGCCCATGGACACCTGGAACACCAGTCGCGGTGTAATTGGGCCTCCGGTAACCTCACTCACACGACGAAACACAACGCAAGCGTTGCTTCACGTCGGTTTCTGCTCGGCCGTGGTATCACTCCGGTCGAGCACGCCCATTCGTGCCGAAGTATGGCTCTCCCACACTTCAAACTAATATTAAATATAAATATAAAAGTAAGTTTGTCTGTCTCGTTGTTTGAGTGCGACTGCTGAACAAGGGGTCTCGAGTTCGATTCCTGGATCGAGCAAAGTATGGAGATTTATCAGATTTTAGGAAAATTCCCAGTAATTGCACGGCGTCTGCGTATATATTTTAAACTTGCACACACCGCGAACTTTGTTTTCATTTGGAAATATTTTCTGCGCACTATAGTTATTTTTTTTTTTACATAAGAACCTCCTCCTATCGTTAACAAACCTAAGAAAAGAGAATTACTGACATCGCTTCAGCTGTTCCTGAGGTTAACAACTCATTTAGCGATTCATAGCGACCCGCCCCGGCTTCGCACGGGTGCAATATGCATGTATTATACATATAAACCTTCCTTAAGAATCACTCTATCTATTAAAAAAACCGCATCAAAATCCGTTGCGTAGTTTTAAAGATCTAAGCATACATAGGGACAGACAGACGGCGGATAGCGACTTTGTTTTATACTATGTAGCGACTAGCTGACCCGACGAACTTTGTGCCGCTTAAAAATTATTTTTCTCACCTTTTAAACCATTCCTGGACTGCCACGAACATTTCAAGACCAAAATTATCCAAATCGGTCCAGCCGTTGTCGAGTTAGTGCATTTCATTTTTATTACCGACTTCATTTTTTTGTTTGTTCGCGCAGTACGCCGCCATTTGTGAACCGATTTCCAAAATTCTTGTTTTGTTTGAAAGGGTATACTCCCGAGATGGTCCCATTTCCATGAGGTCAGGATCTGATGATGGGATAACCGAGGGGAACTTTCGAAAATTCTATGGGCGAGTAATGCGTCTATTATGTTTTTCAATTAGGATTTTGAAACACTACAATTCGATAAGGGTCTGGAGTTGACCTGATGATGGAGCCGACAGGCAGTCGAGGGAACTCCTCAGCGGTTTATATTAACTACCTTGAGTTTGGGCTTGATGAATTTGGATTGATGAGGACTTTACACCTAAATAGAGTAGGGCTGTCATTAAGGATCTGATGATGAAGAAGTGTAATTGTTAAAGGAACTCCTTAACGGTATACAGTAACTACCTTGTGTTTGGGCTTGATTAATTTGTATTGATGAGGACTTCATTTATATAGATTTCTCGAGAGGTCTTCTTCTTTTAGAGGTCTTGAGTTTTAGCGGGACTTACGAACGGAAATTCATTTTTATTTATATATATAGATATATATTTTTATATATTTCAGGCGTGTCTACCTTCAAGACAATCAGATTTCAGACGTCGGTCGCGGCACGTTTTCAGCGGTCACTAGAATCGGTACCATTGATCTAGCAAGAAATAAAATTAAGAAAATTGATTTCCAAATGTTTCAGCAAGTTAAATATGCTGAGGTAAGAGTTTTAATTAGTTTTTAGTTGGTAAAAGTCACTAGTCATTAGTTATTAGTCACTAGTCATTAGTTACCAATTGAGTCTAGCTTCAATATGTAAGAGTTATTATAGAATAATAGACAAAATAGTCGAATTCCAAACAAAAATATGTAGACATAATATAACACGCCTTTCTCCCATGAGGGGTTTTTTAAGGGGGGAAAATCTTCGAATGACTTCTCTCGCCTGGGTGAGGCGGGAAGGAGTGTCAGACTTACTGACTAAAAACCATTCCCGTTCCTACTCCTGCACTTCGAGCCGGAGCCCTCGTAACCCGTTAGGTTCTCCGCGACTCGAATTGGCATCAGCCCTATTGGGCCCTATCCGTGATGGTCTGATGGCTCTTTGAGGCGCGCGCGGAACGCTCGGCGCCGTACGCTCGGGTCTGTTTCTGGTCGGACGGGGAGCCACCCATGCTCTATGTCCGCAGGCCCGCGCTGACGGTGGCCGGAGATCGTCCCGCGATCCCCGACGCCCGGTGTGTCCTTCGCGATGGCTGGGTTGCGAGGACGCGTCCCGCCTCCTTAGCTAGCATGACTGCTTCGCAAAAGGAGGAGACGGCATTCCAGTCCCCCTCGCTCCGCATCATGAGCCGCTCCCATGTGGGTAGATGGAACACCAATGGCTACAATTCCTACATACCTCTTTCGCTTCCTTAACAGTCATCAATCTTTTCATGCATGCTCGTCGGTATTAAAAAAAAACAATCAATATAGTCGAATATTATATCAATCATTAGTCTCTAGTCACCAGTCATTAGTCATTAGTTCGTATTAGTAGTCACTGGTCGGAGTCATTAGTTAATATTCATTAGTCATTAGACACTAGTTTTAACTGACTAGTCATAAACTAAATAAAACTTTAAATTCAATGGTTTTTCTTAAAAATATCTACCAATGCGACTGCCGAGTAAGTAGTCTCGGTTTGATTCCTGACTTGACCAAACCATAATATAATTGAGTATTACATTGTATCTGTGTAATATTTAATATTATTATTTTTCAGATGATAAACATGGCTGAAAATAACATAACTATTATAGAAAATCAGGCGTTTACAGATTTATATCAAGCTACAGTTAATATTTCGCACAATGCCTTATCTACTATAGAGACGGGGGCTTTCCAGAACTGTAACAACATGACTTTCTTGGACTTTAGCCATAATAATTTGGCGAAATTAAACCCCAGGGCTTTCGACGAAAATAGTTATGCGTATCATTTACAAGTTTCGCATAACGAATTCACGGATTTTTCTCAGGTAAGTCGATTTTATTTTTGGTGCGTACGTTTTCGAAGTTGAATGGAGCTCTTAGGTGGTTTCGCTCGAAAGTTATCGAGCGTACTCGTAATTTATTTTTGGAATTTATAAATGGTCGTGTAGTTGCCATTTTGACAAGCAAAAGGTCTAAGGTTCGATGCCCTGGACAGCCAATAAATTAATATATTATGTGACTATATACTTCTTTTGTACCCTTGTTCGCAAATGAATAAATGATTTGATTAATGTTACTCAGTAAATGGTCTCAGGTTAAAATCCTGGGTAAAGCAACAGATTACCAACTTTTTCAAAATTTAACATGCTTGTAATAAATGGTTCCAAATTCGATTCCCAGCTCCTTATATTTATATATTAAAGTACTTTACTTTGTACTTTTGACTGCACGCTTGGTGCGGTGGCTGGGCAACTGGCTGCCGCGCAACGTGTCGCGGGTTCGATTCCCGCACGGAACAACTCTTTGTGTGATCCAAAAATTGTTGTTTCGGGTCTGGGTGTCATTGTGTATGTGAACTTGTATGTTTGTAAACGCACCCACGACACAGGAGAAAATCCTATTGTGGGGCAACGTTTTTTAAAACAGTAAAAAAGTACTTCATATTTTAATGTTTTTTTTTCATGTGTTTTAGATACCAATCTATAATATGACAGGCATACAAGTGTTGAATGCATCCTACAACAGAATCGAATCTATACCAAAGATGGCATTTCCGAAATTATACGAATTGCATACAGTCGACTTGTCACACAATAATTTGAGTGAAATTTTTAATGCAGTTTTTCAAAATCTATTTTCTATTAGGTGAGTTTGGATTTTGTCATATATTTTTTTTGGTTGAGTGGTTAATTATTATTATTATATTATTATTATTTTCTTTTTAAAGTCTTTAACTTGTACACTTGACGACCCATATCTGACTCCTATTACAGCTCCATCCAAAGGTTGTCTGTAAGAGATCGCCTTGTGCGATAAGACCGCCCATTGTGCACTATATTAATTGTTGTTTGTCCTATGTGTTTATGTGGTGTACAATAAAGAATATTATTATTATTTTCGGAAAGTAAACTTTCTTCTTAGCTATCAAGCTAGTTTCATCCATATTTACGGGCCGAAGCCAAGTAAATACAGGGTGTGGTGAGTAGTGTTATGTGTTTGTGGGTGTAGTCTGGTGGTTGATCTCATTGTCTTCTATTTGCATGAACTTTCTGACGATTCTACAGGTATTTAGGATTGCAGCTTTTTGGAGAGTTATGTATAATGTTTCTTTTAAATCTAACAATTTGAGACTATGGAGAAGATGGTTTGGTATTACACCTGTGGTGGACAGAACTAAAGGGACCACATAAACTTTATTTTGCTTCCATATTCTAGCCACTTCATCTTTGAGTTCTGCATATTTCGTAATTTTTTCGGTAATTGTTTTTTGTATGTTGTGGGTATTTGGCACTGCGATGTCTATTAAGTAGGTGATATTATTTACTTTGTCCTGTAATGTTATGTCCGGTCTATTATAATGAATTGTCCTGTCGGTGAGTATGGCGCGATCGTAGTAAAGCTTATGTGTGGTGTTTTCTAGAACAGTTTCTGGCGTGTATTTGTAATATGGTGTGTTTGTGTTTTGTATGAGTGTGTATTTGAGTGCAAGTTTTTGATGAATGACGTTTACTATCTGGTTGTGTCTGTGGGTGTAATCGGTTTGTGTGAGTGTTGTGCAGGCTCCTGTTATATGTTGTATGGTTTCAGGTTGTATGTGACATTTGCGACATTTATCATCGGTTACTGTAGGGTCTTTAATAATATATTTTTTATAGTTTTTGGTATTAATAATTTGATCCTGAATAGCGATAATGAATCCTTCAGTTTCTGGAAATAAGTTCCCTATTTTCAGCCACTTATTTGATGCTATTGTGTTTACGTGGGCTTGTTCTAAGTCATGTGGATGTCGACCATGGAGGACCTTTCTTTTCCAGTTTTCTAGCTTTTCTTTTTGTGGGTCAGTTTCATTAAAGTTTTCTACATCTATTGGTTCATTTAGGTTTAGTGGTGTATAATTGGTGTCGTTTGAGACTATGGCTTTATGAATGTCGCTTGTTTGAGATTTCGAGTGGAAGAATGATTTTAGTTTACAGATTTGTTTTTGGCATAGATGAGAGATGTCTATGAGGCCTCTTCCCCCATTTTGTCTTTTAATGGTGAGCCTTTCTATTGCTGATTTAGGGTGTAAATTATTGTGTTTAGTTAGTGTAGTGCGTGTTGTGCGTTCTAGTTGTTCCGTGTCTGTTTTAGTCCATTTTATTACACCGAATGAGTAAGTTAGTATAGGAACAGCGAAAGTGTTGATAGCTTTAATAAGATGTTTACCAGATAATTGTGTTTTACAAACAGCGTTTAATCTTCTTTTGTATTCAGTGGTGAGTGAATTTTTTATTTTTATATGATCTAATCCTTTCAGCTGTGTGTAGCCTAAATACTTGTATAAATCGGTTTGTTCCATTGCAGTTATAATATCTCTGTCATTTACCACATAGTTGCCAGGTTGTATTTTGCCTCTTACAATGTGTAGGGTCTTGCATTTATCTAAACCAAATTGCATATTGATATCGTTACTAAAAGTTGCTGTAATGTCTACTAATGTTTTCATATCTTTATCGGATTTAGCATAAAGTTTAATATCGTCCATATAAACAAGATGTGAAATAACTGTTTCATCAGAACTATGTTTGAGGCAATACCCAGCATGGCAACGCTGCAGCAAATGGGAAAGAGGGTTCAAGGCTAGGCAGAACCACAAGGGGCTTAGGGAGTCTCCTTGGTAGATACCTTTCTTGATTCTAATTTGTCGCGTAACAACGTTATCGTTGGTAGTATTAATTTGAAGAGTAGTTTTCCAGTGAGGCATTATGTTGCGAAGAAAATCTACAATTTTGTTATTAATTTTATAAATTTCTAATATTTGAATCAACCAAGAATGTGGAACACTGTCGAAGGCTTTTTTATAGTCAATGTACGTGCAATGAAGATTTCTATTTTTTGATGTGGCGTGTTTATGGATAGTGGAATCTATAATTAATTGTTCCTTGCACCCCATGTGGCCCCGCCTGCATCCCTTCTGTTCTTCTGCCATTATTTTATATCGTTCTATGTGGGAGTTGACTTTAATTGTAATAGCTGATGTGAGTATTTTGTAAATAGTGGGCAAACAGGTGATAGGTCTGTACTGTGAAGGCTGCGATGAGTGTTTAGCTTTAGGCAACATGTACGTTATTCCTGTCGCTATAAATTCCGGTATTCTTTGCTTTCCTAAGACTATTTCAGTTAAATTTTTAGCTATGTGTTTATGTAGGATAGTTAATTTTTTATACCAAAAGTTATGTACTTTATCTATTCCCGGGGATTTCCAATTATGTAGTCTACCTGTTACATTTGCAATATCAGATTCTGTGATTTCTATAAATTCCATTTCATCTATACCTGCCCACTTTGTTTCTTCCTCTGTTATCCAAGCAGCTCTATCATTATGACTAATAGATTCTTCCCAAATACCTGCCCAAAATGATTCTAATTGTTCTTTAGATGGTATCGTGCTCTGGTTGTCTGATATGTTGGTGTGTGATGTGTTTAATTGTCTATAGAATATTTTTTCATTTTTTGCAAATATAGCGTTATCATTTCTGCGTTGTTGTGCTTTTTTATATCTTCTAAGCCTGTGTACTTTCAATGCTAGTTTTTGTTTTAATGTATCTAAGAATTCGTGTGGTGTACGATTGTTATTTTCATGTCTAGTGTGTATGCGTGTATTTTTGAAAATGGCCTCTACTCTTTTTACTACTTTATTTGATCTATTGTTATTAATGTATTGCGTGAGTCTACCACAATCTGCTCTTAGTTTTTCTATACCTTTTTCTAATCTTTGTTGCCACGGTGGCTTGATGCTGATCCTTGGCCTACTGTTTGCTGTGTTTTCTGTTATTTTGAAATTGAGTTCTTCCGATATAACTAAAGCTGTACAATATATAATAGTGTGTAAGTCTGTAAGTTGGTTGTCTTCTGAGATAAAGTGAGCGAGAATACTTTCATTGAACAGATTAACTAAGCGAAAAAGGTTACGATTATACAGGAGCTTCGGTAGCCTTGGTCGTGATGCGGGATCCATACCTGAGTATTGTGTGAGTGTCGTTTGGAACTTGTCGTACAATTGTTGTGTGTAATCTTCTGTAATTGGTGCTTGTTCTACTGCGGTTAAGGTGTCGATATCATTTTCCAGAGTTAATGTAATAGATTCTGTTTGTGTGGATGAGTGTGTTATTTGTGTGTAGTTATATGGTTGTGATTGCATATTGAGAGGTTGTGTCTGGGTGATTGGCTGTGTTTGTTGATCATTTGTTTGTATGTTTTGTGGACTCAAGTCTGTGTTACTACTATTTTCTGATTCTGCTTCTAGTTGTTTCCGTGTTTCTTCTTTTATTTGGTCAATAATCTCTTGGGATAAGAGTTTATTTCTAACTATTGTTCTTCTTTGGTCTGAAATTCGCTGTTCAGATACGTTAACCTCAGGATATTGTCGACAGAAGAGTTCGTGCAAGACTTTCCTGTAAATGGTCATGTCAGTTTCTAATTTTGTGATGTAGAAGTAAGTTCGCATGATGAATATGTTTACTTCTTTACTCCACTTCATGCGAACTCTAGGTTTTCCGGCCTTGGTGGACGCGGGCAAAAAGGCGTTTGCCCCCCGCGCAACATTCAAGGCCGGAGTAGGTGAAACGGTGTGTAAAACTGGTGACGACGGTATAGATGGTGATGAGGATCTAGATGGTGTGTATGATATGGTACTGGGGCTATATGGCTCCAGTGGTGTGTTGGATCTGTTTGTTTGTAGGTCAGCGTCGTCACTTATTTCGGCTGTCACATGTTTTTTGGTGGAAGCCCGCCTGTTCAACTCCACACCACTGACGGATCGCATGCTGAAACACCCAGCGTCAGCTCCAGGTGTGCCCCGGCGATCGCCCCCGGGAAGCGGCCCTTTACGTTTCTTCTTAGATCGTGTCTCCATTTTGAATGGGTGTCCAGAGCCACGTTAGCCACGCCAGTAATTTCGTAATCGTGTGTCCGCCCCCCACGTGATCAGATGGTCGATCAGGACGTGTGGTTGTTTAGGGGGCTTATTATTATTATTATTATTATTATTCGTGTATATAGGTTCAGACCTCACCCATTTCTGGGGAAATACACCAGAGTTGCGGACTTTTGGTCAAAGCAACCTTGGGGATGATTTGATGATATTTTTATTCTATGGACAAGAACTTTCTGACGATTCTGCAAGTGTTTAATATAACCGCTTTTTGTAACAGTGTGTATGTGAGAGGATGTAAGTCAAGGGTTTTTATGCTTGTATGGAGTGTTTTGGGGATGACGCCTGTGCTAGATATTATAATAGGGACAGTTCTGACTGTGTGAACTTGCCACTGAGTTTTAAGCTCAATGGTCAAGTCTGCGTATTTGGAGAGTTTATTGGTGTGGGTAGAACTAAGGTTGTGTGTGTTAGGGATTGCTATGTCTATCAAATATACTAATTTGTTTTTCTTGTCGTGGAGAGTGATGTCAGGTCGGTTATGGTGTATAGTTTTATCCGTAAGTATGGTTCTATCCCAGTACATTTTATATTCAGGAGAGTCTAGGATAATTTGGGGTGTGTATTTGTAGTACGGTGTTTTTTCAGCGATTAATTTGTGTTTATAAGCGAGTGCCTGATGTATGATAGCTGCAACCTGGTCGTGTCGGTGTTTGTAATCTGTTTGTGTGATGGATGAACATGCGCCTGTTATGTGTTGAATGGTTTCGGGTTGTCTGTGGCAGTGCCGACAGTGATCACTGCCAAGGGCACTGTCACGGATTATATATTTTCTGTAATTTTTTGTATCAATGACTTGGTCTTGGATCGCTAACATGAATCCTTCTGTTTCTGGGAACAGTTCGCCTCGCTTTAACCACGCGTTTGACGCTATCTTGTCAACAATAGGATTGGTCAAATCGAGACGATGACGACCATGGAGCGATTTTTGTGTCCAAGTCTGTATCTTTTGTTCTTTACTGATTATGTTCATGTGTTTTGTGTGGTTTGCTAGATAGAGTGGTGTGAATGAGTCTATAAGACATATAGCTTTGTGTAGTGGTGAATGTTGTGAGCGGTTGAAGAAAAATGTTCTAAGTAACTTGATTTGGTTGTTGTGAAGGTTTGTAATGTCGATAAGCCCTCGGCCACCTTCATTTTTTGGTAGGGTTAATCTTTGAATACAAGCCCTAGGGTGATGTTTCCTGTGTTTAGTCATTGTAGTATTTATGATTCTCTGTAATGTTGTGAGATCTGTTTGAGACCAACGTATGATACCAAAAGAGTAGGTTAGGATAGGGATAGCAAACGTGTTTATTGCCTTGATGGTATTTTTTGCATTAAGGTGAGTGTGTAGTACTTTGTGTAGCCTGCTTCTGAAATTTTTCTCTAGTGCTTTTTTTGTGTCTTTGTGGTGGATTTCTTTAGATTGATAGTAGCCGAGGTATTTATACCCTTCGTTTGGGTCTATAGCTTCAATAATTTCTTGGTTTTCTAGTTCATACGTTGAAGGTACTGTTGATCCTTTGATGACAGACTGGATTTTGTACTTGTCTATCCCAAATTCCATGCGAATGTCATTAGAAAATGTTTGTGTGATGTCAGCGAGGGCGTGTATTTCGTTCAGAGTGCTTGCAAATAATTTTATATCATCCATGTACATGAGATGAGTTAGGGTTGTATGTTCTGAGTTGTGTTCGATTTTGAGTCCTATATTATTTTTGTTAAGCATGTTAGATAGTGGGTTAAGGGCCAGGCAAAACCACAAGGGGCTTAATGCATCGCCTTGAAAAATACCTCTTCTTATCGGAATGTGGTCTGTTTCAGTAGATTCGGTTGAATTGCATATTTTTAGTTTAGTGTTCCAAAGGGGCATGATTTTTTCAAGAAATTGTATGATAACCTGATGAATCTTGTAATGTTTTAAGATATAAATTAACCAAGAATGCGGCACGGAGTCAAAGGCTTTTTTGTAGTCTATGTACATGGTGTGTATGTCACGTTTTAGTTTTATTGCTTGTGTAGATGCTACAGCGTCAATGGTTAATTGTTCTTTGCATCCTTGGCTGTTCTTTCGACACCCTTTCTGTTCCTCTGCTAATATATTGTGTTCTTGTGTGTGTTTATATATAGTTTCACTTAAGCATGATGTGATAATTTTATAGATATTTTGGAGGCAAGTTATTGGTCGGTATTTCGCAGGATTACTAGTATCTGATAGATCTTTTGGTAGCATGTATGTTGTGCCTTGTGTGATGTATGGTGGCATTGTGTTAGGTGATTGGATGAATGTGTTGATGTGTTTGAGTAACAGTGTGTGAGTGCATGTTAATTTCTTATACCAGAAGTTGTGAATGTTGTCGGAACCCGCTGCTTTCCAATTGTGTGTTCTGGCTATAACTGCTTGGAGGAGGCGTAAGTTAATTTGATCAAATTCCATCTCTGGTATGTCTTCCCATCTTTTTTTGTCCTTTTCGATCCAGGTGTTTTGTTGATGTTGTATTGGGTTAGACCAAATATTTGACCAAAATTCTTGTAGTGATTCGGTGCTCGGTAGATGTGTGTTGTTTCCTTGTGGGTTGTTATGTTGCTGAGTAAGTTTTCTGTAAAACAGCTTTTCGTTGTTATAGAACTGTTTATTTTGTGTTTTTCTAAGTGTTGTCTCCTTATACCTTCTTAATCGGTTAGCTAATGTGTTAAGTTTTTGTTTCAGGGTGTCTAGAAAGTGAGTTATGTCTGTGTTTTCTGGTTCGTGTTGTGAGTGTATTTTATATATCTGTTTTATATTATGTATATGTTCTTCTAGAGCTTGCGATCGAACACCTTTTGCGTACTCCGTAACTCTTCCAATATTTGCCCTGAGATTACTAATCCTACGTTGAAGTCGTTTTTGCCACCAAGGGACTTTTACTGGTTGATTGCTATATTCACCATTCTCTTTTATTCTAGCACCATTAAATTTGGCTGCAGTGTATGCTGCACAGTAAATTATCGTCTGAAGTGTGCAAAAGTCTGTATCAGAAGTCAGTGTTTTTGGGAGTATATGGGTATTAAGACAACTTGTAATAGCTGCTAATTTTTTTGATGATTTTAACTTGGGTATATATGGTCTAGTTGTTGGATTTGATTCCTTGAATTTATTATAGTGTTCATTATACAATTCTTCTAATTGTTTGAGTACTTCAGCAGGGAGGTGTAGGGTGTTTTGTGGTGTTTGAGTTGTATTTTGTGCTATTTGTGTTGTGTCGTGGTCGCTAGTACGTATTGGTGCTGTTAGTTCAGTCTGGTCGTTATTGGTGACTGCTGTAGTTGGTTGTGTTAATGTTTCGTGTATCGTACAATTAGAACTATCTGTATTTATCGAGGCTAATTCACTTCTTACTTCTTACCTAATTTGGTTTAATCGTGTAATGGATAAAAGTTGGTTGTTTACAATGGATCTGCGTTGGTCTGATATTCGTTGTGCTGATAAATGTGCTATTGAAGGACATTTTGAAATAACATCCTGGTGTAACAAGGGTCTGTAGGTTGTTAGATTTGTTTCAAGGTTCGTTAAACGGTAATAACTTTTCATAATAGTTTCATTTAACTGATCACTCCATCTCATTCTACGGGATGGGGTTTGGTCTGTATCTGTGTTGTATTGTAGTGTTAACGGTTGGTTTTGTAACAAAATTCTAACTTCATCCTTGATATTTAGGATTTCCTGTTTTGTAAGGAAGTTGCGTTGGACAATAGCGCGGCGTTGATCTCCTATCCTTTGCTTTGAGGCATTCATTTCGGGAAATTCTAAACTAAAACATGTGTGTAATGGCGTTAAATAAGTTTTTATGTTAGTTTCAAGTTCTGTGAGGATGAAATAGTGGCGCATGATGAAAATATTCATATCTCTTGTCCACGTTTTACGTGTGCGCCGGCCACCTTGGGCGGGTGCAGTAACTTTAGCTGAACTAGCCTCCTGCACAACGTCCCTGGCGGATTGAAATGATAATGGGGATGAATTGGTTGAGCTGGATTGTTGATTGTTGAGGTATGATGCTGGTGATGAGGGGATGGATGAGAATAATGATGATGTTGGTGAAGAACATGTTGATAATTGGTCATGTTGGGCTGCAACAGTTTGTGGCTGGGCAGCTTGCGATACGGTGCCCTCCCCAGAGTACGAAGGGCAGCCCGGGCTTGAAGGCCCGGGGCGGGATTCTCCATCGTTGCTAACTCCGGTACCCGCCTGGGGTATAACTCTACTTCTTAGTCGCATCGCATAAATGTGAGAGGTTGTTTTGTATGAGGGATGGACAAGAGTAGAAATCATGGTAAAAGAAATGAAAAGTATCAAAGTCGAGGTAGGTCAAGCAGGTTGAGGAAATAACAGGAGAAAGACGTAGGAAAAAAATACATTTGGCCTGTGATTGGATCAAATGTATTGATGATTGGGACCGTTAGTTGGAAGGGTATAGCCAAGGTGTTAGTGGTTTTAACATTTGTATCTCCTATAAAGGGTGGGTCTAGTTGTTAATGACCTAATTATAGTACATGCCTTCCGTAAGCCCCCCTACCACGTCAAGGTGGCCCCTTAGGGGGGTTATTATTATTATTATTAATAGGGGTACTGAGAATCGGGAGATTTTAGGGGTGCTGGAGTTTTCGATTTATTGATTACTGAGCGTTTACAGGAGAGCGACGGAGGCAAGTGGTCTGTTAAAAGTGGGTGTTATATTGTACAGTGGCATAATGCCACTCTGCCTCTGCCTACCCCTTCGGAGATAAAAGGCGTGATCTTACGTTATTAAATACAAAAACGTTTATTTCAAAATATATTCTTATAAGAAATAGCGTAATGTTTTTTTTTATGGCATAAGCCGGTAAGCGAGTAGACGGATCACTTGATGGTAAGCAATCGACGTCTCCCATGGACATCAGAGGCGTTACAAGTGCGATACTGGCCTTTTGGGGATTAGGAGTTTGAGGATGGTTGGGGATTCAGGAATTGGGGAGATTGGGGAAGGGGAGTGAGGTTACCGGAGGCCCAATGTCGCAAAGGCTTATTCGTATAGTTTAATTTCGTTTGTACACTGACTTCTAAGATACAGGTTTTTTGCTAGTTTAGAAGTCAGGGCCCTTTTGCTCTGGCCACAGTCATGATCCTGGAAATGTAAAAAATGTGATCTCTTTGGTAATAATAATAAAGATTTTTTATTTATTATTTTTTTATAACAGTTATGGCTAGTGCATCTGCATAATATATACCAATTTGACTGTAATTTTGACGTACCATATAGCTACGTATATTAAAATTACCCATTGGGTCTCCGGTAACCTTACTCACTCACACGTAATAAATTCTAATTTTTGTGGTTGTTAAGTGTATGTGTATCTGAGCGCAGAATTAATGGTTTTTCTTTCTTTCTTCTTTCTATTGCTCGATCAAACTTCCAACGCGAATGGACGTTACAAATGTAACTCTTTGCGCGGGAAAATTTACTAATCTGTCACATTTGACAGATGACAGCGTCAACATGACAGCTAGTGCTGTTGATAACACAGACTAAAATAGTTGCGTTCATTTAGTTGATTTTCGTCGTCTAACAGTAGTTATTTTTTTAATTTATTCACAGATTCTTGAACCTAAGCTACAACTCAATGGAGGCGATCAAACCCGCAACGTTCGGTACAATACCGACCATATTGGAACTGGACCTATCCCACAACAAACTAAAAGATATATCGCGCGGCAGTTTGGCCAAATTAGTCAGCTGCCGACTGATTAAT
Source organism: Spodoptera picta (assembly GCA_038387885.1). Lineage (NCBI taxonomy): Eukaryota > Metazoa > Arthropoda > Insecta > Lepidoptera > Noctuidae > Spodoptera > Spodoptera picta. Next base: position 1,237,441 of record JAZHFQ010000437.1, on the reverse strand, counting down.
CTCAGTCACAACCAATTACAGAAACTCTTCCAGATACCTATCAGTTTGGGGTGAGTCGCATCATTTTTGTTTATTTTTTGTATCGACCACCGCTACTCTTTCCGCGGGTGTCACATACCCGACGAAGATGTGTTTAGTGATTCTGTTATTCAGTATTTTTGTAAATCAATTGTTGGGTTATTATGTAATTCTGTAATTAGGTCGATCTGTAATTAAGCCATTCTGTAATTTTATCATTCTGCAATTTTGAGATCTTTTAATTCTGGCATAAACCGGTAAACGAGCAGACGGATCACCTGATGGTAAGCAATCGGCGTCGCCCATGGACACCTGGAACACCAGAGGCGTTACAAGTGCGTTACCGGCACTTTGGGGATTAGGAGTTTGAGAATCGTTGGGGATTCAGGGATTGGGGAGATTGGGGAAGGGGAGGGTAATTGGGCCTCCGGTAACCTCACTCACACGACGAAAAACAACGCAAGCGTTGCTTCACGTCGCTTTTCTGCTCGGCCGTGGTATCACTCCGGTCGAGCCGGCCGGCATTCGTGCCGAAACATGGATTTCCCACACTTAATTTAATTATTAAAAGTAAATAAATCTTCTATGAAAATATTATGAGTGAATTCTGACTAAAAAGAAACTTTATTTTACAGCGAATTAAACGTAGCCTACAACAACTTAACAGAAATAAAATCAAGCACATGGCCAACAATGAACGCGCTACTGCGGCTCAACTTCTCGGCCAACATGTTGGGCGACTCGTTGTCGTCCGATACATTCTCCAGTTTGTTGACGTTACAGTCGCTCGATTTGTCGGCCAACGGGTTGACTAAACCTCCGTGGGAGGCATTGAGCACGTTGACCAGTTTGCAGTATTTGTATATGCAGGTACTGTACCTATTTAATTTAATTTTTTTGAGGATGGTGAATCATCCAGTGGCTTCTTCCGCCTTGGGTGAGGCTAGAGGGAGTGTCAGACTCTTACTGACTAAAAACCACCCCGTTCCTACTCCTGCACTTCGAGCCGGAGCCCCGGTAACCCGTTACGTTCTCCGCGGCTCCGTACTGGGACTAGGTTTGAGTTTGGGATTTGGGATTAAAGTTGGGACTAGCCTAAGGATAGGGGCTAAAATTTAAGATAGCTGGCCGTTTTCACCAAGTACTATCGTCGTACTATTATCACCCGCTCCCGCGTGCTCGAGGCGGGAGGGAGTGTCAGACTCTTACTGACTAAAAACCACCCCGTTCCTTCTCCTGCACGTCGAGCCGGAGCGCGGAGCCCCGGTTACCCGTTAGGTTCTCCACGACGTTTACATGTAGAATAGAAAACCAAATTATATGGAATTGACGTAAATTTTGACACTTGTCAGTGTCATCCCCATACATTTTGATTTCTACTCTCTCTGTAGACAAGCGCTAAAGTGGCATTGGGCTACAGGCACTAGCCACCACGACTCGACGGGCGCAATAATAATCCACAATGAATAACATTTTTAACACATTTTACAGGAAAACAACCTGACAGAGCTGAGTAGATCGGCGTTCGGTAATCTACCGACGATGTTCAAGTTAGATTTGTCGCGCAACCAGTTGACAACAGTTGCGCAACGATCGTTCAACGGCATGCAACAGTTGCTCGACTTGTCGCTCAGTGGCAACATGTTGCGACATATACCGAATGAGGCTTTCAAAGGATTGGTTGCTTTGAGGTATGTACTTATAATACCTATCTTTACGAGTTAATTAACGTAATAATCGCGGGTTACTCACGTGAATGACACTGAGAAAAGCTCTACTAGTTAGTAGACGACGTCGCCGCGACCGCGCACGCTGCTCATGAGGAAGAACCCCTCTGTGGTTCGAAACTAGTAGAGCTTTTCTCAGTATATTTATTTATTTATTTTTATTTAGAAAACTCTTTAAACTTTAGAAAACTCAACAGCTTATTAAGTAAATGCTACATCTATAATAATGACGAGGCATGGAAACTTAAGCCAATAACAGAGTTTTTCAGCATGCGTTAGGTAAAAGTAGGAGAGTGAGCAACATAAAATAAAATTAAACAATCAAGGAAATTTTTTTATAAAGCAATAATTAAGAAAAATAATAATGTTATAAGAGTCACACACTAGTGAGTATTATTCACGTGAGTAACTCGCGATTTTAAGTTAATTTAGTATGTCTCACGATAGTTATCCTTACTATATATATACTATATTTAATATTATAGAGTTTGTTTGTTTGTTTGTTCTGCTTTCACGCCGTAACTACTAAACCGATAGCTTTGAATTTTTGCAGACGTAAAGTTAGAAGTCTGGATTAAATAATAGGGTACTTTTTATCTCGGAAAATTGATATTCTCGAGGAAAAACGAAATCATTGGTATAGATGGCGCTGTATGTATATGTATAGGCTACTTTTTATCCTTTTGTGACGCGAGCGAAGATGTGGGTAAAAGCTAGTTTTATGAAAATATTTGCGAGTAAAATTTCAATTTACTTAAGATGTTTTTTACTAGCTGACCCGGTAAACTTCGTACTGTCTAAACAATTTTTTCTTACCTTTTAATCTCCCGGGACTTCCATGAACACTTCAAGATTAAAATTAGGCAAATCGATTCAGCTGTTCTCGAGTTTCAGCGAGACTAACGAACGGAAATTCATTTTTATTTATATATAGATATACATTTTTTATCATTGTTTATATGTTTTTAGTAGTAAATATGTTTCATCCAAGAATTTTCTTTTTTTTTGGTATATTCCGTAGACGAGCAGACGGATCACCTGATGGTAAGCAATGGGCGTCGCCCATGGACACCTGGAACACCAGAAGCGTTACAAGTGCGTTACCGGCCTTTAGGAGATTAGGAGTTTGAGGATTGTTGGAGATTCGGAGATTGGGGAGATTAGGGAAGGGGGTAGGGAACTGGGCCTACGGTAACCTCACTCACACGACGAAACATAACACAAGCGTTGTTTCACGTCGGTTTTCTGCTCGGCCGTGGTATCACTCCGGTCGAGCCGGCCCATTCGTGCCGAAGCGTGGCTCTCCCACACTTGAGATCTGATTCTGATCTGTTAGCCCTATGTTTATAAAGGCGATAACGATTGGTTGAGAGTAACAAATTAATAAATAATTTTACAGGAGACTGGATCTATCATATAATTATTTGGAAAAGATTGACAATAAGACAAACGGACTACTGGACGACTGTCTGTCTTTAGAAAAGGTAATCATATTATTATTTATTTATTGCACACATATTACAATACGGTGGATGCCTAATTTTTGTTTTAATATCCGTCTGGTGTATTATTTTAAATCATTAGACACGTATTTTTTATTTTCTTACAGAAACGAATACTTTCGACGATATATTGATTTGAAATGTCGCGTGACGTCACTTCTATGTACATTTTATACGTAGAAATGACGTTTTAGCCCCCACTCCTAAAACTTTGATTCTTTTTATCTAAGTATTGTTTTATTATACAACATGTTTTTTATTTTATTGTAATGATTATTGGCGTAATGACAATTGTATTAACAAATATTTTGCATGCAATCTATAGACATTATCTATACAGCTAAACATGTGTACTTTAAAAACAAATTGTAACACCACTGTAAACCATGTTTAAGGCAAATAAAGACTTATCTTATCTATCTTATCTTATCTAACAAAATAAAAAAATACGTGTCTAATATTTTTTCATTACTTAACTTACGGACTAATTAGATTTTTAATTTTCATACCCTGTCATCATCCCTATTGTCATTACAGACTAAGTCTAATGCGTCAAAGTAATTATACATAAAAAAAAACTAAAAAATAAAAAAAAAGAAATATAATCTTATCTAAATCTTAAAAACTATGTAGTATGTACCAAATATTAAATTGTAAAAGCCGAAAGAATAAAAAAGATATTATTATTAAATTTTTCTATAGTTGACTGCTCGTTGGCCGAGTGGTTGCAAGTGCGACTGCCGGACAAGGGGTCTCGAGTTCGATTCTCGGGTCAGGCAAGGTATTACTGGGTTGGGTTAATAAAAAATCTCAGTAGTAGCACGGAGTCTGGAATTGTGCCCGGTATATGGCAATAGGCTCAACCCCTATTACATGGGACTCATAACATAAATAGTGAAAAGTGGGTGTTACATTGTACTTCCAGTGGCATTGAGTGCCGTAATGTGTACCTATGCCTACCCCTTCGAGGATAAAAGGCGGGATTATAAAATTCCTTATTTATCTATAAGTCATTTTTATTCTTCACAATTCCAGGTAATACTAAGTCACAATAAATTCGGCTTCCTAACGAAGAAGATGTTCCCAGCGAGTCCCTGGATCCCCTACAGACTGCAAGAAATTGATCTGAGTTACAACGAGATACCTGTTTTGACACATGACATTACTATAGGCGCTAAAAAAGTCACAAAGTTGGACCTAGCTGGAAACTTCATCAATGATATTCGTAATAGTAAGTTTTTGATTATAGTATTTGTACGGTTTACGTACACTATTTTCTTTTATGCCATAAGTCGGTAAACGAGCAGACGGTTCACCTGATGGTAAGCAATCGGCGTCGCCCATGGACACCTGGAACACCAGAGGCGTTACAAGTGCGTTACCGGCCTTTTGGGGATTAGGAGTTTGAGGATCGTTGGGGATTCAGGAATTGGGGAAATTGGGGAAGGGGAGGGTAATTGGGCCTCCGGTAACCTCACTCACACGACGAAACACAACGCAAGCGTTGCTTCACGTCTGTTTCCTGCTCGGCCGTGGTATCACTCCGGTCGAGCCGGCCCATTCGTGCCGAAGCAAGACTCTCCCACACTTATTATATAGTTATTTTAATTCTGTGGCAGGTGTCCATGGGCGGCGCTAATTGCTTACCATCAGGTGATCCGTCTGCTCGTTTACTGGCTTATGCCATAAAAAAATAAAAAAACTAATTTTAATATATCTGTTTGTTTTTCAGATGTCCTAGGAAACCTAACATCGTTACAAATACTAGATCTATCACACAATAACATCAAGGATTTAGTTTCTAGGACTTGTGAGTATAAACTGATTAATTTGTTTTAATTTTGACAATATTTATGTTATTACACAGAAAAAATAGTTATTATGTTTTTCGACTTACTCACTTAATTCTTTGACGAGGAACTCGACTAGTTTCAAGCCGCGATTTATAGATAAATACAAATTAAAGGTCAGCTAAGATACATTTGCCGCCGCATCTACCCTCCCCACGGTCCATTAATGAACTAAACACTAGACAGAGAGCGAGAAAGAGAACAAAAATAAAATGCTCATAGACTTAACGTTACCAATGGACCTATAATATCGCTCTATTCTTTACATTTCCACAGAAAAAATATCTCCTTACCTTTACTTACCTACCTAATAATAAAACAATTTTTATTGTGATGAACTTATTTGATATAGGTATGTAAACTAAAATTGATTCAGTACAGTATAGGGAATTGCACAAATTGATTCCCCCTAATCCTTTCCATCATCGTACCACAAGACAATCTGGGAAGCGTCACCGATTCGTGGTCGATGTCCCACCTACACGCACGAAGCACTTTGCATCAAGCTTCCTTGTGCGTACTGCTAAGGAGTGGAATTCTTTGCTAGAGTCTGTGTTTCGTGAAGGGTATAATCTGGGTGTCTTCAGTGCTTATGGGACGATATAGAAAAAAGCATTCCTTACTAATTCTTTCGCAGTTTTAAAACCATAATATTATTCAATTGTTTTTCTTATTTTTTCACAGCGGATATAAAGTTCACGTTACCAGAGAACATAACAGAGTTACACTTGTACAACAATTCACTGCAGTCCCTGCCTACCCCAAATATAATAGCGGCGAAACACTTGAAGTTGTTGGATTTAAGATACAACCAACTAATCAGCTTCGAGCCTGAGTTGGTTAAAAAGATTATAAAAGAGGGTACTGTTATTTTGTTCCAAGGTAAGTGTTATAGAGGTAGTTATATTTCTTTAGCACAATTCTTTCTCTTTCCCATCCTTCTTTATGGTTTTATGTGGGAGAGCCATGCTTCGGGCCGGCTCGACCGGAGTGATACCACGGCCGAGCAGAAAACCGACGCCGTGAAACAACGCTTGGGTTGTTTCATCGCGTGAGTTACATTACCGGAGGCCGATTACCCCCCCCCCCCCGCTCCACAATCTTTTCAACCCCTGAATCCAAATAACCCTCAAATTCCTAATCCCCAAAAGCCGGTAACGCACTTGTAATGCTTCTAGTGTTCCAGGTGTCAAAACTAGTAGAGCTTTTCTCAGTATATTCACGTGAGTAACCCGCGATTTCTAGTTAATTTAACAAAATGTTGTTTTTCAGGAAACCAATTAAAATGCGATTGCTTCACTCGACCTTTGAAACACTACCTAAACCACATGAAACCATCTTCTTTGAGAACAGATGAGAAATATCAAAATCTTACTTGTTCTGAGCCAATAACGCTCGAAAACGAGAATATATTATCTGTGGACGAAGACAGATTATTGTGCACCGGTAACACTGAAGTTGACAATAAAATTATGGAGTATAGCAACACTGATGCGGAAAATGCTTTTGATTTTATCAATGAACCGGATTTAGCTTTCCGGGATATACAATAGTAAGTTATTTTTTATTTTACACATAACAGAACATCACGCCTTTTGTCCCCGAAGGGGTAGGCAGAGGTGCCCACTGTACAATGTAACACCTACTTTTCACTATTTATGTTATGAGTCCCATGTAATAGGGGGTGAGCCTATTGCCATATATCGGGCTCAATCCATACTCCGTGCTATTATTGAGAATTTAAAAAAAACCACAGTAATACTTTGCTTGACCCGGGAATCGAACCCGAGACCCCTTGCCCGGCAGTCGCACTTGCGACCACTCGGCTAACGAGGCAGTCGCCTATATCGTTATATCCCTAGAATATACGGCTTTATCTATCTTACTGCGAGATAAAACATAAAATTATAAAAAATATTTTGTTGTAACAACAGGTAGCTAATTTCGTCATTCTTAGCAAGTCTTCGGTAGTATAGTGGTCAGTATCCCCGCCTGTCACGCGGGAGACCGGGGTTCGATTCCCCGCCGGAGAGATTCTTTTTGTTATTTCTATCATTTTTTTTCGCGTTTTATTTTCATTTTTTGATATAATTTGATATTTATTATAGTTTTTTGTGTTGATTTTGTATGTTTTAAGATTTTTTTTTTGAATTTTTTTGTGGCAATTTCTTTGTTAGCGTGGAATCGTAAGTCTTTCGCAATACGTTCACCTGTGTAGCTCATAAGTAAATAACATTGTAAAGAGTAGATTTCAATGGTTTCATTTGAAATGAAATTATTTCAAATCGTTATTGTAGATTTTGGATAACATCTACACTTAACACATGCTCAAGTGTGGCTGAGCCATGCTTCGGCACGAATGGCCGGCTCGACCGAAATGATACCACGGCCGAGCAGAAAACCGACGTGAAGCAACGCTTGCGTTGTGTTTCGTTGAGTGAGTGAGGTTACCGGAGGCCCAATTACCCTCCCCTTCCCCAATCTCCCCAATCCCTGAATCCCCAACGATCCTCAAACTCCTAATCTCCAAAAGGCCGGTAACGCACTTGTAACGCCTCTGGTGTTCCAGGTGTCCATGGGCGACGCCGATTGCTTACCATCAGGTGATCAGTGTGCTCGTTTACCGGCTTATGCCATAAAAAAATTAACACCACGCCTTTTATCCCCGAAGGTGTTGGCAGAGGTGCACATTACGGCACTTAATGCCACTGTACAATGTAACACCCACTTTTCACTATTTATGTTTTGAGTCCCATGTAATAGGGGTTGAGCCTATTGCCATATACCGGGCACAATTCCAGACTCCGTGCTACTACTGAGATTTTTTTAAAAAACCCAGTAATACTTTGCCCGACCCGGGAATCAATTTTTTTTATAAATACAAATGTAATGTTGCTTCATTTGTCTATCACGTCCTAAATAGAGAGATTTCTTAGTATATTTAGCTAGCTTTTACCCGCGGCTTCACTCGCGTCACAAAAGGATAAAAAGTAGCCTATGTGACATATACCATAACACACAACGCCATCTATACCAATACTTTTGTTTTCCCTCGGGAATATCATATTTTTCCGAGATAAAAAGTACCCTATTATTTAATCCAGACTCAAAGCAATCGGTTTAGTAGTTACGGCGTGAAAGCGGAACAAACAAACAAACTCAGTTTCCGATTTATAATTTTATATTATATATTATATTAATATAGTAAGGATGTAAAACCGGCTAGACACTTTGTTAATGCGTAGAGATGTAGCTTTGTTGTGCATTTTCTATCGATTATACCACGGGGAGTGCTCTGAGGAATTGTTTGACCTGATACCGCATCTTTTCGCCATCGACTCTCGTCGACGTCAGCATATGCATCCCCATCATATAGATGGTTGGCAGGCCACAACTTGCGCTTTTCACGTAGCTTCCTGCCTCGCACAGCAAAACTGTGGAATGATCTGTCGTCGGCGGTATTTCCGAACCGATACGACCTTCAAACCTTCAAGAAAAGAGCGTACTCCTTTTTAAAGGGCCGGCAACGCACCTGTGACTCCTCTGGTGTTGCGGGTGTCCATGGGCGGCGCTGATCGCTTACCATCAAGTGATCCGTCTGCTCGTTTGCTTCCTATTCCATAAAAAAAAGAAACTGAATAAGACATTAGAAATTCAATAAAAATCGATAATAATGATTCGAGACTTGCTGTAGCTAATAAAGCCGTGAAATTCAAATCAATGACTTTGATCATTGATTTAATAATAAAATAAATAAAAACTAAAAATATAAATCTTTTATTTTCAAGCGTCGACAGCCAATAGAGTGTTAGTAAACAGTACAAACTTAAAAAACTATGTTAGTAGTAACATACGAGTAGAGGTACAAAAATAAGATAAAACAAAATTATACATACACAAATACGAAATACAGAAATTATTATTAAATCAGCTTAATAAATCTATCTATTGTAGGCCCTTCTAGCCATTCTGCAAACAAACACCGCGGGGACACCGGTGACCGCAACCTATTGTTCTATAATTGTGTCTATAATGACGGTACTCGACGAGTTAATAATATCGTTATAATAATATATTATTTAATATATATTTTTTTATCTAATATATTTTTATTATTTAATATATTTTTAATATATCGTTATTATTATTAGTTAATATTATTTAAGACTGCCTCGTTGGCCGAGTGGTCGCAAGTGCGACCACTCGGCCAACGAGGCCCTATCACATGGGACTCATAACATAAATAGTGAAAAGTGGGTGTTACACTGTACAGTGGTATAATGTGCACCTCTGCCTGCCCCTTCGGGGATGAAAGGCGTGATGTTATGTTATGTGTTATTGTTATTTAACACTTTTTGTACAAATGTATACAATGGCGGACTTAATGCCGAATGGTATTCTCTACTAGCCAACCAAATTGTCAAGATTTCAAGTTATGAATGTCATTATTTCAAGAATCTTGTAAATACAAATAATTGTTTTCCTCATATTAATATCAAATTACACTTCGTCTAAAAACAGCGTTGATAAACACTGAAATATGTTCAAAAATAAAATATAAGACTATACAAAAAGAATCTCTCCGGCGGGGAATCGAACCCCGGTCTCCCGCGTGACAGGCGGGGATACTGACCACTATACTACCGAAGACTTGGTATCAGTGCCGAAATTAGCCATTACTTAATTTTTATACAGTTACCATCATGTCGACTTAAATCATTCTGTCGAATTACTTTATTAGATTCTCAACTTTGTTTTATTGATATTAGGTCGAAACTACAATGAAAATATTGACCGATTGGGATACATTGACCTGGGTAATCTGTTTTTTTCGTTATGCTATAACAGTTGTGTCAATATTTGAGTTGATAAATGTGTTTTAAGTAGGTAATAATTTTATTATTGTACTGCTACTGTAAAAGAACAGTTAAAAGTTATTTTTTTCTTCTTTTTTTTTGAGTTCTCTCGCCTTTGGTGAGGCGAGAGAGGGAGTGTCATATCGGATAACAGTTAAAGGTTCAGCGCCTTTAGCCAAACACCACTTTAGCGCTTGTCAGTCTTGTCTTGTCTTGTCTTGTCGTGTCCTGCTTAAGAAGTACCTAACGTACTTCTTATAAAGCACGGTGTTCCCACATAATTTATATTTGTCCAGGGGGCCGTTCAAGTATTACGTAAGCACCATGGGGGGGGGGTCTTTGTTTTGCTTATTTTGGATGACATGGGGTTTTTTAAGGGGGGAAATCATCGAATGACTGCTCCCGTCTGGGTGCGCCGGGAGGGAGTGTCAGACTCTTACTGACTAAAAACCACCCCGTTCCTTCTCCTGCACGTCGAGCCGGAGCCCCGGTTACCCGTTAGGTTCTCCGCGACTCCGAATCGGCATTGGCTCTTTGAGGCGCTGGGGGTAGGGAAGTCTAGATAATGATTACGTCATCGGTAGTTATTTACTATTTACACGAATGGCAACCCTCATATTGAAATTATAAATTACAAGCAAAAACCGACAAAGAACTAGACATTATGGTATCTAAGAGAATATTAAAATTACAATATAAAAAAGATATAATTTAAAATGTTTACGTAAGCAAAGAGGAGGGGGTTCGATCTTTGCTTACTTTTGCTGACAAGGGGGATGGAGGGGGGGAGGGTAAATAATTGTAAAAAATGTGCTTACGTAATATTTGAACGGCCCCCAGACGGACAGACCTCAGAGTTAGATTCGGCAATTTTTCTCATAGTAATCAAATAGGAAATCATCCGATTTTTTTTAAAATGTCGGTTTGTAAAAGCGCTTTTTTAAATTCAATATTTTATTAAAAGTATTATTTTAATTTCACAGCTCCCAAACATCAATATACGTCCACTGGTTCATACCATCGAACGAAGACATCGGCGACTTCAAACTATACCTCAGGGATAACGAAAATAAACTACTATATTCATCGGACGTTGCTTACAATCTACGCTCCTTAACCATACCGATAGAAGAAGACGTAAAAATCTCCCTACAGGATAAGAAAGACCATGAAATATGCATACAGGGGAAAAATTCTAATGGATCCCCAAGGAAATGGCACCCTTCTCAATGTCAAAAAGTCTTAGACGATTTTCACTCTTGGCCCAGAAAACTAAACGTTGACAAGCGACGGTTGACGAAGAAGAAAGTCCACTATTCATGGTTCGGTAACAATGTTTTAAATTTAGTTAGCGACTCAATTTTGATTACGTTGTGTATATTTTTGAGTGTGTGCTTAAAATTAACTGATGATTTGTAGTTTTTTTTAGATTAGACACGTATTTTTTATTTTCTTACAGAGCCAAATACTTTCGACGATATAGTGATTTGAAATATCGCGTGACGTCACTTCTATGTACGTTTAATTCGTAGAAATGACGTAGCTACCTTACAATTAAACTTTGAGTTGTTTTATCTAAGTATTGTTTTCTTGTACGACGAAAAAAAATACGTGTCTAATATTTTTTCATGGACTAATTAGATTTTTAATTTTTATACCCTGACATCATCTTTATTGTGTTGTTGGTGATAATGAACTATAGATCTTTAGCTGATTTTAAATATACATTCAAAGTATAGGAATTAAATCGGAATGTTTTTGATAAGTCAAAAAAAAATATATTTTTTTTAATTTTATTTGAGATTGGTCTATTTGACGTATGTTTTTGTCTTACAAGATAATAATATAGAAAACTCAAGTGTTTAAACAAGGAAATTAAGAAAATATTGATATTTCTTTTTTAATTGTAATGTGTTCATATAATAAGTGAAAATAATTTAATTTTTGACTGTAAATACATCCCATTACTTCCGAACACAATGATTCAAATTGAAAAAAAAAATAGTATAGGTAAAAGACGATTGTATTGTATTTATTTAAGTCCGTCAGCTAGATTATGTGTGTGAAAAATATTATAGAGGCATTTTTTCTTTCTCTTTCACTGATTCAATAACTCCTCTAATTGTTTTTGGTACCACGGCGTCTACAATTTTCATGACTTTGCTCCCCTTTTCCCGTCCTTGGCTGTCGATCCCTTCCCCCCTTCCCTTCTCCGTCCGTCAGACCTGGTCACAATTGTGAGACTCCACTTTCTAGTGTGACGTCACACTTTGTAAATTTACATATATAGAAAATATTTAAGAAAAACAGCGGTTACAAAATATTTTTTAACTTGTTTTACACTTTTTCAGCGTCGTGTTTTGTCGTAGTTTGGCTTTAGTTTTTTTTAATTTTTATTATTCCCTTGGTCACGGCATCCCGCGTGAATGGCTGGACCGATTTCATTAATAATTTTTTGTTGTATTTGTTATTATTAGGAGAAGGTTCTTAAGACAGAAAAAATCCCGAAAATTCTACGGGAACGGGAGAAAACGGGATTGCGCGTACGAAGTCGCGGGCAGAAGCTAGTACAATTTAAAATTCGTGTTTTGACACAGATTATCATAGTTTTTAAATGTGACGTCACGAAGTTGACGATCCCTCCGTCCCCCTTGTCACACAATGTCATACTTTGTGGACCCCTCCGTCCCCCTTAACGTTTGACGTAATGTATGGATGATTTGTGTCTCGCGGCGCCCTCTGTAACCTGCAGCTATAGCTAAATGCCATTTACCGCTTTATTCTACATGTAGAATGGAAAACCAAATTATATGGAATTGACGTAAATTTTGACACTTGTCAGTGTCATCCATCATTTAATTTTCTACTCTCTCTGTAGACAAGCGCTAAAGTGGCGTTTGGCTAAAGGCACTGGTGTCCTAGACACTTGTCTAGTTTGCCCTTCAGGGAATGATGTGTATATAATTATAATTATGTATATTTAATAAATAATTGTGATAAATTGTATATCAACAATCTTTACAATTTTAAGCTTTAAAAATTTTATACTTTTAACTTTTTTTGACATTTTTTTTGTAAATATATTTTTTTTGTGAATCTCATAGGATATATTATACCTGTTTATTTTCGAAAAAGAATATTGACGTTATGTTATTTTTTTGAAAAATATATTTTTATATTGACTTGTATTATAAACTGTAATGTGATGTGTAGCGCTCAAAAATAAGATATATTTTTTATTTATACAAATGTTTAAATTTTTCATATAATTTTTACCAATTAAGGACTGTACGACTGTCTCAGTGATTAAGACTATATCAAGAGTTCGATTCCTAAGTCAAGTAAAGAATTTTAGCCCTCAAAATAAGATTTTTACAATATTTTATGACATTTAACAAAGTAATTGCTAAGTAGATTTATGGTAATCTGTGACAACATCGTTGGCAGTGTATTTGTCAAATTTACTATTTTATTCATTCGTGTTAAAACTACATAGTATAAAACAAAGTCGCTATCCGCCGTCTGTCTGCGCCTATGTATGCTTAGATCTTTAAAACTACGCAACGGATTTTGATGCGGTTTTTTTAAACTGTCAAACACCAAGCGGTCACCGGTGACCGCAACCTATTGTTCTATAATTGTGTCTGCAAAACCGGTACTCGACGAGTTAATAGATAGAGTGATTCTTAAGGAAAGCTTATATGTATAACACGTGCATATTGCACCCGTGCGAAGCCGGGGCGGCTAGCTAGTATTAAATATATTGCTATTTGTTGTACTTGATAAATAAAACAAAATTAAATAAAAACAGGAATCGAATCTCTACATTATACATTCCAATTATAATTAAACTGTCGAACACCAAGTGGTCACCGGTGACTGCAACCTATTGTTCTATAATTGTGTCTACAAAACCGGTACTCGACGAGTTAATATAATATTTTTGACATTAGTTTTTTATATTGTAAGGAAAAAATGAAACTCCGTCCGAATATTTTATACATTTTTTTACTGTAATATACAAATTACAAATAAATAAATAAATTACCCTTAAATGATAGTAAATGCATTTTTATTTCAGATCTTAATTAACCTATAATAGGGTAGATAACTAATTTTTATTTTAATGTCCGTCTGGTAGATTATTTTAAATCATTAGACACGTATTTTTTATGTTCTTACAGAAACGAATACTTTCGACGATATATTGATTTGAAATGTTGCGTGACGTCACTTCTATGTACATTTTATACGTAAAAATGACGTTTTAGTCCCCACTCCTAAACTTTGAATCGTTTAAGTATCATTTTATAATACGACAAAATAAAAAGATACGTGTCTAATATTTTTTTATTACCTAACTGACGGACTAATTAGATTTTTAATTTTCATACCCCTCATCATCCCTATTAGATATCTTAATAGAGTAGTAGACAGTGTATTAAAATTAAAAATGTAATTAGTCCGTCAGTTAGATAATGAACTGCCTCGTTGGCCAATTCTCGATCACAAGTGCGACGTTTCGGGTTCGATTCCCGAGTCAGGCAAAGTATTACTGGGTTTTTAAAAAATTCTCAGCGGTAGCACGGAGTCTGGAATTGTGCCCGGTATATGGCAATAGGCTCACCCCCTATTACATGGGACTCGTAACATAAATAGTGAAAAGTGTGTGTTACATTGTACAGTGGCATTAAGTGCCGTAATGTGCACCTCTGCCTACTCCTTAGGGGATAAAAGACATGATATTAGATTTATGAAAAAATATTAGACACGTTTTTTTTTTATTTTATCGTACAAGAAAACAAGACTTAGATAAAACGGAGTTAAGTTTAGGAGTGAGAGGTCGTTATGTCACGCTACCCTATAATTTTTTTTTTATGGTATAGGAGGCAAACGAGCAGACGGATCACCTGATGGTAAGCGATCAGCGCCGCCCATGGACACCCGCAACACCAGAGGAGCCACAGGTGCGTTGCCGGCCTTTTAAAAAGGAATACGCTCTTTTCTTGAAGGTCGTAAAATGTAGTGAATCGTGGCGTCATTTAATTTTGTAAGAAAAGAAAAAATACGTGTCTAATGTTTTAAAATAATCTACCAGACGGACATTAAAAATAAAATTTAGAATACTACACTATTAGACCTTACCTACTATTAAATGTATAGTAAGGTATAATACCTTATTTTATATTTCTTAATTACGCTAGCGCCAGTTGTTTACAGTGCCATCTGTTCAAGCATAATCATTTATCTTAGGCTACTATATAGAACTGAATAGTTAGTTTGTTTGAACGCGCAAATCTCGGGAACTACTGGTACGATTAGAAAAATTCTTTTTGTGTTGGATTGTGTATTTATTGAAGAAGACTATAGGCTATAAATCATTACGTTACGATTAATAGGCGCCGAGCAGAGCGGTTGAAATGGAGTAGCTAGTATTATTATATTAGGTCACCTCTTATATTTTTCATTATTTCTTCAATTCTTATTTTCTTTTTCAAAATTTACTATATTATTTTGTGGTAACAATATACATACGTATCTACGTTTGTAAATGCCAATTAAACTCATTTTAATAATTTGTTTACCTAAATAATTTACACTATGAAAATAAATAAATTATTCTTATTCTTAATAACAATAAATTAAAATTCTTTTAAAAACAAACTTTTATGCAGATTAGATACACACACACACACACATACAAACCCACATATATACAATACATAGTAAGTTAAATAAAAATTGGTAAAGAAACCATTCGTTTTAACATTAAAATTTTGTCCTGCGTCGTGGACACGTTTACAAGCACAACTTGTCGACTCTAAACAACAAACTTTCGATCCCACAAGCCCACAAGCGGGAAAGAAACCTAAGAAGATTCTGTGACACTTGTGAAAAAGGATTTAAGTTTAAAATGAAATGCAAAAACACTTCGTACGTTTCAATTTTGTGTTATTTTTAAACCGTTTTTTTATTATTTTTTTTAAGGCGGGAAAATCATCGAATGTCTGCTCCCGCCTGGGTGAGGCGGGAGTGAGTGCCCGACTCTTACTGACTAAAAACCACCCCGTTCCTTCTCCTGCACGTCGAGCCGGAGCCCGGTTACCCGTTAGGTTCTCCGCGACATTTATAAACCTTATGTGTCATTTAACCCGTTATCTAATAAATTACAAACAATGTTTTGTTTTTATGAGTAAACAGCTCATACGAAGCATTTTTAAACGACTTTAGAATAAGGAGATTCTCAATTTGACTTATAGCTATATATATACATATATATGATTGTTCACGGTTATCTCCATATTGGCTGAATGGATTTTGATGCCGTTTACAGAAACGTGTTGGTAACACAGGTGTAGGTGAAGGTTTTAATGTCGGAATACTGAAACGCTACTCAATTTTAAGTCTTGCTTAAGTATAGTTCTATCGATGGCACGATATTTGAGCACGACTTAAAATTAAGTAACGTTTCAGTATTCCGGCATTAGTATATTAATTACCTGCCTTTACAAAAAGAGGGGGTTGAAGTAGATTTTTTTAACGTAGTTTAAATGAATTATTTCTGCAAGAGTAGTCGCAAGTGCGACTGCCGGGCAAGGGGTCTCAGGTTCGATTCCCGGGTTGATAAAAGTATTACTGCGTTTTTGAAACATTTCTCTGTATAGTAGCACGGAGTCTGGAAATGTGCCCGGTACAGGGTAATAGGCTCACCCCCTATTACACGGGACTCATAACATAAATAGTGAAAAGTGGGTGACACATTGTACAGTGGCATTAAGTGTCGTAATGTGCACCTCTGCCTACCCCTTCGGGGACAAAAGGCGTGATGTTATGTGTGTTATTTCTGATCATTTTAGTAGGTGTCATTAACTAATTATCGACTAAAATTGGACTCATACTCTTTATCACTAGAGCCACAGAATTATAAAAAACAAAATACTAAACTACACAACAGCACATTAGATATAATGTCAGGTTTCTCAACTATGGGATTTAGGTTCCTCGCTGTACTCTGCAACTTCATACGGCTCATGGCTCTTGTAAGTTGGTATGGTCTTGTATGGAGGGGATGCGTTGCTGACTTCAGGCGAATAGGAGTTCCAGTCTCCTGAGTAGTAGGAACCTGGAAATTACAATGAATTATGTCATTAATAAAAGCGAACGAAATAAGTAAGCCGAGTAAGTAACTATATATTTACCAAAGACCCTGGAGCAGGGTCGTCTTAGACTATGCTGGGGCATTCCCCAAGAGAAGACAAGTTTCAAAAGAGAACAAGTTTAGCATTCTTTTTCAGTATGATATGATATTTCGACAAATATAATATAACATCACGCCTTTTTATCCCCGAAGGGGTAGGCAGAGGTGCACATTACGGCACTTAATGCCACTGTACAATGTAACACCCACTTTTCACTATTTATGTTATGAGTCCCATATAATAGGGGGTGAGCGTATTGCCATATACCGGGCACATTTCCAGACTCCGTACTACTACTGAGATTTTTAAAAACCCAGTAATACTTTGCCCGACCCGGGAATCGAACCCGAGACCCCTTGGCAATCTTTATATTTGATTATTAAAACGTTAATAGACGACAGTACGTTATCGTTATCGATTAATAGATAACGTCTATGTTCAAACAAACTTATGACGGTTATCGAATCACTTAAATAATTATTGATATATTAATGTAAGTATTGAATTAAATAAATCTGATCGACTTTCATGTGACGAGAAATATGTGATGTGCCCGACTATAATACCTTTATTGATTTCAAATGTAAGAGAAAAAGACAGTGAACCCTATCCTCAAGGATGGGGGCCTTAGGCACGGGTCCCGAGTGAGAGTTATGGTAAAGTATGGTAAAGACGGCACTGCCCCGGGGCAGCGTTCTCTGATAATATCGTTTATTTTTCAACGATTCCTTTGCAAAAGATACCACGTTATATTAATTCCAACAAAATCTCGTAATATTTTATTTAAAATAAATAAATAAAAAACATGCTTACCGGTATCAGAAAAACTCCGGTCATAGCCTGCAATGAGAAACAATATCGCTAATTTATATATTTACAAGATTTTGTCAGATATCTATCTTAATTAATATAAGTGTGCGAACAGAACATACATGTTCGTGTTAATATATTGAGAATTTATAAACATTCCAAACTACTTTCGGGAGTATACATGAAACCGTGCGACTGTGACTCGAGTTACATCAGGGAGACTCGCCGCAACATCACAATCAGGCTCAAGAAACACATACGCAGTGTGAAGAATCGGGAAGCCGGGACACTCGTACATCGGCAGTAGCCGAGCATGCTTGTGGCAGAGCACGGCTTACTTCCTCCATTTCGACAAGGTCTCCGTATTGGCGAGGGAGGAATAATCACCACGGAAAGTATGTGAGGCCATCGAAATAAGTCGTCGTCCGAACTTTAACAGAGACGATGGCTGGACACCACCTGACCTCCGCCAGAATATGAGCCTCTAGCACGGTTTGAAACTAGTCGAGTTCCTCGTCAAACATTTACGTGAGTAAACCGAAAACGTAATAATAAATTCCAAACTATTATTACCACTCGGGAATCGAACCCGAGACCTCGTTTTCAGTAGCCTCGTTTATGATCATTCGACCAATGAGATAGTATTTTACATCATCAATGAGTATATTATCTTACCATGATGTTCAATGGGAGGTGACCAGGAATATTCATGATGACTGTGCTTCCCTTTTAGTGCCGTAAAAAAGGACGCCACCTGCAAATAAATACATAATGTATGAAAAATAAGATTCAAAATTGTGTCATCATTCGTGCAGAAGCAGAAAACCGACATGAAGCAACGCTTGCGTTTTGTTTCGTCGTACGAGTGAGGTTACAGGAGGCCCAATTATCTCCCCAATCACTCTAATCCACGAATCCCCAACAATCCTCAAAATCCTAAACCCCAAAAGGCTGCTAACGCACTTGTAATACCACTAGTGTTTCGGGTGTCAATGAGCGACACCATCAGGTGATCAGTCGGTTCCCGGCTTATTCCATACAAAAAAAAAGATACTTTATACCAATCAACGCAGTGTTTGACCTTGTAACACAAATCGAGTCTCAATTGAATAAAAATGTAACAAAAAATAAACCTACTTACGATATTTGATCTAAGATATTAAAATTTACATAGCAATCACTTTGATGTTTATTTTTTTACTAAAGAATGTGAAACTATGCCTCATTATGACTCGTCATCTAATGTCCGTGAGAGGCCTCTGCTGTCAAAGTCAAAGTCAAAGCATTTAATTCAATTAAACCATAATTTGGTACTTTTGAAACGTCAACAAATACAAAATAAATAATAGTCTGTCAGTCAGTCCGTCAGTGAAGCTAGGTGAAGCTAGGTGCTCATTCCAAAATGTAGATTCGAATGGAGAAGAACGAGCAAGAAACTCCATTCGTTACTCTTTTTAAAAAAGTATGTTCTACAATGTCTCTGATACATATTCCAATACTGTACGTATATGTGAGAACAATGCAAAGATACGCTTGACGTATTATACTAATAACTTACTAAAATAAAAAAAATAAAAATCTTAAGTCTAACATGGTGCTCACATATGCATACTGACAATCCATAAAAATAGTGCTTCTATACAAGAAAAAGGAAACTCTTTGTTTCAATAAAGAAAGAAAGCTGGAGTATGAAACTCCTCTACATAAGAGGGGTTTGTTATAATTTCCCTTAGCAGACAAAGTCAAAGATCTTTATTGTGAACAGTGCTTACACAAGACTGGCCTCGAAAGATGGACTGCCTCGTTGGCCGAGTGCCCGCAAGTGCCACTGCCGGGCAAAGGGTCTCGGGTTCGATTCCCAGGTCGGGCAAAGTATTACTTGGTTTTAAAAAAAATCTCAGTAGGTAGTAGCACAGAGTCTGGAATTGTGCCTGGTATATGGCAATAGGCTCACCCACTATTACATGGGACTCATAACATAAATAGTGAAAAGTGGGTGTTACATTATACAGTGGCATTAAGTGCCGTAATGTGCACCTCTGCCTACCCCTTCGGGGATAAAAGGTGTGATGTTAGATATTGAAAAAATATAAGATAGACACGTATTTTTTTATTTTATCGTACAAGAAAACAAGACTTAGATAAAACAGAGTTGTGCACCTTCGAAAGAGATGTGCACCTCTGCCTACCCCTTCGGGGATATACGGCTTGATGTTATGTGATATGTGTGGTCACAAAGGTTGTTGTGTTCTTGCACTGCTCCACCATGTTAGGTATACAGTAGCTTGTGACAAAGTATATAAATTGCAGTAGTTGTATATTATAAGTGTGGGAGAGCCATACTTCGGTACAAATGGGCTGGCTTGACCGGAGTGATACCACGGCCGAGCAGAAAACCGACGTGAAGCAACGCTTGCGTTGTGTTTCGTCGTGTGACTGAGGTTACCGGAGGCCCAATTGCCCTCCCCTTCCCCAATCTCCCCAAACCCTGAATCCCCAACGATCCTCAAGTTCCTAATCATCAAAAGGCCGGTAACGCACTTGTAACGCCTCTGATGTTCCAGGTGTCCATGGGCGACGCCGATTGCTTACCATCAGGTGATCCGTATGCTCGTTTATCGGCTTATGCCATAAAAAAAAATATCAAATACTGATTTGGGAGGTTGTGGCGAGCTTGTATAAAGAAACTTTTCTTAATTACATTTTGCATTAAAACATAAAATGGCGGGTTGGAGATTGCAATGTAAATGGTTCTGTGCCTTTAGCCAAACGCCACTTAAGCGCTTGTCTATAGAGAGAGTAGAATTCAAAATGTATGGCTATGACACTGACAAGTGTCAATATTTAGGTACGTCAATTCCATATATTGTACGCCCGGGTGTCATCACTGCGAGGACCGCCCTGAGGACACGGTGGAACACACTGTGGCGGAATGCCCTGCGTGGGCTGAGCACCGCCGTGTCCTCAGGGAAGTGATCGGCGATGGCGACCTCTCGCGTCCGGGCCTAGTGCAGGCCATGATGCGGAGCGAGGGGGATTGGGATGCCGTCTCCTCCTTTTGCGAAGCAGTCATGCTAGCTAAGGAGGAGGCGGGACGCGTGAGGGAGCGAAGCGCTGCCTCCTCGCAACCCAGCCATCGCGAAGGACACCGGGCGTCGGGGATCGCGGGACGATCTCCGGCCACCGTAAGCGCGGGCCTGCGGACGGCGAGCATGGGTGGCTCCCCGTCCGACCAGAAACAGACCCGAGAGTACGGCGCGTCGCGTTCCGCGCGCGCCTCAAAGAGCCATCAGACCACCACAGATGGGGCCCAATAGGGTCGATGCCGATTCGGGGTCGCGGAGAACCTAACGGGTAACCGGGGCTCCGGCTCGACGTGCAGGAGAAGGAACGGGGTGGTTTTTAGTCAGTAAGAGTCTGACACTCCCTCCCGCCTCACCCAGGCGGGAGCAGTCATTCGATGATTTTCCCCCCTTAAAAAAAAAAAAACAAAATTCCATATATTGTATCCATCAATTATATATTTGGTTTTCTATTCTATATGTACACAAGCCCTAAATGACATTTGGCTACAGCTGCAGAGGCGTTAAAAGTGCGTTACCGGCCTTTTATGGATTAGAAATTTGAGGATTGTTGGGTATTCAGGGATTGGGGAGATTGGAGAAGAGGGCAACTGAGCCTCTGGTAACCTCAGTGACACGAAGAAACACAACGCAAGCGTTGTTTCACGTCGGTTTACTGTTCGGCCGTGGTTTCAGTCCGGTGGCGAAGCAGGGCTCTTCCACAATTTAAACAGTACAGTCTTCAGGTGTATTTTCATAAGTTGAAGAAAAATTTAAAAGTAATAATTGTTTGTAACATCATACTAGCTACTGCTAGCGGCTTCGCTCGCGTTCCCGTGAAATAAAAAATTCGCTATGTGTTATTCCACACTGTAATCTAGCCCTGTTCCAAATATTTCGATCCCTTAGACCGTTTTAAAGTGATTGCGTAACAAACATGCACACACTTTCTCATTTAACTATAACTAGCTTTTACCCGCGGCTTCGCTGGCGTCACAAAAGGATAAAAAGTAGCCTGTGACATAATAATATACCAATATACCAATAATAATATAAACACAGCGCCATCTATACCAATACTTTTGTTTTCCCTCGGGAATACCAAATTTTTTCCGGGATAAAAAGTACCCTATTACTTAATCCGGACTTCGAACTTTACGTCTGCAAAAATTCAAAGCAATCGATTTAGTAGTTACGGCGTGAAAGCGGAACAAACAAACAAACTCACTTTCCAATTTATAATATTAGTAAGGATAATTAATGTGATAATTAAAAAAAAATGTAGCAACAATGGCGGTTGAAAACAAAAACGAAATGAAGGGCTTTTGTCCAGTAAAGAGCAAAAGGCTCGCCTATATTAATTAATTATTATAATAAGATTAATAGACAGTCTCCTATACAACGTCAGAGAAGAATACGTCCACATGATATTTATCATACATTTCAATATCAAAAAAATACTTTCATTAACTATTTGTCGTAGCGTACTGTACTTACATCGACACTCGTTATACCGTTTTGAATTCTGCTCATATACGAATAAGGTACCAATTACAATGTTCGACGCATTATCAAGTTTACAATCAAAATTCCGTATAGGCAGATTACTATTTCAATTTGTTGATAGAATAGTTTTTTTTTCAGTTCCTAAAAGTGAAAGGTTTTTCCTTTGGCTATTATCGTTTCAATAGATCATTTTGGTAGCTTTTATTTCGCTTTACGCTGTGAAGGAAAACGTCGCGAAGAAACCTGGGCTTATCATTTCTAATTACAAGTTTGTAATAGCTTACCCGCATTGAGCAAGCGTGGTGATTAATGCTCAAACCTTCTCCGTGTGAGTAGTAGCAGTGGGCATTTATAGGCTGTTGATGGAGACTAAATAACTTGGTTGACTGTACATTGCACATTTAAGCAAAATATAATAAGAATAACTATTCTCTCGACTCGACTACTTCTTTTTTTTTATAGCATAAGCCGGTAAACGAGCAAACGGATCACCTGATGGTAAGCAATCGGCGTCGCCCATGGACACCTGGGACACCAGGGGCGTTACAAGTGCGTCACCGGCTTTTTGGGGATTAGGAGTTTGAGGATCGTTGGGGAGTCAGGGATTGGGGAGATTGGGGAAGGGGAAGGTAATTGGGTCTCCGGTTACCTCACTCAAACGACAAAACACAACGCAAGCGTTGCTTCACGTCGGTTTTATGATCGGCCGTGGTATCACTCCGGTCGAGCCGGCCCATTCGTGCCGAAGCATGGCTCTCCCACACTTAATTGAATCTCATTTATATCCAATTACTATCAAATAATAACTTAATTGGAATTCATTGTGAGCCAATAAAAAGTCCAGACGTGTAAAATAAGATACATTATGTACGTGTATGTACCTACAGATAATTAAACTCGTCTGTCTATCTGTTTTTTGCAGTCTGCTATTCGAATTGTGTTTTTTGTCTATTTCTAATGAGCTGTGTGGTGTCGTGGCTTCATTATTTTATGTCTGGGTCTAATTTGTTTTAGGACAAGCCCGCCACAATCTCCCGAAACCGTTGCAGCTGAACATGGTGGTGAAGAAAACACAAATAAGCCTGGGTGCTTACTCTTGAAACCAATCTCAATGTTAATGCAATTGCAATCCAATGAAAACTCAATAATTATTTAATGTCAAAACCATATAACCCCTATCGTAGTTGTTAAAATAGTATTCAGAATATAGAATATTAAACCAAACTCAATACCATTTAATTCATTAAATATCCACGCAATACGGATGCAATGGGCGCTAGTGTTACAACTCAAGTACGAAATTTCACAATATCAATGTCGATCGATCGGAATTGGATTCAAGAGTAAGCCCACTGGGCTTTATTATTAAATTGTTTTTTTTAAGGCATAAGCCGGTAAACGAGCAGACGGATCACCTGATGGTAAGCAATCGGCGTCGCCCATGGACACCTAAAACACCAAGGCGTTACAAGTGCGTTACCGGTCTTTTTGGGATCGGGAATTTGAGGATTGTGGAGGATTCGGGGATTCGGGAGACTAGGGAGGGGGGTAATTGGGCATCCGGTAACTTCACTCACAACCGACGTGAAACGAAAGCGTTGTTTCACGTCGGTTGTCTGCTCGGCCGTGGTATCACTCCGGTCGAGCCGGCCCGTTCGTTCCGAAGCATGGCTCTCCCACTTGAAACTAGTCGAGTTCCTCGTCAAACAGTTACGTGAGTAACCGGAATAATATAATAATCCATTTTGTGCGTTTCACGAAAGTTATAATATAAGTGTAGATGTGTTATTTTTATTAATTAATCATAATATATCGTGGCTACAATAAATTAAAACTTCAGCACCAAAGTATGAAGTCATTATAATTATGAATTGTGCCAAATTACACTTTCATTCATGTCTACCTCAATAATTTTAACCTAGGACCGAATGTAGGTCGTAAATTATAGTCTAGTGCTTCGGAATAACTTTCAAAATTATTATAATAATGTAATATTAACGAGTCTTGACTGAAATTTTGAGCTAGATCATTAAAATATAATAAATATGTGGATTTCGTGTTTGTATATTTTATGTTAGATTTTTTGCTTTTTTTAGCATCACATAACATCACGCCTTTTATCCCCGAAAGGGTAGGCAGAGGTGCACATTATGCCACTGTACAATGTAATACCCACTTTTCACTATTTATGTTATGAGTCCCATGTAGGTAATAGGGGGTGAGCCTATTGCCATTATACCGGGCACAATTCCAGACTCCGTGCTACCACTGAATTTTTTTTAAATCCCAGTAACACTTTGTCCGGCTCGGGAATCGAACCCTCGACCCCTTGCTCGGCAGCCGCACTTGCGACCACTCGGCCAACGAGGCAGACATTTTTTTAGGTATGTTGATATCGTCGATGCACGGTCTAGTCTAGTGTGTGGACTGTTAGGTCTCAAGGTCTCGAGTTAGATTAAAAGAAAAGATTTGATGATTGCGTCGTTGGCCGAGTGGTCGCCCGTGTGGCTGCCGGGCAAGGGTTCTCGGGTTCGATACCCGGGTCGGTCAAAGTGTTTCTGGGTTTTTAAAATTAAATTCTCAGTAGTAGCACGGAGTCTGGAATTGTGCCCGGTATACGGCAATAAGCTCACCCCCTATTACATGGGACTCATAACATAAATAGTGAAAAAAGGGTGTTACATTGTACAGTGGCAATAAGTGCCCTAATGTGCTCCTCTGCCTACCCCTTCGGGGATAAAAAGGCGTGATGTTATATTATATTTGTCGAAATATCATATCATAGTGAAAAAGAATGCTCGGAGGTAAAAGGTGTGAGGTTACGTTATGTTACTTGATGAACTTCAACCGTGGTTAATTTTTTTTTTTATGTTTTTTGATTGGGGTATATTATGAATATTATCCAATGACTTCTCTGGCCTTCGTTGAGGCAAGAGGGAGTGTTAGACTCCTACTGACTAGACGCCATGCCGTTCCTAATCTTACTTCGAGATGGAGCCTCAGTAGCTAATATTTCAAAAAATAAGTGAAATTTGAAACGCATTTAATAAAATTTTCAAAGTAATCACTCGTTTATCACCTGTCAGTCGTTTATCACCGTCGACATCTCCGAAACGCTAATGACAAGAATACTGGCACAGAATAAAAAAGTATTATGCTGACACGCAACAATTGTCTGTGGTTTTTTTTTGTATCTGTGGCCATTAGTTGGTCGTTTACGAGGTTGGCATTGACATACATACATACTAACATAATATTATAGTTGTTTTGGTTTAAAGGGATAGAGGTTTGGAAGTGAAAATATTGAGTGATAGAGTTTCAAGTTCGATGCTTGGGTTCGGTAAAAGAGCAAAGGCGAAGTCGCACGTTATCATCAACATCCTGAGAATGTTCTTCTGCTGACCAAAGGTCTTTTCTCATAGAGAGAAGGTTTGAACATTAATCACCACGCTTGCTTAATGCGGGTTGGCGAGAAATAAGTCCAGGTTTCTTCACGATCTAAAAGATCTTAGAAAGTACACATAACTTAGAAATAATCGTTTTGGTACCTGCCGGGCTTCGAACCCCAGGTGCGGCCTTAAACTCCGGGTCATAACGAACCACAACACTTTTAGTTTAAAAGCTGAAAGTGTGGGAGAGCCATGCTTCGGCACGAATGGGCCGGCTCGACTGGAGTGATACCACGGCCGAGCAGAAAACCGACGTGAAACAACGGTTGCGTTGTGTGAGTGAGACTACTGGAGACCAAATTACCCCCGCCCGCTTCCCCAATATTTCAAATCCCTGAATCTTCAACAATTCTCAAACTCCTAATCCCCAAAAGGCCAGTAACGCACTTGCACGCCTCTGGTGTTCCAGGTGTCCATGGGCGACGCCGATTGCTTACCATCAGGTGATCCGACAGCTCGTTTACCGGCTTATGCCATAAAACAGCTAATATAATATTTTAATTAAAATCATCATACCTTAGCAGAGCTGACAGCGATTTTGAACACCAGCAGAGCTAGTCCGATGGCCACGGACTTGGCAGCCATGATACTGGTGAGTATCATCCAGGTGGATGTGGCTCCCACGTGGAACACCAGCGGGATCATTGCCATACCCATTTTCTTCATGCTTTTAATGGTAAAAGCATGAAGAAAATGGGTAACAGATGGCTGTTAAAAGGTAAAAAAATTTATTTACTTATCGATACTAAGTGTCTTGTAAAGACCATCTCTTATCTGTGTATCTGGGCAGGACCTGCGGGAAAACGAAGCGAAGGCAGACCACATAAATGTTGGGCTGATGATATAAAATAACATAACATAACATCACGCCTTTTTATCCCCGAAGGGGTAGGCAGAGGTGCACATTACGGCACTTAATGCCACTATACAATGTAACATCCACTTTTCACTATTTATGTTATGAGTCCCATGTAATAGGGGGTGAGTCTATTGCCATATACCGGGCACAATTCCAGACTCCGTGCTACCACTGAGATTTTTGAAAAATCCCAGTAATACTTTGCCTGACCCGGGAATCGAACCCGATACCCCTTACCCTCAGCAGTCGGCAGTCGCACTTGCGACCACTCGGTCAACGAGGCAGCAGAGATATAAAATAATATAATCAATATACTATGTATTATGTTATGTCTAAGTAGTATATCAATACATAGTATAAAACAAAGTCGCTTTCGCTGTATGTCCGTATGTATGCTTAGATCTTTAAAACTACGCAACGGATTTTGATGCGGTTTTTTAATAGATAGAGTGATTCTTAAGGAAGGTTTGTATGTATAATACATATTGCACCCGTGCGAAGCCGGGGCGGGTCGCTAGTGTAATATTATTGTGTAAGTTTATTGTTGTATCATATATAAGTTTATATAGGGATTTATTTTATGTAAGTCTATAATATCCGTTTTTTATGCATTTCTGTTGAGTCTTAAATACGCTTGCTTCTTGCATCGACCATTGTTTTTGTCTCTGCATCACCCAAAGGTCTGGCTGGAGGAGAATGCCCTAGGCATTGAGCCCACCTTGTACATTAGTGTGTGAATGAAGTCTTGTAAAATAAAAGAAATAGCAGGTAAAGACTGGTTGAAACACTCTCAAAACAGGGATAAATGGAAGGAATTAGAGGAGGCTTTTAGCCAAAAGGGGTTCGTGTTAAAGAAACAACTAGAGAAAAATATTATTAATAACAAACCTACTTACTAGGATTATAAAGTAATCTAATTTAAGAAATTACTATTACTTTGAATTGTTAATATACTTTTCCACTGAAATAAATAGGCTTTATCACTACATAGTATAAAACAAAGTCGCTATCCGCCGTCTGTCTATCCCTATGTATGCTTAGATCTTTAAAACTACGCAACGGATTTTGATGCGGTTTTTTTAATAGATAGAGTGATTCTTAAGGAAGGTTTATATGTATAATACATGCATATTGCACCCGTGCGAAGCCAGGGCGGGTCCCTAGTTCCAGATAAAACACGTAAAGTTAAGTTATCAATCTAAATTCAGATGGGAATTGCAAATTGAATTTCAGAGATCACGGATACATTACCTCAAAGTAGGCTACATAGCAGTGAAATCTAGGATACAAAGAGCTATTTCTAAAATTAGTGTATTCACGTATTCAATCTTTGCCGGCACGAATGCAATTATCATAATTAAAATATTTGTGTTTGGGACTAAAATGACTTGTGAGAAATTATTAAATAAACGTTATATTATATGAATTATTTTAAATTAAGCATAATTATTCATTTTAAGTGCAACGCGCACTTTTTACCAATTATCTTATGAGTCGCATGTCCCTAATAACATAACATCACGTCTTTTATCTCCGAAGAGATAGGCAGAGGTGCACATTACGCCACTGTACAATGACCCATGAGCTTATTGTAGTACCGGGCACAATTGGAGACTCCGTGCTACTACTGAGACTTTTTTTTTAAAACCAGTAGTACTTGCCCGACCCGGGAATCGAACCCGAGACCCCTTGCCCGGCAGTCATATTTGCGACCACTCGGCCAACGAGGCAGTCGAGTTATTCTGGTTAATCATTTATTCCATGGATATAAATAATTCCTTAGTTTTGTTTCCCTCAAATAAAACTGCTCAATTCAGTAATAGTATATTTTGCATGGCACCTCGTATTTACAACCATCTCCCGCTTGACATATTGCGATGTTCAAACATAGGAACATTTAAAGGAGAATGCCCACGGCACTATGGACAAATGTACTGAATTCAACATTGTTGTGTCTCCATGAAATAATCTTTAAAATATTCGATGGCATGTCCAAATACTACCTCAAAAGATTTAACACAAAATACATTGGCAGTTTCGAGATATTCACAAAATAAAATTACTATTTTGAGGTTATGTCCGACCAAAAATTAACTGATAAAAGCTATTTAAAAGGGTCTGAATGGGTTTTTATGGCTTGGTATCTTTGACGCATACTTATTTGTGTAAAATCTGTAACGTATTAGCTATGTCAGGTGGCCAGTTACTGGTGGATGGCAATAGGCTCACCCCTTATTACATGGGACTCATAACATAAATAGTGAAAAGTGGGTGTTACATCATTGTACAGTGGCATAATGTGCACCTCTGCCTACCCCTTTGGGGATAAAAGATGTGATCTTATGTTATGTTATTACTATTTCTTTTCTTATGAGCAGTTCAGACATTGCATCACAGTCGTACTCGGCATGATCGTAAGGAACTCAAAAAGTCCAGTTATTAGTGATAAACAACACACACGGTGCTGTGGTATTAAAAGTATGTTCATTTTCAATGGATTGACAGGAATTACAGAGGAACTAAAAGGCTCGACTCGACGCAGAACATACCAAAATCAGCAGAAATAACAGTATTAGTATTGTATTACAAAAATATGACAGACGCGCAATAAACGTCAAATAAGGTTCTACCCATAATGATGACAACAAAATAGAATACAATAAAAAAGGAACATTTAGGGAACGGAGAGTAAAGTTCCCTAAGATCGAAAAAGGAGGATCGTTCATCGATAGTCTATGTGCGTAAACTGCCATGCTGTCATTTGACATGTGTCGGCACGGACATACCTATAAATGGCGTACTATAACTTCGGAAACATAAAATTAAAAATTAATTTTCAAAAAACTATCCCAATGTAAACATCATTCAAAGTCTTTTTAAAAATATATTTTTATTTTAGATGTTTCATGCCGTTAGAGATTTTGAGACACAAGTAATTTATCAAGAGTACTGTCCATGGGCATTCTCCTTTAAATTAAAGCAATTACTTATTAATAAGGCATATTATAATGTAAACGATTATCTTAATGACAAGTTGAGCTTTAGGTTTGCTTAGTGTTTATGACTCAATGATATTAATTCTTTTATGATAATAATGACTTAATTTTATCTTCTTGGACTACTTGTAACATCTACCTATATTTTCTTATGACTAATTTAAATAATGTAATAAATGACAAATTGTAATTAATATTTTCTTATGACTAATGCAAATAATGTAAGTAATAAATTGTAATTGTAATTTTCACAAAAAGTATTGCATGCTAATTGGCCGAATGTAGCTGATCAAATTATTTTATAATAAGTACTTGACCTATATTCGCAATAAATGATTTGAATTTGAATTTGTTTTATGTTTTACTAGCGGACCCAACAGACGTTGTCCTGCATATCCACTTGAATGTATAAACAAAAATTCATTGAAATTAGTTCAGCTGCTTAGGATAAATAACCTAAACAACGGCTGCAGCGCCATCTGCCGGGCTGATTTGTGAATCTAAACCATTCCCAGATCCCACACACACAACAAAATTCATCAAAATCGGTCCATTCGTTTGAGAGAAGTTCAGTGACATACACACTCACAGAAGAATTATATTTACATATAAAGATGGGCCGACGTTAGGCCATTATCTCGCCTGATAGTAAGCAATGATGCGGTCTACGATGGAGCACGTCGTCCCATAAGCAATCTATTCACTCGGGCCTTGAAGACTCCCAGGTTATGGTTTGTATACATAAAATCACGCTATAATATTATCCTATGAAGATGTAGACAGAGCTGCTGTGTTTAAGAACGTACCTATTACTGTATAAAATTTAAAAAACTGCGTTTAAAATGGCGAAATTACGAAAATACTTTTCACTGAATTGGGAATCGATCTCAAAGCTTCGTGCGATCCTTCCTGCCTTTATGCCCAAAGTACTAGGGTAGGTACTAGGTACTACTAAAAACACTATAAATATGTTTATATTGTTCTCATGCACCACTCTGTGGAAGAATATTTATAAACAAATGTGGATTTTCCAGCCACATGAGAGCCGAAACCGGCATGAGGGATTATATATGCTAGGAGGTAATAATAAAATAAGATGATAATGATAAAAGTATTCTTAGTCATTATGGATATCAAACGAAAGGGCTTTGTTAGACGCTTTTAATGAACTCTATTCTTTAGTAGAATACAACATTAAACATACCTATTTTTATACATATATTAGGTACGTACTTGTTTAACTAGTATCTAAATAAATACAAAAATAGTACTTACCTCTAGCTTCAGCTCCAAGCTTAGGTTTTAAATCCTTATAATGGAGCATCCTGCCTAATTCACTATTCCCCAAATGCTTATCATTAAAATTCTCCAACCATTTTGCCGCGAAAAAACTAAAATCACTCAATTTATTTTCAAATTTTTCTTCTAATATCATTAACAAGTTATTTTCTTTAGCTTCTATTAGTTCAAAGTTTAGAATTGTTAAAAATATAATGCAATATTTAATCTGTGAAGCCGCCATTTTGGGTTTTGTGAGAATGCGCGCGCACGCTCGTGTTGCGTCAAACTGACTGAGTGATATTTTGCTCTGAATGTATATTGTAAGTTTGCGAATGTACGTATGTTTGTAAGTATTTTAAAAGTTTTAGTAAATGAAAGGGCGACTGTTATCGTTTTAAATCTTGAAAGAAGTAGGAGAAAGAGCCCATACACATGTTAAACGTGGCTATGAACTGTATTAGTGAGGCAGATTTTTTAATAACTTAAAAAAGGCAACGGTATAGACGTTTTAAACTGTCAAACACCAAGCGGTCACCGGTGACCGCAACCTATTGTTCTATAATTGTGTCTACAAAACCGGTACTCGACGAGTTAATTTGTAATGTGACCATAAGGGCACTTGGGGCCCGTGCCCCCCATCCTCAGGGGGCCCTGAAGGACCGTACACACACCCACTACACGTTACGTAACGTGTAGCTGGTTTGATTCGCGCACCGAGCAAATCTTTGTGTGATCTACAAATTGGTGTTTCGGGTATAGGTGTTAGTGTATGTGAACTTGTATGTTTGTAAACGCACCCACGACACAGGAGAAAATCCTAGTGTGGGACAACGTTAAAAAAAAAGAAACATTGTCACACTGCCCCAAATTATTGCGTGCCCAACGGCCCAAGTACCCATCAAGAGCTTAAGCCGGCACTGGATGGGTGGGCAAACACCGCTTTTCGTATACTCACAAAAAAAACCTTACTTCCGAGTGAGGAGTTAAACCGAAGTCTCTTTGCTAGAAGTCGTTAAGAGTACGATTCTCAACCACTTGACTAATAAGACAGTCGAAACTTATTTCACTACAGATAGGTACCTGTAAGTATGTATTTGTGTCTTATTTTCACTTTAGTTTTTTTTATAATAATCGTCGCGCGAAAACGTGTGGGTCCATGTCTTATTTTCACTTTAGTTTTTTTATAATAATCGTCGCGCGAAAACGTGTGGGTCCAATCGTCCAAATAAGAAACTAGAAAATTGTATAAGGAGTAATGTGATGGAAAAGGAAGTATTTGACATGCTGACCTTAGATACGGGGTAGTGAAAAAAACACAAATGACCTGTCAACTTCAAATAATTTGGAATTATAACTAGATAAAATTAAATGAAACATCAAGGGACCTGCAATGTCGTTTCATTCACTTATAGAGGTATTCCACTTACCCAGTATCTCAGATATACAGGTATAAATATCTGTCTCATTTACAGAGGGTTCCATTAATAGAGGTGGACTTGGAATTACATGTGTAATTTGTGGGTAGAATAAGAATGAGTAAACAAACAATGTTATCTCAGTTACAGAGGTTTATGCATATAAAAGTTACTCG
This sequence comes from Spodoptera picta, assembly GCA_038387885.1. NCBI lineage: Eukaryota > Metazoa > Arthropoda > Insecta > Lepidoptera > Noctuidae > Spodoptera > Spodoptera picta. Next base: position 1,204,735 of record JAZHFQ010000437.1, on the reverse strand, counting down.
CTGTCTCAGTTGTAGAGGTAACTATGATGATAAATCGAAAGAACAAATCCCAGATATATAGAGGTTTACCTCGTCCCACTAACAAAGGTAATTCAGTGCCAAAGTGTTGGGACCTCAGCATGAGTTCCAGTTATTGAGGTTTCTCACTTATCCAGGTCCCACTTAACCAAGTTTCACTGTATTACAAAGGCATGTATTTTCATTATGTCCGAAAAAAATGTCCACAGCAGATTTTGTCCATCTCGAGAATCGAGTTCACGGGATTATAAATGGCTTCAACGATATAACAATGCTGATTAAGATTTGAACGTCCACAAGTATAATGCAGTGATTGCGTTGGACCCACACTAGGATTGTCTCCTGTGTCGTGTGTGCGTTTACAAACATACAAGTTCACATACACATGACACCCAGACCCGGAACAACAATCTGTGGATCACACAAAGAGTTGATCCTTGCGGGAATAGAACCCGCGACACGTTGAGATAAGTAGCTTGGTCAGTGGGTCGTCTCAGGGACGGACTTCGTCAAAAATTAGCGAGTTATGTATTTTTTGTTATGACATAAGCCGGTAAACTAGAGGTAGTTAAGTAAAATTGGAAGTGTCTATTTGAAATATTATAATAACCGCTTTTTACTACATGCATATGAATATACATACTTTTTATTTATTTATTTATGTATTTATTTATTTCAACTCTTACAGCTAACATTACAGGTAAATTATATAACCTAATGCGTTAGTGTGGCACTTTATACGACATTTACTTACATTTACAAAACTAACAATAACAAATTAACAATACCCAGACTAATAACAGCAAGTTAACACTATAACTATATCTACTACTCTAACCTATAACACAGTATATATAAAATAATCTTTGCGAGTTCATTGAACTGACATCACACATACATCTATTACCGTCTGGATTTGGTTAATCGTACGAATTGCTCGTGTCAGAGGCGTTTTGGCCAGTAGGTTGGTCCTGGCAGCCGGGACGGCCAGCAGCGGTGGGCGCCGGCGCCTCCACACATAGCGGTCCGGAACACTAAAGCTCAAGAGCTGCAGCACTCCGGGGTTGTGTTGCTTGCCGTGGAGTAACTTAATTAGGTAGACGACCAGTGTGAACTGTCGCCGCACGCCCAACTCATTGTATGACACCATACCCAGTACAAAAAGTGTGGGGTACATCAACGGGTATAACGGGTATACCCCATACAGTCTCCAGTACAAGTGGCGCGCGAACTTATTCTGTACGCGCTCCAGCATGTCAGAGTACATCGCTTCGTGTAGGGCCCATACAACCCCACCATATTCTAAATGACTTCTGACTAGTGCATCGTATAACACCCTAATCGCTGTGATGTTTGTGAACCCTTGCGACTGCCGAAGCACAAAGCCGAGGTTCCTGTAAGCCTTTTTACATATCCTTACGATATGTTCGCGAAACGTAAGATCTGGAGTAAGATGTACTCCTGGATCACGTACTTGTGTAACTCGCTCTAATGCTGTCGCCTCCGCCATGTACTCATAGCAGATAGGATTCCGCGCACGAGTAAAGGATATTATCGAGCATTTTGATACATTGAAGCACAACCCATTGTCCTGGCTCCACTTCACCACCCTATCTATGTCACCCTGGAGTCGCTCACAGTCAGACTGATCCCCAACCTCGAGCAGCATGGGCTCGTTGCCATCGCAGCGGTAAGTCCCCTCTTTGAGGAGTGGCTTGAGAGACGCTACGGCGTCCTCACCTACCGCCTGACGCAGGTCCTCACCGGACATGGGAGTTTCGGGAGGTACCTGTGTCTGATGGGGCGGGAGGAAACGCCCGGGTGTCATCACTGCGAGGACCGCCCTGAGGACACGGTGGAACACACGGTGGGAGAATGCCCTGCGTGGGCTGAGCACCGCCGTGTCCTCAGGGAAGTGATCGGCGATGGCGACCTCTCGCGTCCGGGCTTAGTGCAGGCCATGATGCGGAGCGAGGGGGATTGGGATGCCGTCTCCTCCTTTTGCGAAGCAGTCATGCTAGCTAAGGAGGAGGCGGGACGCGTGAGGCAGCGAAGCGCTGCCTCCTCGCAACCCAGCCATCGCGAAGGACACACCGGGCGTCGGGGATCGCGGGACGATCTCCGGCCACCGTAAGCGCGGGCCTGCGGACGGCGAGCATGGGTGGCTCCCCGTCCGACCAGAAACAGACCCGAGCGTACGGCGCGTCGCGTTCCGCGCGCGCCTCAAAGAGCCATCAGACCACCACAGATGGGGCCCAATACGGCCGATGCCGATTCGGAGTCGCGGAGAACCTAACGGGTAACCGGGGCTCCGGCTCGACGTGCAGGAGAAGGAACGGGGTGGTTTTTAGTCAGTAAGAGTCTGACACTCCCTCCCGCCTCACCCAGGCGGGAGAAGTCATTCGATGATTTTCCCCCCTTAAAAAAAAAAAAAAAAAAACCTCGAGCAGCAACTTGAGGTCATCTGCAAACAATAAACATGTACTATGTCTTACTACTTCCGGTAAGCTGTTAATCATTATGATGAATTCCAGTGGCCCCAAATTGCTACCCTGACTCACCCCAGATCTGGTGTAATAAGGATCCGACACGTGCCCATTGTAATCGACATACTGCTCACGGTCCCGCATATAGCTGACAAAGAATTGTAATAAGTGCGGCGTACATCCTACGTCTGCCAGCCTTTCTAGTAAGACATCGTTATCCACGGTGTCGAATGCCTTTTTGAAATCAAAGTATGCCGCGTCCACCTGCCCGCCAGCATCCACCACCGGCACAACCTGTGCCATGAAGTTAAGCAGATTGGTGGCAGTGCTGCGCCCGGGCCGAAAGCCGTGCTGCGCATCCGATAGCTGCGCTTGTACCTGGTATATACGATATTTGTTATACTTTTTTGTCTGTCTGTCTGTTTGTACCTCCTCATTAATATCTCCGGAATGGCTAGACCAGTTTTGACGGCTAGCTGATGTACACAAAACACCGTTAATTAGTTCGCAGCGCTACGCATCGGCACTAGTATGACTACACAATATACATGTGTGGGAATTTCATATTAATAGATATGTATAGAAACATTCGTCTATCACACACATCTTGGTATTTAAATATCATTTTTGTGTCGGTATACGTAATTATTTAGTAAATAAGTTTAAATAAAAACTAGGGTAAAGATAAAAATAACTTTTAACAAACTTTGAATAAATCGAAATCAAATAATGAGCAATCGAGCTATACAATACCCATATAAATATAGTGTTTTCTAATCGTATTTTTATGTTACTGAATGGTATACAATATTTCGATGATCTCATTCACAGCGCGTTTGGCGTAATGGTTATCACCTCCAGTTGAGTGCCGCCGGATCGATTCCAGCATTCACAAGTTGTTTCAAGAATTCGTTAATCAAATATTTAAAATTTGAAACAATGTTTTAATCTTTTATTTTTTTTCTATCCTATTTTTCTAAATCTTCTTATGTTAATTTTAAAAGTACAAACTTTATCGCATGATATTTCCCAATTCGACTATTTTTTTTTTTTTTTTTTAAGGGGGGAAAATCATCGTAAGACTTCTCCCGCCTGGGTGAGGCGGGAGGGAGTGTCAGACTCTTACTGACTAAAAACCACCCCGTTCCTTCTCCTGCACGTCGAGCCGGAGCCCCGGTTACCCGTTAGGTTCTCCGTGACTCCGAATCGGCATCGGCCGTATTGGGCCCCATCTGTGGTGGTCTGATGGCTCTTTGAGGCGCGCGCGGAACGCGACGCGCCGTACGCTCGGGTCTGTTTCTGGTCGGATGGGGAGCCACCCATGCTCGCCGTCCGCAGGCCCGCGCTTACGGTGGCCGGAGATCGTCTCGCGATCCCCGACGCCCGGTGTGTCCTTCGCGATGGCTGGGTTGCGAGGAGGCAGCGCTTCGCTGCCTCACGCGTCCCGCCTCCTCCTTAGCTAGCATGACTGCTTCGCAAAAGGAGGAGACGGCATCCCAGTCCCCCTCGCTCCGCATCATGGCCTGCACTAGGCCCGGACGCGAGAGGTCGCCATCGCCGATCATTTCCCTGAGGACACGGCGGTGCTCGGCCCGCGAAGGGCATTCTCCCACCGTGTGTTCCACCGTGTCCTCAGGGCGGTCCTCGCAGTGATGACACCCGGGCGTTTCCTCCCGCCCCATCAGACACAGGTACCTCCCGAAACTTCCATGTCCGGTGAGGACCTGCGTCAGGCGGTAGGTGAGGACGCCGTAGCGTCTCTCAAGCCACTCCTCAAAGAGGGGACTTACCGCTGCGATGGCAGCGAGCCCAGCCCTCGGCTGCGACAGTCGTTGCTGCCATTCCGCCATGAGATCGCGCCGGAGCTCATCCCGCCACGCACCTATTTGGCGCGGCAGCGGGGTTTCGCCCCGGCGCCGTGCCTCCGCGCGCATGCTGTACACGCGCGCGAGCACCTTCGCCTCCAGATCCCACGGCGGTAATCCGGCAAGGAGGTTCGCCGACTCCCCAGAGATCGTGCGGTATCCGCGGATCATTCGGATCGCCATGACCCTCTGTGCCATGAGCAGCGTCCGAGCGGGACGCCGCAACAGGTTTGGCGCCCAAACAGGGGCGCCGTAGAGGGCCATGGACCGCACGACCCCGGCGTATAACCTCCGGCCCAATTCGACTATAAGGTTTATTGGCATATTGATTAATTATTATTTAAAGAACTTTAAGAACTTAACTGT